>CM053332.1:32336361-32646361 GCA_028583605.1 Dastarcus helophoroides
GATAACCAAGGACCAGTCCGTTCCACCAAAGAAAATCAACATTTCAAAAAATAAATCGAAATATTTGGAATAAATCGATGACAAAGTCGGCATTTTGATAAAGAATCGACATTTAAAAAATGAGTCAAAATTTCGAGAAATAACTAAAATTTCAAATTTTCAAAACTTTACCTTTTTAAAAAATTTTGTATTGTACTTTTGTGTTTTTTTGTGGATTGGCTTTTGTTAAGAAATTTTTAAAAGTTTTGAGTGTTTTAAAAACTTTGAGAAAAATTGAAATCGATTACAAAAGTCGTGATTATGACAAAGAATCGATATTAAAAAAAAAATAAGAGTAAAACTCGTAATTTCGATTTTTTAAAGTTTCGTCTACTTAAAAATCTTTTGCAAAATTTTCTCTTAAAAATGTCAATTTTGTGTTGTCACTTCTTGTTGAAAAATTCTGCCTTTTTTTTAAAGTTTCGGTTGTTCTGAAAGTTGTAAGAAAAATCAAAATTTTGAACAACGCGAAAGTTTCGAAATGTTCGAATTTTCAGAGTCAAAAACTTTAGAAATATTTTAAAAAATTCACAATTTGAAACAAGTAGAAATTTTGAAGAAATTAAAATTCTGAAAAACGTTAACATCTTCAAGAAAATTTTAAATTTTGAATTGTCGAAATTTTCAAAAAGTTGTAATTTTCAGGAAAATTGAAATTTTGATGAATTTAAAAATCTGGAAAAGTCGAAATTTTGAAAAACGAGATTATTTTGAAGAAAATTGTAAATTTTGAAATGCCGAAATTTTCAAAATATCGCAATTTTCGGTAAAACTGAAATTTTGGAAAATTAAAAGTGTGGAAAAACTGAAAATTTTGAAAAAACTGAAATTTTGAAAAACGGGAACATCTTGAAGAAAATTGTAAACTTTCAAATGGCGAAATTTTCAAAAAGTCGTAATTTTCAGGAAAATTGGAATTTTAAAAAAGGTCGAGATTTTGAAGAAGTCCGAAATTTTCAAGAATTCAAAATTTTGTAAAACTGAATAGTTTGAAAAAAACATGTTGAATTTTTGAAATGTTGAAATTTCTAAAAAGTACGTATTTTTAAGGAATATTAGAACTCTGAATGTTGAAAACGGAAATTTTGAAAAATCGAAAATTTCGAAAAAGTCAAAATTTTGGGGAAACTAAAATTTTGAAAAACGGGAACATCTTGAAGAAAATTGTAAATTTTAAAATGTTAAAATTTTTAAAAACTCGTAATTTTAAGGAATATTGGAACTGAAAAATTTGAAAAAAGTCGCAGTTTTGAAGAAATCGAAATTTGGAAAAACGTGAAAATTTTGAAAAAACTGTAGATTTTAAAATATCGAAATTTTCAAAATATCGCAATATTCAGTAAAACTAAAATTAAAAAAAAAAGCCGAAATTTTGAAAAAAGTTGGAATTTTGAAAAGCGGGAACACCTTGAAAAAAACTTTAAATTTGGAAATGTCGAAATTTTAAAAAAGTTGTAATTCTTAGGGAAATTCAAATTTTGAAGAGTTTGAAAGGAGTCGAAATTTTGAAAAACTTAATTATTTTGAAACAATTGTAATCTTTGAAATGTGAAAATTTTTAAAATATCGCAAGTTTCAGTAAAATTGAAATTTTGAAAAATCGAAAGTGAAACTTTGGGGAAGCTAAAATTTTAAAAAACGAGAACTTTGTAATTGTAACTTTTAAAATGTTTAAATTTTCAAAAAGTCGTCATATTGAAACTTTGAAAAATTTGAAGAAAATCGAAATTTCGAAAAAGCCTAAATTTTGAAAAACGTGAACATTTTGAAAAAAAATATTATAAATTTTGAAATGGTGAAATCCTTAAAATATTGCAATTTTCAGTAAAACTGAATTGTTGAAAAATTGAAAATTTGGAAAAAGTCGAAATTTTGAAGAAAATTGTAAATTTTGAAATGTTATAAATTTTCAAAAGGTCGTAATTTTTAGGAGAATTGAAACTGAAAAATTTTTAAAAAGTCGTAATTTTCAGAAAAATTGAAATTTGAAAAAGGTCGAGATTTTAAAGAAGTCGAAATCTTGAAGAAGCCGGAATTTTAAAAACTGAATAATTTGAAAAAAAAAATGTTAATTTTGAAATGTTGAACTTTTCAAAAAGTCGTGATTTTAAGGAATATTAGAACTCTGAATGTTGAAAACTGAAATTTTGAAAAAACGGGAACATCTTGAAGAAAATTGTAAATTTTAAAATGAAAAAATTTTCAAAAAGTCGTAATTTTAAGGAATATTGAAACTTTGAAAAATTTAAAAAAAGTCGAAATTTTGAAGAAATCAAAATTTGGAAAAACGTGAAAATTTTGAAAAAGCTGTAAATTTTGAAATGTCGAAATTTTCAAAATATAGCAATATTCAGTAAAACTGAAATTTTAAAATAAGTCGAAATTTTGAAAAAGCTGAAATTTTAAAAAGCGGAAACACCTCGAAGAAAACTTTAAATTTGGAAATGTCGAAATTTTCAAAAAGTTGAAATTCTTAGAAAAATTGTAATTTTGAAGAATTTGAAAAGAGTCGAAATTTTGAAAAACGTGATTATTTTGAAAAAGATTGTAATCTTTGAAATGTCAACATTTTTAAAATATCGCAATTTTCAGTAAAACTGAAATTTTGAAAAATCGAAAAAGTGTAACTTTGAGGAAGCTAAGATTTTGAAAAACGAGAACATCTTGAAGAAAATTGTAAATTTTAAAATGTTTAAATTGTCAAAAAGTCGTAGTTTTCAAGAATATTGAAACTGAAAAATTTGAAAAAAAAATTTCAATTTTCAGTAAAACTAAAACGATGAAAAATTGAAAATTTAGAAAAAGTCGAAATTTTGAAGAAGCTAAAATTGTGAAAAACGTGAAAATTTTGAAGAAAATTGTAAATTTTGAAATGTCAAAGTTTTTAAAAAGTCGTAATTTTCAGGAGAATTGAAACTTCGAAAAATTTTTAAAAAGTCGAAATTTTGAAAACAGTAAAAAAAAATGTTAATTTTTTGAGATGTTGAAATTTTCAAAAAGTCGTAATTTTAAGGAATATTGGAACTCTGAAGGTTGAAAACTGAAATTTTGAAAAATCGAAAATTTCGAAAAAGTAAAAATTTTGGGGAAGCTAAAATTTTGAAAAACTGGAATATCTTGAAAAAAATTGTAAATTTTAAAATGTTAAAATTTTTAAAAAGTCGTAATTTTAAGGAATATTGGAACTTTAAAAAATTTGAAAAAAGTAGAAATTTTGAAGAAATCAAAATTTGGAAAAATTTGAACATTTTGAAAAACCTGTAAATTTTGAAATATCGAAATTTTCAAAATATCGCAATATTCAGTAAAACTGAAATTTAAAAAAAAGTTGAAATTTTGAAAAATCTGAAATTTTGAAAAGCTGGAACACTTTGAAGAAAACTTTAATTTTGGAAATGTCGAAATTTTCAAAAAGTTGAATATTGAAACTGAAAAATTTGAAAAAAGCCGAAATTTCGAAAAAGCCAAAATTTTGTAATACGTGAACATTTAAAAAAAAATTATAAATTTTGAAATGGTGAAATTTTTAAAATATTGAAATTTTCAGTAAAACTGAAATGTTGAAAAATTGAAAATTTGGAAAAAATCGAAATTTTAAAGAAGCTGAAATTTTGGAAAACGTGAACATTTTGAAGAAAATTGTAAATTTTAAAATGCCAAAATTTTCAAAAAGTCGTAATTTTCAGGAGAATTGAAACTTCGAAAAATTTTTAGAAAGTCGAAATTTTGAAAAACGGAAACATTTTGGAAAAAAACTGTAAATTTTGAAAAGTCGAAATTTTCAAAATATTGCAATTTTCAGTAAGACTGAAATTTTGAAAAATTTAAATTTTTGAAGATAACCAAGCACCACCAAAAAAATATCTATGACTCAAATATTTACTAATCCAATATTAATCAAGTTTTAAGATTTGGATGCCAGATATTCAACTCACTAGATTAAAATGTACTTAATGCAAGGTTCAGTTTTATCTATAAAGTTATTATTCACTTTACAACACTTCAAGCTGAATGAACTGAAAAAATTTATTCAAGACGATGACGTATTGATAACGTAGAGGTTAGTCTTATTTTTAAGAATTAAATATCTCTCTCAAGGTGGCAGCTTGGATGTCGAAACGCGTAAGAGCAACCTTTGTTGTGTTTTTTAATCTTTCTTGTTTTCACGGGACAAGTTCTGTATTTCAATTTTTGAAGATAACTAAGGATTAGTCCCTCCCACCAAAAAAGAATTAAGTGTCAAAAAGCAACAATAGACAGCAACGTCTTACTGGTTTTCAACCGAAAGCGCTATATATATTGAAGATTTAATTATTATTATGAACAACTCTTTAATGTTGATTATGTTGTTGGTTTCAAGTGGAAGAGAAGAGGTGAATCTGGTGGCAAATAAGACGAAGTTGTGCGAGCGTGCCGGTCGTTAGGATTGGCCGGGAGCATCTTTCCTTAACGTTCCTGCAGCGGCCGTGCACACATAATTGAAACAAATCAGTAATCTGGTCCTTTGAGTGCTTTGTGTAGGTGTTGGGTGGTGGCCAGGGTCCGTTCCAAGGCACACAGCGGGTTTGAGATCCACGGCACCGTGAAATTACACTACAGACCTCCCCGGGGCTTCCCCGCTTCGACTACAAACATCCATCTAAAAGCTACAAGCCGGACTCTATGAGCGCGGCGGGCCGAAGGCCGGAGACCCACCCACCACACCTCCACGTAACTGTATCAACTTCAGATGTACACCTTCCGCAACTTCTGGCTGTTTAACGCCGGAAATAAAGGGATGCCGACGGTAGGCAACTCTTCAGAAGTTGCACGCTACTTAACCCGTTCATAGTTGCATTAGTTCGCCATTTTTCACCAGAAACTTTATTTCATTTTACTCTACTTCAAGAAATGATCTAATGTTAGTCTCATCTGTTTTGTTTTTGTGGTTCCTTCTGTTACCCGACGTAAAACGCAGTTACTTAATCTAACCTAACAGGCACTTAGCCTGGGGGACACCTTATAGGAACTTAAATGGGGAGCAGGGTGGGTATTGCCCACTCTGAAGGAAAAAAATGACCATTACACTGGATAAATCAACATAAATCAGCATAAACCATTATTCAGAACTTACGAAGACAATTTATTTCATTTTGAGATGTTTTTAGTCAAAATGACGTCACTTAATCTCGAAGTTAAAAAGAAATCGAATTTTTCCCAAAATTTGATTTTTTCCAATACATTTTAGAGTTTTTCTCTAACTTTTGATTTTAATCTCGAAATCTCAATTTTTTCACGAAATTTCGACTTTATTTGTCGAAATTTGGATTTTAACCATAAAATATTAAAATAAATGTTGAATTTTAGACTTTCTATCCAAATTTCGTTATTTTTTAAAATAATGACTTTAAAGTTTAAATGTAATTTTTTTCTCGAAATTTAGAATTCTTACTGAATTTTTTTTTATTTTAATCTAATAATTTTCACTTAAAACACAAAATTTCAATTCAAGATTTGTTTGGATCTTACTCAACATTTCCATTTATTTTTGAAACTGCGATATGCGACTCTTTCGATTTTTTATTCTCGAAATTTGTGGAGGTACTTTTAGAATCGCCTTGAATATGTTTCTGTAAGAAGAAATAATTGGGTTATAATTCATTTTTGTTTTTGCTTTTTTTCTAATTATTTCCCTGTTTAATATCGTTATATGTATCTATTTAGATCTACGCCAAACTCTTTGTTACAAAAACTGTAAAAATTTTTTGAGAAACAAATAAAGATTGATGGATTGATTGAAATTTGGTTTTAACCAAAAAAATTTTGAAATTTTTGAAATTTCGAACACAACATATGACCCTAAACTCGAAATTGTTTTCCTCAAAATTTCGACTTTAATCTCAAAATTGTCTCCTAGAGTCAAAATGTTAACATAAGTTTTCGAATTTTAACTTTAATCAATTTATTTATTGTTGAAACTTCTACTTTTCGACTTTAACTTCTAAACTTCGAATTTAAATTCAAAAATTTGGAAAATTCAGAAACGAAATCTACAGATTGAATTCAAGTTGCAAAAGTCGTCTTTGAAGTCGAGAGATAAAAAAAAATAAAATTGGTAATCGTAAATTCAGAATTTAAGAAAAAAAGTAAAACTGCATGATTTGTTGAAATATCATAATTTCCAGCTTCTAGTAGAAATTTTTCGCTTTTTTAAACGTTTCAAAAATACTGAAAATTTGAATTTTTTCCGAATTTTTTATAATTTTACCCCAATTTTGATATTAACATTTCAATTGTGGAAATCTTCAATTTTTTCTAGAAATTTTAATTACTATATCGCAATTTGTGAAGAAGTCGACTATGAAGTCCAAATTTTATGTAAAAAATAAAATATTTTCATCTTTAATCTTCAAGTAAAAAGTATACATTTCAAAAAAAAAATAAATAAAAAAATACATTGAAATGTTGATTGTTTCCCCAAAAATTTCTAAGTTTGCGATTTTTTAAAAAACATTTTCCGAATAATCTAAAAATTCCACTTTTATTAAAGCGTAAAAATTTTGAGAGCAGCAGAAGAATATCGAGAGAATAACTGGATTTTTTTTCAAAATTCTGTCTTTTAACAAAAATTGCTTTCTTTTTAATTTTTGCTTTTAAAAATGTAGATTTTATTTTCCAAATTTCCAAAATTAGTTTCCGAAAGATGTCAAACCTTTTGCAAATCTTGACTTTTTCAAAATTTCGACGTTTTTCCATATTTAAACTTCGGAAATTCTTTCTTACTTTTTTAAAATTTAATTTATTTTAAATTTCGACTTTTCCAAAAATGTGTACCTTTTCTGAAAATTTCTTTATTTTATCAAATCCTTGAATTTTTTAAATTCTTATCAAAATTTGGGTTTTTTAGGATTTTCGACTTTCAAAATTTGGACTTTTTTTAAAATATCTGTCTTTTAATAAAACTTTTTTTTCCAAATTTAAGCTTCGAAAATTTTTACTTTTTTAAAATTTAATTTTTCTTTAAATCTACACTTTTCCAAAAATTTCTAGCTTTTATGAAAACACTGAATTTTTTTTAATTTATTAAAAATTTTGACTATTCTAAAATATCGAGATGTTTAAATCGTGACATTTTCCGAAAATGTCGACTTATTTTGACATTTTGAACTATTTTGCAAAATTTAGAATAAATTTGACACTCACTGCTTTTTAAAATTTTCGATTTTTTTAAAATTTCAATCTTTTTAAAAATATTCAATCAAAAATTTTACCTTTTTAAAAAAATGACGTTTATTTTCTTTTTAAATTTTAACTAACCAAAATTTTCTGTTTTTCAACATTTTTAGTTTTTAACTTTTTACAAAAGTTAGGAATTATTTGATAATTTTCAGTTTCCTTTACTATTTAGGCTCTTCGAAAATTTGGGCTTTTTTTGAAAATTTAACTAAAAATGCTAATTTTTTAAATCTCCATATTTCTTTAAAATTTTGATTATTTTTGAAACTCAAATTAAATTTCAAAATTTCAATTCTTGTAATTGTTTTTTGAAATGTTCTTCATTTTATCAAAATCCTTTAAATCTTTTCAAAATGTTGACATTATTTTTTAAAAGTTTGATCTTCTTTAAATCTTGATTTTCTGTGAAAATTTAGAAATGTTTCAAAATTCCGTCGTTTTTCAAAATTTTGACTTTCTTTAAAATTTCGCCTTTATCCAAAAATATCGATTCTTTTTAACTCTTGTTAAAATTTTCGATTATTTTACAAACATTTGGTTGCATTTTAAAATTTTGATTTATTTCGAAAATTTGAACTTTTTTCAAAATGTCTATTTTTCAATATTTTATTTTTTTTGAAAATTTTGACTCTTTTTAAAAAAGGTCTACATTTTTTAATTAAATTTCTTTTTAACATTTGTGATTTTTTAATTTTTTTCAAAGTCTTAAGTAACAAAAATTTCGAAATTTTTGGTAATTTTGACTTCGTTCGAAATTTGGGCTTTTCGAAAATTTGGATTTTTAGGAGATTTAGTGAAAATTCTTCATTTTTCTTTAAATCTCGACATTTCTTCAGTATTTTAAAATGCTGACATTATTTTTCAAAAGTTTGATCTCTTTTAAATTCTAGTTTTGTGTCAAAATTTAGAAATGTTTGAAAATTATGTCGTTTTTTTAAAATTTTAACCTTTAAAACTTTCACTTTCTTTAAATATCGATTACTTTTAATCGATTCTTGTTAAAATTTCGGATTATTTTGCAAGTATTTGTTGCATTTTAAAATTTTTGATTTCTCGAAAATTTGAATTTTTTTCAAAATGTTGATATTTTCAATATTTTGGCTTTTTTTGAAGATTCTAACTTTATTTTTGAAAACTTCGACATTTTTTAATTAAATTTGATTTTAATTTTTGCGATTTTTAATTTTTTTTTTGAGTCTTAACTAACAAAAAGTTTGAAACTTGTAGTAATTTTGACTTTATTTAAAATTTGGGCTTTTCAAAAATTTGGCTTTTTAGGAGACTTTACTAAAAATTCTTCATTTTTTTAAATCTTGTGATTTTTTCATGATTTCGAATATTTTTTAAATTTTAGACTATTTTATAAAATCTAAACTTTTTTTCCAAAATTTGGCCAGTTTTTAAAATGTTGGTCTGTTTTGGAAGTTTTAACCTTTTATCAAAGCTTCGAAATTTTTAAAAATTTTGACTTTTTTTGGATATTTTGACTGTTTGGAGAATTTCCACTTTCCTTAAAATTTCTACTTTTTTGGAAATTTTGGAACTTTTTAAAAATTCAACATTTCAACTAATTCTTAAGAATTCCACTTTTTTTTGAAGATTTTCAATTTCTTTAAATGGATACTTATTTCAGTTTTTTCGATAAAAATAGAACTGACAATCAAAAAAAGTCCAAATTCTAAAAAATATCGACATTTTGAAACACATATCTTGTCCCCTGAAACCAAGAAAGACTAAAAAACACAACAAAGGTTCTCTAAGGCGTTTCGATAGCCAAGCTATCATCTTCAGTATCTCTCTGAAGATGATAAACGTGTTAGAGCAACCTTTGTTGTGTTTTTTAATCTTTCTTGGTTTCGGGGGACAAGATTTGTATTTCAATTTTTGAAGATAACCAAGGACCAGTCCGTTTCCGCAAAATCGAAATTTTGACAAATAGTCGAAAAACTACTACCCCTGTGAAGATGATAGCTTGGTTATCGAAACGAATTAGAGCAACGTTTGTTGTGTTTTTTATTCTTTCTTGGTTTCAGGGGATAATTTTTATATTTCAATTTTTGAAGATAACCAAGAACCAGTCCGTTCTACCAAAAAAAAATAGTCGAAAATTTAAAAAATAATGCTCAAAAAAATTCCAAATTTTCGAAAGTCAATATTTTAGAGTTAAAATGTTCAAAAAATGTTAAAATGTTGAGTAAATCCGAAAATTTCGTAAATGCAGATTTTCATAATAAGTAAAAATTTTCAAGTCACCATTTTCAAAAATATTAAACTTTTTCAAAAATTTCGTATCTAAATGTAAAAAAAGTCTAAATATTGAGTCTTTAAAAAAGCACATTATTTGAAAAATCTAGTTTTTTAAAAAATAAAAATATAGGAAATTTTTTAACAATTTGAAAAATAGATGAATTTGAAAAGATGTCGCAATTTTTTAAAACCGAAATTTTTTAAAAAAGCGACATTTTTTAAAAAAGTAAAAATTTTAAAAAAGTAGAAATTGTAAAGAAATTTTTTAGAAATGTTGACATTTTTATAAAAAGTTAAATTTTGAAAAAACAGTCGAAATTCTGAAAAAAATTTGGATAAATTTAAAAAATCAACGTAGTGACAAATAATCAAAAAGCACACAAAAAAAACGATTTTCAAAATAAGTCAAAATTAAAAAAAGGAAAATTGGATAAATGGGGGAATTTTGAAAAACATTTTAAATCAAAAAAATGTATTAAAAAATATTTCGAAAAAAGTTTCAAATTTTCGAAAAAAATCAAAATTTGAAAAAATAAATTTAAAAAAGGTCGAAATTTTTAAAAGGCATTTTCAAAAAGAGTTTAAATTTCAGGAATAAATTCGGAAGTTTGAAAAAGTTAAAATTTAGAATAATTTCGAAATTCCAATAAATACATTTGCAATTTTTAATGAATGAAGGTTTTCAAAAAAAGTAGCAAGTTTCAAAAAAACTTTAAAAAATCGAAATTTTCCAAAAAAAGTCGACACTTAAAAGTCAATTAAAAATGAAATTTACAAAAACTTAAGCTTTTTAAAGAAATTGGAAACGCGTTAAAGCTCTGTTGTGTGTTTTAATCTTTCTTGGTTTCAGGGGACAAAATTGTATTTCTAGTTTTTTGAAAGTTTAGAACTTTTTAATAAATTTCACTTTTATTCATTATTAAGGATCTTTGAAGATTTCGATTTTCTTTTGCAAGTGTGACTAAAAATCCTTCAGTTTTTTTAAATATTTTTAAAATTTGAGTCTTTATCAAAATTCTTGACTTTTTTCAAAATGTTAATATTATTTTTTCAAAATGTTGACATTATTTTCGAAAAGTTTAATTCTTTTGAAAATCTTAACTATATAAAAAATAGCTAAATTTTTTAAAACTTATTTTTCAAAGTTTGGACTATTTTGGAAAATTTAACTTTCTTTAAAATTTCTATTTTATCTAAAACTATCGATTTTTTGCGTTGAAACATTTTATTAAAATGTCGATTCTCTTTGGAATTTTAGATAATATTAGAAAATTTAAGATTTTGTTCAAAATTTTGTTAGTTTTTAAAATTCCTGATTTGTCATTTTTGTCTTTTTTTCAAAATGTAGCTTTTTTTAAAATTTTAATTTTTTCTGAAGTTAAAATAAAAAACTTGACCCCTGAAACCAAAAAAGATTAACAAACACAACAAAGGTTGCTCTAACGCGTTTCGACAGCCAAGCTATCATCTGCAGGGAGATATCTCTCTGAAGATGATAGCCTAGTTGTCAAAACGCGTTAGAGCAACTGTTGTTGTGTTTTTTAACCTTTCTTGGTTTCAGGGGACAACATTTGTATATTAATAATCGAAAATTTAAAAAAAATGTTAAAATTATCAATAAAGTTGAGATTTTCAAAAAAAAAATCGAAATTTTCGAAAAAATTTAAGTAACTGAAATTTCAAAATTTCCAAAAAAACGTTGTTATTTTTTAAAAGTTCGAACCTTTAAAAAATAACAAAAATTTGTTATATTCTGAAGGGTGAAAACTTCTACTTAATTTTTTTTGAAAGTGTTGCACCAATTTTTATTCAATGAATTTTCTATATGTTATAGTACTTGATGGGTACTCTAAGATATACTAATTTCGTGATTGTATCTTGGATAAAACTATTAAAAAAAATTAAATTTTTTTTTTATTAATTTTTGGGGTGGCCAGAAATAATAAAAAAAATGTGAAAAAAATATATTATATACTCCAAAATATTAGCTAAAATACGCCGTTAGTGTCATCTTTCTAATCAATTTAGTTCAAAAGATATAAAAAATTTAAAAAATCTTCGTAGATTGAATTTTTTTGTAATATCTCCTAGTAACGTTAAAATATCCAGCCTTAATATACATAAATTTTGTTTATATGCCGAGGTGATAATTTTTAAAAATATTGTCATTTGGTTCCCATTTGGGAGCCACCTCGGCATTCTTATCCTGCTAGACCCTTTTGAACTTTTTGTTGAACTTTTTTCCTTTCCTTAAATTTCCCCAAGTTTTTTCGTAAAATTCCGATTTAATTTTTGAAATATCAACATTTATCACCTTTTTACTCAAAATTCTGATTGTTTTCCTTTTTTTATAACCAAAAATCATTGACTTCTAGTTTGATTAGTACTATTTTTCTTCATTCTAGATTATTATCGATCGGAAACATTATGTTTATTAATTCTCTTTAACATTTCTGCGATCCAGTTTGAAAATATTTAAGTATTGTAACGCAATGTAATTAGATGGAATAACATTTAGAATAGAATTGTAGAATTTAGTAAATAAAAAAAGTTTCTAGAAGCATCTGATAAGGGGAAAGCGGCCGCGATAACGAAACAAACGGCAGATGAGCCTCTCAGAAATTTCGGCAAACGGTAAGCCTTATCTGCCGAAAAGTTCTAGAAGCCGGAAGCCAAAACTATAAAAGGCGGTCAGCTTTCCCTCAAGTCCGTCAATTAATAAGTGAGTTAATTGTTCAATTGTGGTGATCCAAGTTAAGTTTGGTAATAAAGTGGTGTAATTCACACGCGGTAATCAAATCGAAGCCCGTAACAGTATTTATTGTGGTCATTTGTTTTCGTCTTACTCTAAAATGCGTTAAAATACGTAATAAACTTCATTAACGATAAAAACGCAAAAAAATTTAAAAATTCGACAAGGTTTCGATAAATATTTGCTAATAGCTGGTCTGGTGTTAGCAAATATTTATCGAAACATTGTGGAATTTTTAAATTTTGTTGCGTTTTTATCGTTAATGAAGTTTATTAGTTATGAATATTAAAGAATTTTACGAAGTAAGGGTGGAAATGTCAATTATTATTGTTAACGTTGATAGGTAAAAATTTTCCTCCGACTGGTGCCAGTGGTTGAAACTGGCTGCAGCAGATGATGCGTCAGCGCCTCCACCAGAGACGCGGAGCGCCTCCATCAGAGACGCGGAGCGCCTCCACCAGAGACGCTGAGCACCTCCACCAGATGATAGGCGCTGGCAATCCTAACCTTCTACGAGTTTTTCATTCACTCGCGACACGCTAAAAGCTGAAAATCCGCTGGCACGCCGGCTTCTCGAATTTCACTCTCTACGAGGTCGTAATGAAATGGTAATGGACGAATCGATTGGGGCCCGATGCCCAACTCCGTCCCGCGTCTAATGCCCCTTTCATGGAGAAAGGAAATTGAGAATAAATGAGTGGAAGGATTTTAATGAAATATTTTTTTTAAATAGGATTTGCTTTTATTTTTTTTCATTTTCCAGTAAACACAAAATGAAGTTAATCTAAATTGAACCAAATTAAATCCATTGTGTATTTCGCTCGCTTCATTTCAAACTTACGAAACGCCGTTTTGTTTAGTTCAATTTATTTTAGCGAAAATGGGATATTTATTTGCGATTTTTATAGAATATCTTCGTTATGTAAATACGATGAAATTTAAATTTGATGGATATTTTTATTGTATGCTGTACATAGCGTAATGCATTATGAAAAATGAGCTGAAAAAATGTTGCCTGGTAACATTACGTTGGTATTCGTTTGCCTCTAAAATAAAGAATAGAGAATAAAATACATTTCAAATAGAGTAGATATACGTGTTGTCTTTTCAAATAATATTACAAAGAAAACGCTTTATAATTGGCATTTTATAGAAATGTCCATTAAACATTAGCATATTAGTATTGTAGGTTCTTAAAGACATTCATACACACACTAATGACCGAGAACATCTGTTTCTGGCGTTATTATTACAGTCATAATTACGTTTCATTTAAAGCGTTGTTCTTTTACAATAAAACCCATGATAATTAACATAATAAAATACAACATATGTGTGTTTCACAAATAAGCAAGACCTTAGACGTGTCATTAGTGCCATAACAAGAGCCGCAATTTATTCCCCGGCTTATAATAGTTTTATAATTCTTTCTACCGTTCTATTTGGAATGATATTTTCTCGTTCGACAATGATAAATGACGTACTTAATTAAAATAAGATAATCATCATTAGTATCAACCAAAATAATTACAAGCCAGTTTGATTACCGACCATCGAATTAAAGAAACAAGAAAGAAGGTTCAACGCGTGGAAGAACTTTTTTATTCGAGTTCCATTACAGATTTCATGTTACTAATGAAACTGGACATTAACTGTCTGGGTTATTAAGGGGTGCAATGGGATATAAAGATAACTTACAAACTGAAAATGCCAAAATAACCAAAGCGAATCAATGAAGATGTTTTCAACCAAGATATACCAAGTAACCAAGGTTAAAAGGTCACTCATAGTAAGGTAACGTTGCCAATCCTTTCATGAAGATAAACTGCATATGACCGAAAAAAAGTTGTAGAACCCTGTACATGTTTAACCCAAAACTGTATAAATCAACAGTTTTGTTAGTTGTTTCTTCAGATCAGTGGCCGGTGGTTCGCAGACAACAGCAGAAATTGACGAATTACGAGTTTAAAAGTTAACATTTCGAGAAAAAATTTGACTTTTCTGAAAACTCCAACTTTTTTAATTCTCAAAATTTCAGCTTGTTTATTAAAACTTGCCGTTTCCCCAAAATCTGGGGATTTTTCTGAAAGGACAAAAATTACGACGAAAATTTCTTTTTAAATTTCAAATCTTTTATTTCTCGAAATTTAACTTTTCTGAAAATTTTGACTTTTTAATTCTGAAAATCTTAGCTTGTTTATTAAAATTAGCCTTTTTTTAAAATGTGATCTTCTGATAAAAGAGTACATTTTTTTAGAATTTTGGTGAAAGAACAAAAATTACGAAGAAAATTTCTTTATAAATTTCAACTCTTTTTAATCCAAAATTCTGGAAATTTCAACTTGTTTGAATTTCGATGTATATCACAATATAAGACATGTTCTGACGCCTGTCTTCCTCTGACTTAAGGAGTCCAGAGAAAATAAATATTCGATTTTTTTCTTAAAATTTGCTTTTCCTAAATTTCGATAAAATCTGATTCTTTCTAGGCAATTTCGACATTTTAGTAAGATTAAACGTTTTTTTTTAAATTTAGATCTTTTTCGCAAAAGTTCTCTCGCAATATCGTGTTTTTCTCAGGGTTTTGACTATTTTTTTAAATTTCGTACTTTTTTTTTAATTTGACATTCTTTGAAATATTTTTGGTCCATTTCGCTTTTCTTCCAAGCTGCGATATTTTTCTGAACATCTAACTAAACATCTTGACCTTTTAGATGCTGATTTTTTTTTAAATTTGACTTTCTTTGCAAACATTTTGGACCATTTCAAAGTTTCCTCGAAATTACGCTTTTTTTCAAGATGTGATATTTTTCTGAACATTTGGCTAAAAATGTCGACCTTTTAGATGCTGATTTTTTTAAATTTCGAATTTTTTTAAAATTTGACATTCTTTGAAATATTTTTCGGTCTATTTCGCTTTTTTTCCAAGATGCGAATATTTTTCTGAACATCTAACTAAACATGTTGACCTTTTAGATGCTGTTTATTTTTTAAATTTGACTTTCTTTGCAAAAATTTTGGTCCATTTCAAAGTTTCCTCGAAATTACACTTTTTTTCAAGATGTGATATTTTTCTGAACATTAGGCTAAAAATGTCGACCTTTTAGATGCTGATTTTTTTTAAAATTTGACTTTATTTGCAAAATTTTTGGTCCAATTCAAAGTTTTCTCGAAATTTTGCTTTTTTTCAAATCCGCTATTTTTCTGAACTTTTAGTCAAAAATGTCGATGTTTTAGATCCTGATTTGTTTTTTTAGAAATTTTGACTAATTTCCCAAAGTTTACCTTTGTCAGGAAATCTTGATTTTTGTCTCAATATCCGATATTTAATATTTCTATAAGGTTTTCCTTTTTCTGGTAAATTCTTCGTTGCTTTTCAAAATTTTGACTTTTTTTAAAATAGTTTTTACTCAAAATTTGCCTGTACCTCAAAATGTGTCTTTTTTTTAAAGTTAGATTTTTTTTAAAATTCTATTTTTTGGACTTTTCCAAAAATGGTTTATTTATTTCCAACTTTTTCATTTTTCTAAATATTTGTCTTTTTCAACAAATTACAAGCTTAAATGGTTTTACGGTTCTGAAGATGTACACTTTTCCCTCTAAATTAGATCGAAATGTTAATAAAATTGTTGCGAAAAATATTTTTGGGAATTTCGAAGAAAAGATTTCTTGTAAATTCAACATCTTTACTGAATTATAAATTTTAAGAACAATGTTTTTAAAAATTGCGGTTTTCTTTCTTAAAATTCCACGTTTTCTGAAATTGCGCCTTTTCACAAAAAAAGACCTCAACAATTTTGACTTTTTCGAAGTATAAGAATTTCTCGACTTTTTGAGAAACATTAGGCTTTTATTTTTAATATGATTTATTAAAAATTTCAACTTTTCCAATTTTCCTCCTAAAATTGGACTTTGTTTTGACAATTTGAAATATTTTCTAGAAAGTTCGATATTTTTCTGAAAATTGCAACGTAATTTTCAAATACCATGATTTTCTTTCGAAATCTTTGTTTGGTCTTAATTATTTTTTTAAATTTGATGCCCGGTAATTTCAACTTTTTCAAAATTCATCTTATTTTGCAAATTTTTATTTTTAAAGCAAAATTCGATTTTGAATTTCGGGTTTCGAAATTTTAAAATAAATGGCAAATTCAATAAAAATCTCTAAAACAGATTTTGTCCACATTCTGTTAGTTTCGACCTTATTCTTTTGGTTTCACAGTCAAAATTTCAATTTTATTGAGAAAAAGGCCAAATTTCGAGTTTAAAATTGAAATTTGATTTTAGCCCTTAACTTGGAAATTAATTTCGAAATTATGATTTTCTTTACAAAAAGTTAACTTTACTTAAGAAAACAGAACCTAAATTTACAAATTAAGCGAAAGATTTAGCAAAAGGAGTCTAGCATTTTAATTTTCGTCCCAAAAACTTGAAACTTTGAGTGTAAAATCTAAATTTTGGGTTTAAAATCTAAATTTTGGGTTTAAAATCTAAATTTTGACTTTCACCTGGAACTTGGAGTTTAATATCAAAATTATTTCATTCTTGGTATTTTATTTATTTTCTTCTCAAAAAGTGCCTTTAGACAAGGAGTCTAGCATTTTAATTTTCTTCCGAAAAACTCGAAATTTTGAGTTAAAAATCTAAATTTTGGGTTTAAAATCTAAATTTTGACTTTCACCTGGAACTTGGAGTTTAATATCAAAATTGTTTCATTTTTAGTATTTTATTTATTTTCTTCTCAAAAACTGACTTTAGTTGGGAAAAGGAAGTAAATTTCCTAATAAAAGCGGAAGATTTAAGATAAGAAACTCGACATTTCAAAATAAATGTTAAATTGGATTTTACTCTCGAAATCATGATGTTCGTTTTAAAAAGTTAACTTTGAAAAAACGCAAATTTTTAAATTAAAACGGAAGTTTTAAGAAAAGAAATTCGAAATTAAAAATATCAAGTTCTTCTTCTTCCGTCCTGTAGAGTTGTAAAATTCAAGAAAAATTTCTAAAATATATTTTTTTTAGTGTCGATCTTTATCTACGGTCTCACAGTCGAAATTTCAATTTTATTTCCAAGAAAACGAAATTTTGAGTTTCAAATCGAAATGTTCACTTCAACCTTGGAATTTGGAGTTTAATCTGCCAATAATGATTTTCTTCTTAAAAAGTTAAATTTTATTGGAAAAAAAGAAAGCAAATTTCCAAATTAAAGCGAAAGATTTAAAAAAAATAAAATTTTGAAACAAATACCTCTTAAATAAATTTTGTCTAAATCTTTTATTTTCGACCTTTTTCTTGTGGTTTGACAGTTGAAATTTCAATTTTATTTCGAAAAAGGCAAATTTTCGAGTTTAGAATCGAAATTTCGAATCGAAATTTTGGAACTTGGAGTTTAATCTCGAAATTAGGATTTTCTTCTCAAAAAGTCATCTTTAATTGAGAAAAAAGGACGCAGATTTACCAATTAAAGCGAAAGATTTAAGAAAAGAAATTCGAAATTTGAATTTTATTCCGAAAAAGGCGAAATTTCTAGTTTAAAATCGAGATCTCGACTTAAGTCTTGGAAATGGGTACTGCAATCAAACAGAAGTTTGAAGGTGATGTTGAAATTCGTAAACCAAAACAGAAATTACCACAAATTAAAGTAAGAAATATCAAAAATGATTGTGAACTTGATAATGATGCCTTACTAAGCATGATAATAAAACAAAATGAGTTAGATTCTACAGTAAAAAATTTTTGTTTTAAATTAATTTATAAAACAAAAACAATAAAAAATGTATTTAGCTTGGGTATTGAAATTGATCCCATAACATTTGCAAAAATTAAAGACCTTGAGTACCTAACTGTTGGTTTTAGTAAATGTAAATTTAGTGAGACATATAACATCATTAAATGTTTCAAGTGTAAACAATATGGACACAAAAGTAGCAGTTGTAAAAATAAAGAGATATGTGGATATTGTGCTGAAGAACACGAGTCAAATACGTGTGCAAGAGAACAGGTCAAATGTACAAACTGTGTAAATAAAAATAAACAGTACGGTACCCACTTTGTTGTAGATCATAATTCATGGGATCCAAATTGTCCATCGTACCAAGCAGTTGTAGATATAATCAGAAAAAAAAATAAACTATGAATCATAGCAATTAGACAACACCATTTACATAGTCAATATACAAAGTCTTTTGCCGAAAATTGATGAAGTCTCAACATTTATTATGGACAACAATGTTGCCTTCCTTGCTCTTACTGAGACTCATGTAACTGATAATATTTATAATAGTGAGTTGCATGTAAGTAACTACTCTTTAATTAGATGTGACTCACACAGTCGTTTTACCGGTGGAGTAATATTCTATATCTTTAAATCTATTAATTTTACAATCATCATTAACACAAATATTAATAACCAAATCTGGATCCTGGGTGTAACATTGATAATTGACAATACAACCTTTGCTATTATATGCTTATACAGATCTCCCTCTTCAAACAGATCAGATTTTTGCAATATATTGAGCCAACTAATGGACAATTATAGCCATCTAAAACTGATCTTGATGGGTGACTTTAATTTTGATGTATCGCGTGATGATTATAATACGAAACAGTTGATATCTCTTATGGACAATTATAGACTTTGCCAAATTGTGAAAGCATGTACAAGAGTCACTGCCACATCAAAAACTAAGATTGATCTGGTATTTACAAACCTGCATGCCATTTCTGCATTAGTGTTGGATTCTCCTAAGTTTTCTGATCATAGTATCATACAAATACATCGTAAAATGAAACCTTATAACACTATTATATCATATGATAAAAATGAATATGTAAGAAATCTCAAAAGTATCGATATTGCTGTATTTCAAGATAAATTGCTTAGAAAAAATTGGATGAATAATCATCAAGTATGCATTGATCAACTGGTGGACTGCTTATATAATAACGTTATAGCTGTCCTAGATGAAATAGCCCCTATTAAATTAATGAAAAGATCTCAAAATAACAAAAAGTGGTACGATGGTGAAATAAGAGACCTCACAAGATTTAGAGATGATCTCTATCGAGTAGCTTGTGCAACAAACACTGGCTCAGACTGGGAAAAATACAGAAAAAGTCGAAACAAAGTTACAAGCACTATCCAACGTAAAAAGAAGAATTATTATTCAAGAAAAATTGAAAACAGCACCGATCCCAAACATATGTGGAGAAATGTTAAAGAAGCTATCGGTGCCACGCAAATGTCACATCCAACAAAAATGAAATTTGATGGCATTATATACCAAGACGAGGCAACAGTAGCCGAAAAATACAATGTCTTTGTGAGTCAAAGTATTATTGCATTAGTGAAATCTGATGGGAGACATTATAAAGACAAATATCCGTATAATGTTTTCAATAGCACTTATGGTGAACCATTTTCAATTGAGCCAGTTACGCCCGAAGAAGTCAAAAAAGTTCTCAAAAGTATTAAAAAAGGAACGTCGACTGATGCAATCAATAATAAGATTATTTCAATGGGCGGTAATTTTCTTTTACTCAAAATTACTGAAATTATCAATAAGTCTATTACCTCAAACGCTTTTCCGAAGAAATGGAAAGAATCTGTCATTACGCCAATACCAAAAGTTACCAGTTCTGATGATCCATCTAATTATAGACCAATTAATTCCCTACCGTACTTAGAAAAGGCGTTGGAAAGAATTGTGTATAATCAGATGCTGCAATTTATTAAAAATAGTAATGTTCTCATTCCAAATCAGTCAGGATTTCGACAGGGGCACTCTTGTGAAAGCGCACTGCAGCTAACCGTCTCCAGATGGAAGAAATGGTTAGACAACCCTCGCCATCTAGTTTTAACTGTATTCTTGGATTTACGCCGTGCTTTTGAAACTATTAACAGAAAACTCCTTCTTGAAAAAACTGCGACTTATTGGTTTTGGCGATCCCGCACTCCAATGGTTTAGCAGTTATCTAACATCCAGATATCAGGTTACTCGGATTAACAATTATGTTTCGAGAAGTGCAGCTAACAATTTAGGTGTACCGCAGGGGTCGATATTAGGCCCACTGTTGTTTATTTTGTACATTAATGACATCGATCAGTGCACAGGCGACGACTGCTTCCTTAACCTATTTGCGGACGATACGCTCATATCAGTTGAAGAATCAGACTTTCAAAGAGGGGTAACTCGCATGAATGCAATTTTGGTGAACGTTAGTGAGTGGTTAAAAGTTAATGGTCTGATAATAAACGTGAAGAAGTCTAAAGTGATGTTAATGGGGAGCTCTAACGCGATGGCGGATAAAGTAAAGTTAAATGGAGAATCTCTGGAGTTTGTCAACCAGATAAAGTATTTAGGAGTAACCATTGACAATGACTTAAACTTTAAAAAACACCTTAACAATACTGTGTTACAAATAAATGGTAAAGTTAAATACTTTATCAGAATATGTAAAAATTTAAATCTTCCTAATCGCCTTAAAGTTTTTAATACTTTAATTCGACCCTATTTTCATTACTGCCCAAGTATCTTGTTCTTTGCTAATAAATACCATTTAAAACAACTGCAGATACTGCAAAACAAATGTCATAGAGCAATATTGAAATGTAACGTTTATACACCAATCGATCTGATGCTTGATTGTCTGGGCTCACTGTCTGTACAACAATATTTGTTTTATCAAACCATGGTATTTATTTATAAAATTATTAAAGGATTGTTGCCAGAATACTTAATGTACAATATAAGAAATGTTAACGAAGTACATAACTATGAAACACGTAACTGTAGTAATATATATATAAATACTGTTAGCAAAGAATCGACATATAGATCTTTATTTTATAAGGGTGTGTCTTTATTTAATAATCTGTCAAATGAAATAAAAAGTGCAAATAATTTGTCTAGTTTTAAGAGAAAGTTAGGTGCCTATGTTAAAATGAATGTTCCTTGTTAAAGAATAATGTTTTCCTGTAAAAATATGTATTATTTATTTATACATTTAATAAACTAATATTATTATTATTATAACTTGAATATCAAAATTATGATTTTTTTTCTCAAAAAGTTGACTTTAGTTCAGAAATAACGAACACAAATTTCCACATTAAAGCGAAAGATTTAAGAAAAGAAACTCGAAATGATAACATAAATGTCAAACTCAACAAAAATGCCAAAAATGGATTTTGTCAGAATTTTATTAGTTTCGAGCTTGTTTTTCTTATGGTTTTACAGTCGAAATTTCAATTTTGTTCAGAAAAAGGCAAACATTTCTGCTTACAATCAAAATTTTGATTTTAACCTTGGAACTTGAACTTTAATCTGTAAATTAGGATTTTATTCTCAAAAAGTTAACTTTAGTTGAGAAAAAAGAACGCAAATTTCCAAATTAAAGTGAAAGATTAAAGAAAAGAAATTCCAAATTTTAAAATAATTGTTAAATTGACGAAAACCTCTAAAGTAGATTTTGTTTGATTTTTTTCTATTTTCGACTTTTTGTTGTGCTTTCGCGGTTGGAATTCAAATTTTGTGCAAAAAAAAGGGTAATTTCGAGTTTAAAATCGAAATGTCGACTTTTTTGTTGTTGAAACTGTTGAAGTGTTGAAACTTGGAGTTTAATCTTGAAATTATTATTGTCGTCACAAAAAGTTAGCTTCGATTGAGAAATATAAATTACATTTGAAGAGAAAATCGAAATTTTGTGAAAAGAAGTCAAAATTTTAACTTCGAAAGTCAAAAGTTCAATTCTATGGTCGATATAAAAAAAAGAGAAACTTTGAAAAAAAAATCAATTTTATAACACTTCTAAAATGTAATTTAAAAAAAATTGAGTTATGTTTCCTCTTCTAACTGTAATATCTCGGATTTATGACTTTCGTCTCAAAAAGTTAACTTTAATTGAGACTACATTTGAAGAGAAAATTAAAATATGGCAAAAAAAATTTCAAATTTTAAGTTTAAAGTCAAGAATTTAATTTTAAAGTCTCTATTTCCCGAAAAAAATTGGGGAATTTCGAAAAAAATATATTTTAGAAGCATAAACCTTTAAAATGTAATAAAAAAAACGTTATTACTATTTTCTTTTCTAACTTAAAACTCTCAAATTCGATAAAAAATGTCTAAATTCAAAATTTAAATAAAAACGGTTGATATTCAAGTTTTTCTCAAAGTTTAGGGATTTCTCTCAAAAATTCAGAATTTAAACCTAAAGTCCCTGAATTCTGAAATTCAACAAATATTTTTTAAAATCTGGGTTTTTCTATCAAATTTGATTAAAGCTTTTCAGTTTAAGTTTAAAGCTTATAGTTTTTTTTTCTAAAATTTGGATTTTTCATATTTTTCTCTCAAAAAAAGTCGTAGTTTTAGGAACAAATTAAAAAGGACCACAGTTTTGTAGGTTTAAAGTATATACCGACAATTTCATTAAATGATCTCTCATCAATGATTAAAAAAACTGCAAAATACTTAATAGTTTTAAGTTTAACTTACTTTCTGTCGCCTAAAAAGTCAAACGAAATATAACTGGAGACCGAATCATATGGAATGTAAAAAGCTTGAATTATTCATGCAAATATGCAGGAAATGCTTAAAATATGCCTGAAAAGTGTCAAAATATGCTATTTTAAATAAAAATGATGTTAATTTTAGTAAAATTGCCTCTGATTTGAATAATTATTTTTCTTTCTTTTCAACAAATTTGCTTCTTATTTGAATAGCTTTGATTCTAATTTGAACAAATTTATTCCTAATTTAAATAGACTCGTTTTTAATTTGTACAAATTTGCTGAAAGTTTAAATAAATTTGCTTCAAATTTTGACGAATTTGCGTCCAATTGAATCCAATTTGGACAAATCTGCGTCTAATTGAATCCAGTTTGCTTTTAATTTCAATAAGTTTGCTTCTAATTTGCATTGGTTTGATTCTAATTTAAACAAAATTGCTATTAATTTGAATACTTTTATTTTTAGTGTGAACAAATTTGTTTTTAATTTGAATAGATTTGCTTCTAATTTGTACACACTTGCCATCAATTTGAACAAACTTGCTGTCAGTTTGAACAAATTTGCTTCCAATTTGGATAAATCTCTAGATGTGCCTTCTCAAATTTAAAAGTTTTTCTCGAAATTTGGTTTTTTCTCTTAAAATCAATTTAATTTTATTAAATTCTGAATTTTGTTTTGTTCTGAGTTTGTTAAAATTGGATATTTTAGAAAATCTTCGGTGTTTAGCTTTCCAAAAAATCTAGAATTTTCGAAAGAGAAAGATATAAAAAAGTGGAAATTATCAGAAAAGTCGAAATTTATAAGAGTCGAAATTTTCCAAAAAATAAAATTTCGAAAAAAGTTCGAAATTTTGGATAGTTGAAAATTGTGTAAAAAAATTTTAAAGCGAGTCTTGACCTTTGCCAAATTAAATCAAAGAGTCGAGTTTTTTTAATGAATTTTTCCCTAATTCCGATTTTATTTCCAATCTTCGAATTTTTTTAATCAGAATTTCGACTTATCGAAAGTTTTTTTCCCCAAAATTTCGGCTTTTCATATTTTCCCTCAAAAAAAGTCGCAATTTTAGGAATAATTAAAAAAGAATCTGGTGACCCAAAGTTATACAACAATTTGATTAAATGTTCTCTCATCAATGATTAAGAAAGCTGCAGAATACTTAATAGTTTTAAGCTTAACTTAGTTTTTGTCACTTAAAAACGAAAAAAAAAACTTTATGGCTAGGGATCGAATTATATGCAATATAAAAAGCCTGAAATATGCATGCAAATATGCAGGCAAAATGCTTAACATATGCCTGAGAACTGTCAAAATAAGCCTGAAAAGTGTCAAAATATGCCTGAAAAGTGTAAAAATATGCAATTTTAAATAAAAATGATGTTAATTTAAACAAATTTGCTTCTGATTTGAATAATTATTTTTCTTTATTTTCAAGAAATTTGCTTCTTATTTGAATAGGTTTGATTCTAATTTGAACAAATATGTTCCTAATTTAAACAGATTTATTTTTAATTTGAACAAATTTGCTGAAAGTTTAAACAAATTTGCTTCCAATTTTGACAAATTTGCTCTAATTGAATCCAATTTGGATACATCTGCGTCTAATTGAATCCAGTTTGGACAAATTTGCTTTTAATTTCAATAAGTTTACTTACTTAATTTGAATAGGTTTGATTCTAATTTAAACAAATTTGCTATTAATTTGAATAATTTTATTTTTAGTGTGAACAAATTTGTCTTTAATTTGAATAGCTTTGCTTCTAATTTGTACAAACTTGCCATCAATTAGAACAAACTTGCTGTCAGTTTGAACAAATTTGCTTCCAATTTTGACAAATCTCTAGATGTGCTTACCCAAATTTAAAAGTTTTTCTCGAAGTTTGGTTTTTTCTCTTAAAATTAGTTTAGTTTTAATAAATTCTGAATTTTGTTTTGTTTTGAGTTTGTTGACTTAAAATTTTGATACTTCTTCAAAAAAATTAAGTTGAGATTTCCAAAATTTTGATTTTTTTTCTTCAAAAGTTCGCCTTAGAAAATTTTATTTTTTTAGACTTTTGTTGAGTATGTCAATGTTTTTGAAAATGGCGGTTTTCTTTTCAAAATAGAGATTTCAAAATGTCGACTTGAGATTCCAGCTTTTCAGGATGGATCGACTTTTGGTCTAAACATTTTTTTAAATTTTGCCTTTTTAGGAATTTTGATTGTTTAAAAATAATTTTTTTAATTTTGAAATTTTTCAATCAGGTCAAATTTTGGAAAAATCTTAAGTTTTTGGTAAAAACATAACATTTATAATACTTTATTTTAAGAAAAAATGATGTAATTTAAAAAAAAAGATGATTTACGGACGAAAAGGCCAAAAAGTCGAATTTTAGGAGAAACACCCATTTTAGAAGAAAAAAACAAAATTTCGAGGAAAAAGCTAAATTTTTTAAAAACTTGAGGAATTCAGTCGAAATTTCTGAAAATTCAGATTCTGAAAGATCTAAATTTTTAGAAAAAAATCCTAAATTAACCCAATTTCGAAAAAAAAAAAACAAAAATTCGAGGGTCGAATATTACGAAAAAAATTTGGAATTTTCCAAAGAAAGTGCAATTTTAAAGAGGAGTCGAATTTTGGAATAAAATACAAATTAAAAAAAAAGAGAATTTGAAAAAATAATCGAAGCTCCCGGAAAAAGACGAGCAAAAGGATAAAATTTCGAGAAAACAAGAGAAACTTTCCATAGAAAGTTAAATTTAGAAAAAATAGTCAAATTTGAGAACAGTTGTCAATGAAAAAGATGAATTTTGAACAGAAAATTTTTCTCGAACTTTGGTTTTTTCTCTCAAAATTAATTTAGCTTTAATAACTTTTGAATTTTGTGTTGAAATTGGAAAACAAAATTTTGAGAGGACGTCAAATTTCAAGAAAGAAATTTCAAGACGCAATCCAGTAAACATTCAAAATATCTCAGAGACTTAAATTTCGAAAAGAAATTGGCAAATTTTATGGAAAACTAAATTTTCTGATTAAATATTTATGTTCGGTTGGCTGCTTAAGTCAGAAGAAGATAAATGTCCCATCATTATTTTAAAAAATGGCCAATATCAACATAAATATTGACATTTTGAGAAAAAATTTAAAATGTTCAGAGAATTGGATTTAAAAAATCTCAAAAGCTTCGAAATTACCAAACAAAATTGGAAAGGTTCTTTATCTTTTTATAAAAATTCGGCAAATCCAGAAAATTTGTTCCAAGTTTTTACTTCTTTTATCAAGATTTACCAAATTTTGAGGAAAAGGCAGATTCTGATAAACAATTCGAAATTTGCAGAAATTATATTTTTAAAATAGAGGAAATGTTTCAAAAAAGTTCAAAATTTTAAAAAATGGAGATTTTCAAAAAAAAACGAAAAATGTTGATGTCAAAAAATGTCCAACATTGTAAATAAATGTCAAAATTTTGAAAATCAAGCTGGAGTTTTCAGAGAAGTAAAAAAATCTCGAAAAGCTTGAAATTTCCAAAGAACATTTTCTAGGATTTTTGTCTTATCACAAAAATTCACAATTTCTAAAAAAAATGTCTTCAAAATTTCTAATTTTTTATCAGAAGATCGACAAAATTTTGAGAGGAAGGCAAATTTTGAAAAATAATTCTAAATTTGCAGAAATTCGCATTTTAGAAGGGTAGAATTTTTTTTAAAAAAGTCGTATTTTGCAAAAGAAAAATTTTGAAGAAAAATAAACTAAAAATTTTTGGATAAAAAGTCAATATTTTAAAGAGATCAGATTTTGATAAGAAGGAAGTCAAATTTTAATAACAAATTCAAAATTTTAAAATAAAAAAAAATTTTTCAGTAAGAAAAAAGAAGAATTTTGAAAAACAAATGGTATCCATGTAACTGCTTTAACCAAGGAGAGTAAACGTTTCACTCAGCGTTTAGCAAGGTTTTAATCATTCCCGTTGAAAAATATTGCAACTAATAGCAAAATATGTAGTAACCGATGAAAATGGGTTAAATATGCATTTGCATTTCCGAATATGCAAATGCATATAATCCGGTCTCTATTTATGACCTACAATATTGTTCATAGAAATCAGTTCCAAAAATTGTTTATGAGAAAAAAAAGGTGCTTTGAAATTGGCTCCTTCCCTTCCAATGCCTTAACGCGAAATTTTAAAATAAAAGGTAAATGTTGCAAAAAAAGGAGAATTTTGAAGAACAAATCTAGCTGCTTTAGCCAAGGAAAGTAAACGTCCTACTCAGAGCTTAGTAAGACTTTAATCATTAAATAGTCATCGAAAAATATTGCAACTAATAGCGAAAATATGTAGTAACCGGTGAAAATGAGTTAAATATGCTTTGAATGTGCTAATAAGCAAATGCTTATAATCCGGTCTCTATTTCTGACCTACAACATTCATAGAAATCATTCAAAAAATTGTTTATAAGAAAAAGAAAAGGTGCTTTAAAATTCGCTTTTTCCCTTCCAATGCCTTAACGCCTTAACATCGCCTAGTTTCACACGATATATCAAAAAAGAAAAAAATTTTAATTCTGGACATGAAAGCAAAGACTAATATGACTTATTAACAACTGTATATCTTTAGTTAAAACTGTAGAGTTGGTAACAGTGCTTTCATTATTGTATTTATGGTTTATATTGCAACAGCCATTAAATACAAGCACCCTCGGCGTGATATGCGTTTAGGTATATTAAACTTAACAAATGACATCAATTAAATGTTCTCCAATGAAACAGTCGAACGCGCTAAAAGTTGAAAATATTTACAATCAACAACCCCCTTCCTTGCCCTCATCAGTAAGGTACAGTGGCTGCTTCATTAGCACAACAAAAATATTCCTTGTAAGCTATAGTTGAGTCAAGTCACTCAGTTGTTAGATCCCTTGAGTGTGGCTGTCTAATGACTATAAAATGCAAATTTTTACATCGACCGTACCATAATGATGAGGCCAAGGAAACCCAAAACCGGTTTATGGTTGTTGGTTGTAAACATTTTCAATTGTAACGTGTTCGATTCTTCCTTGACAGAACATTCAATTACCTCGAAATTGCCAACCTTTTTTTGAAATTTCGGTTTTAAAGTCAATACATTATAGAATTTCGAATTTAATTTAAAGTTTCTAACTTTTTGTTGTTTCGAGTTCTTCACGATTTTACAATTTTCAACTTTGGATTTGAATCTCGAAAATTCTTCCATGTCAAAATTTCGAGTTGCACTTGGAAACCTTTAGAATCTCTATAAGCTTGTAGAAGCGTCTAGACTTTTCTACAAGCTTCAACTTTAATTCCTAGTTTTAGGTTTTAAACTCAAAATTTAGATCCTTTATTTTCGAATTTTGGAATATAATACAAATTTATCAATTCCTAGCACAGTCATCCATTTTTCTTCTTCAGGCAATAAAATTACATTTGGAAACATTTGTAATTTTTTAGTTCACATACACCTTCGACTGAGGCATTTGTTAGATTCGAGTTGGGTATGCCAACCTGATGAGATTTAACAAGATCGAAACCAGTATCTGGTTCCCAAATTAAAAATTTGATAAATGTTCAAACCTATCGGCCTCTGCTTTAGAAATCAGAACATAAAGCTGCAGAAACAAAATGTCTATATAGAATTATAAAGAGAGGAGTGAATTATGAATGACTGTTCTTTCAGTTTAATTACTCATTGTTATCATCAAAAATCTCTTTATTTCCTTGCGTTTAACCTTGATTTGTAACCTGTTTTGCTGCTTAATTTTTAGATAATAAACCAATTTTCTTCTTCAAATATTTTTTGTAATCACAGACTACATTTCTAAGTAACAAGTTCCAATTCCTCCAAAAATATTAACAATTTACTCTTTAAAAATTGAAATATCTTGTCCCCAGAGGTTGCAATCTCTGTTGTGTTTTTTAACCTTTCTTGGTTTCAGAGGAAAAGATTTGCATTTCAATTTTTAAAAATAATCAAGGACCAGTCCGTTACACCAAGAAAATTTACTCTTTGCCATTTTTTCGAAATTTCCAAATAATTGAACTTCCTGTACAGGAAGTAACGAAAATAACGTCATTTTCAGTGATTTAGGTCCAGCAGGAACTTTTTCTCATAAATCTACAGCTAAAAAAGGAACCCCTCTTTTTTTCACCTTAACCCCAAAATTAGACTGAATTCTTTGAATTTAAACTGAAAATCTGGAGATACTTTCAGAAATAATTGAAATTGCGACCAAAAATTTGAAATATCAACCCAAAATTTATAAATTTCCTTAATGGAACTCGAATTTTCAAAAAAAATCTCTAAGAACTTCGAAATTTTGGGTATGAAGTTAAGGGCCGCGTTATATTCGACCTTTTTCCAATTTTTGAATTTAACGTGATATTCTCGAGATTACTTTCGAAATGCCATAGTCGAAATTCAAATGAAAAAAAGTTTGATACATTAACCCGGAATTTGAAATTCCCCAAATGAAAGTTGAAATTTCAAAAAAAATCAAAATCCCTAAAAGCGCCAAAATTTTGTGTGCGGAAATTTTGAGCTTCAACCCAAAATTTTTAAATTTCCTTAATGGAACTCGAAATTTAAAAAAAAAATCTCTAAGAACTTCGAAATTTTGGGTATGAACTTAAATGGCTGCATTATATTCGAAATTTTGACCTGAACCTCGAAATTAGATTCGAATTTTTAAATTTAACGTGATATTCTCGAGATTACTTTCGAAATGCCATAGTCGAAATTCAAATGAAAAAAAATTTGATACATTAACCCGGAGTTTGAAATTCCCCAAATGAAAGTCGAAATTTCAAAAAAAAAATTAAAATCCCTAAAAGCGCCAAAATTTTGTGTGTGGAAATTTTGAGCTTCGCCTCAAAATTACACTCGAATTTTCGAATTTACTGGAGAATAATGTCGAAATTTTGAAGAAATAATGTCGAAATTTTGAAGAAATAATTTAAAATTTTTAGAATAAAGTTGAAATTTAAAAAAAATCCAATTTCAAGTAGAAATGAAAAATCATTTCAACTACATAAAAATCGAAAGTCGAAATTTTGGGGAAAAAAGTAAATTTCGACAATTATGACGAAAAACGGATTTAAATAAAAAATGTTAAGAAACAAATTTTAATTCAATCTCGTAGTTTCTAGGAAATAGATCAAAATTGAAAAAAAGCTAGGAAATGTGTATTGCATTTTTGAAAAATTTCGTTTTTAATCTTAAACGATTCAATCATTTTTTTTTGGGAATTTTGAGAATCAAGTCGAATTTTAGATAAAATATTCAATTGAAAAGTAGAATGGTGTTGGTAGCTATTTCAAATTAGCGTTCATCTGTCTAATAATCAAGTACAAAGACATTAGAAAATCGATATATTCCCCGCCATCGTCTAAATTTAAGTTATTTGAGTTTATATCTTTGTAGAAGCAATTTCCTTTCCATAAAAGCAATTTTCTGTACAGTTCTTGTAATTATCGAATACAGCGGGCCATAATTTTATGAGTCATCAATAAAAGAAATGAGTGTAGTCGAAAGGGGTGGCTGGCTCGAGCCGGAGAATTGGTAGGGTGTATAAATTACTACCCTTTTTTTAGCCGGGCGTTCGTAATTAAAAGTGTTGAGGATCGAGCAGAAGTAAAGAAATATAATTATGTTGACGGGAGTACTTTCATCAGCCACCTGCTGAGTGCCGCTGGCCGCGGGTGGACTCGCTCTCGCAAACTCTCTGCTTTTCCGCTTCCGTCGACCTTCCCCCCACAGCGCCATCTAGAGTCCACCGTCGAGATTACAGCCGTTCGTCATTAAGGACGCGACCTTCGGCAAACTGAATCCCTAATCGAACAAAATCAGAATAGCACGATATGATTCAATAAGCTCGGGTGCCATAAGTGGTTGAACATTTACTCTCAAAATTGCTGTATCCGGATTGAGGATCGAAATTTTGAGATTGAAACCTAAAACTAGGAATTAAAGTTGAAGTTTGTAGAAGTGTCTAGAAGAAGAAGCTTATATGGTTCTAAAGGTTTCCACGTGAAACTCGAAATTTGGACATGGAAGAATTTTCGAGATTAAAATTCAAAGTTGAAAATTGTAAAATCGAGAAGAACTCGAAACAACAAAAAGTTTGAAACTTTAAATTAAATTCGAAATTCTATAATGTATTGACTTTAAAACCAAAATTTCGAAAAAAGGTGGGCAATTTCGGATTAATTGAATGTTCTGTCGAGGAACAATCGAACACGTTACAGTTGAAAATGTTTACAACCAACAACAATAAAACGGTTTTGGGTTTCCTTGGCCTCATTAATGTGGTACGTTTTCTGTAAAAATTCATATTATAGTCATTGGACAGTCACACTTAAGGGATCTAACAATTGAGTGATGTAACTCGACTATAGCTTACCAGGAATATTTTTGTTGTGCTGATGAAGCAGCCATCGTAGTATACTGATAAGAAAGGGGGTTGTTGATTGTAAATATTTTCAACTTTTAGCGCGCTCGACTGTTTCATTAGAGAACCTTTAATTGACGTTATTTGTTAAATTTTATATACCTAAACGCATATCACGCCGAGAGCGCTTGTATGTAATGACTGTTGAAATATAAACCATAATACAATAATGAAAGTCCTGTTACCAACCCTACAGTTTTAACTGAAGATCTACAGTTGTTAATAGGTCATATTAGCCTTTGGTTTCATGTCCACAATTTACATTTTTTCCCTTCTGATATATCGTGTGAAAATTCAGCAACTAGGCGATGTTAAGGCCTTAAGGCATTGGAAGGGAAGAAGCGAATTTGAAAGCAACTTTTTTTCTCAAACAATTTTTGAAATGATTTTTATGAACAATATTGTAGGTCATAAATAGAGACCGGATTATGTGCATTTGCATATTCGCAAATGCAAATGCATATTTAACCCATTTTCACCGGTTACTACATATTTTTGTTATTAGTTGCAATATTTTTCGATGGGTACTTAATGATTAAAGCCTTGCTAGACGCTGAGTGAGACGTTTACTATCCTTGGTTAAAGCAGCTACATGGGTACCATTTGTTTTTCAAAATTCTTCTTTTTTCTTTTGCAAAATTTATCTTTTATTTTAAAATTTCGCCTTCGTTATTAAAATTTGACTTCATTCTTATCAAAAATCTGATCTCCTTAAACTTTTGAATTTTTATCTCAAAATTTCTATTTTTTTTGAAAATTTTCAATTTTTTGGAAGTTTCCATTTTTCAAAATTTGACATTTTTTAAAACATTTCCACTATTTTAAAAACATAATTTCTGCAAATTTCGAATTGTTTATCAAAATTTGCCTTTCTCTCAAAATTTGGTCGATCTTCTGATAAAAAATTAGAAATTTTGAAGACACTCTTTTTGGAAATTGTAAATTTTTGTGATAAGACAGAAATCCTAATAAATGTTCTTTGGAAATTTCAAGCTTTTCGAGATTTTTTTTAATTTTCTGAAAATTCCAACTTGTTTTTCAAAATTTTGACATTTATTTCAATGTTGGACATTTTTTGACATCAAAATTTTTCGTTTTTTATTGAAACTTCTCATTTTTCAAAATTTAAACTTTTCTGAAACATTTCCACTTTTTTAAAAACATAATTTCAGCAAATTTCGAATTGTTTATCAAAATTTGGGTTTTCCTCAAAATTTGGTAAATCTTGATAAAAAAGTAAGAAGTTGGAACATATTTTTTGGAATTGCCGAATTTTTATAAAAAGACAAAGAACCTATCAAATTTTGTTTGGAAATTTCAAAGTTTTTAAGATTTTTTAAATCCAATTTTCTCAACATTTCAAATTTTTTCTTAAAATGTCAATATTTATGTTGATATTGGACTATTTTTTAAAATAATGATGGGACATTTACCTCCCCCTGACTTAAGCAGTCAAGAGAACATAAATATTTAATCATAAAATTTAGTTTTCCAATAAATTTGCCCATTTATTTTCGAAATTTAAGTCTCTGAGATATTTTGAATTTTTTACTGGATTGCGTCTTTTTCCTTGACATTTCTTTCTTAAAATTTGACGTCCTCTTAAAATTTTGTTTTCCAATTTCAAAACACAATTCAAAATTTATTTAAACTAAATTAATTTTGAGAGAAGAAACCAAACTTTGAGACAAATTTTCTGTTCAAAATTCATCATTTTCATTGACAAGTGTTCTCAAATTTGACTATTTTTTCTAAATTTAACTTTCTATGGAAAATTTCTCTTGTTTTCTCGAAATTTGTCCTTTTGCTCGTCCTTTTCCGGGAGCTTCGATTATTTTTTCAAATTATCTTTTTTTAAATTTGTATTTTATTCCAAAACTCGACTTCTCTTTAAAATTGACTTTCTTTGGAAAATTCCAAATTTTTTCTTAATATTCGACCCTCGAGATTTTGCCTCTTTTTTCCAAATTCGGTTAATTTGGGTTTTTTTCCAAGAATTTAGATTTTTCAGAATCTAAATTTTCAGAAATTTTGACTGAATTCCTTAAGTTTTTAAAAATTTCAGCTTTTTCCTCGAAATTTTGTTCCTTTCTTCTAAAATAGGTGTTTCTCCTAAAATTCGACTTAATGGTCTTTTCGTCAAAAAATCATGTTTTTTTTAAATTACATCATTTTTTCTTAGAATGAAGTATCATTTTTTCTTAAAATGAAGTATTATAAATGATATATTTTGACCAAAAACTCAAGATTTATAAAAAATTTGACCTGATTAAAATTCTCAAAATTAAAAAAAAATATTTTTAAACAATCAAAATTCCTAAATAGGCAAAATTTAAAAAAAAATGAAAAGGCCAAAATTTTTAAGAAAGTCCTGAAACTTTCGAATCCCAAGTTGACATTTTAAAATCTCTATTTAAAAAAAACGCGATTTTCAAAAAATTTTGACTTACTCGGCAAAAGTCTAAAAAAAAATAAAATTTTCAAAGTCGAACTTTTGAAAAAGAATCAAAATTTTGGAAAACGGCCTACATTTTTAAATCTCAACTTAATTTTATTGAAAAATATCAAACAGAACAAAACAAAATTCAGAATTTATTAAAACTAAATTGATTTTAAGAGGAAAAAACCAAACTTCGAGAAAAATTTTTAAATTTGGTTAGGCACGTCTAGAGATTTGTCGAAATTGGAAGCAAACTTTTTCAAACTGACAGCAAGTTTGTTCAAACTGCCAGCAAGTTTGTACAAATTAGCGGCAAATCTATTCAAATTACATACAAATTTGTTCACACTAAAAATAAACTTATTTAACTTAATAGTAAATGTGTTTAAATTAGAATTAAACCAATTCAAATTACAAGCAAATTTATTGAAATTAAAAGCAAATTTGTCCACCCCTTAGGCGCAAATTTGTCAAAATTGGAGGCAAATTTGTTCAAACTTTCAGAAAATTTGAACAAATTAAAAGCAAATCTCTTTAAATTAGGAACAAATTTGTTCAAATTAGAATCAAACCTATTAAAATAAGAAGCAAATTTGTTGAAAAGAAAGAAAAATTATTCAAATCAGAAGCAAATTTGTTAAAATTAACAGCATTTTTATTTAAAATTGCATATTTTGACACTTTTCAGGCATATTTTGACACTTTTAAGGCATATTTTGACACTTTTCAGGCATATTTTGACACTTTTCAGTCATATTTTAAGCATTTTGTCTGCATATTTGCAGGCATATTTTAAGATTTTTATATTGCATATAATTCGGTCTCTAGTGATAAAGTTTTTTTTACTTTTTAAGTGACAAAAAGTAAGTTAACCTTAAAACTATTTAGGATTTTGCAGTTTTCTTGATCATTGAAAAGAGATCATTTAATCAAATTGTTTCATATATTTTGGATCACCAAACTGTAATCCTTTTAATCTTTATTTTTAAATTTATTCCTAAAATCACGACTTCTTTTGAGAGAAAATATGAAAAGTCGAAATCTTAGGAAAAAACTTTCGAAAAGTAAAATTTTGATAAGAAATGGAAATGAAATCGGAATTATGGAAAAAATCATTAAAAAAACTCGACACTTTGATTTGATTTGATAAAGGTCAAGACACGCTTTTAAATTTTTTTTTACATAATTTTCAACTATCAAATATTTCGACTTTTTTCGCAATTTTACTTTTTTTAAAATTTCGACTCTGAAAATTTTGACTCTTCTGATAATTTCTCGTTTGAAAATTCTAGATTTTTTGGAAAGCTTGATACCGAAGTTTGTTTAAATATCCAATTTTTTGAAAAATTGTAATTTTATAAAATTTCATTTTTATTTCAAAATTAGAACGTTTTTCAGAAAAATTCGACTTCTTGTTAAAACATGGGTTTTTAAGACTTTCCACTTTCAACATTTTGATTTTCTTTTAAATCTCTGCCTTAAAAAATTTTGACACCTTTTGAAAACCTTGGGTTTTGGAAAATTTAGTCGTTTTTTCCCAAGTTCTACTTCGGAAATTCTTGCTATTTTAAAATTGAACCCAATTTTTAAATTTCGATTCTTCAATGATTTCTACTTTTTTTTTTAAATTTAGGATATTTTAAAAAAAATTTCTTGAACATTTCTATTTTATTCGATAATTTAGAGTTGTTTAAATCTCTACATTCACTTAAAAGGTAGACTTTTTTTGATATTTTTACTATTTTACAAAATTTCTTGGATATTTTCGATGCCTTTTAAAATTTGAGATATTATTTTATTTTCAATTTATTTCAGTGTCTACTTTTTAAATCTTTTTTTTTTTAATTTTGACTTTTTTGCAAATTTCGACATTTCTTCAAAATTCCAATCTTTTTGAAAATATTCAATCAAAAACTTTTATGTTTTAAAAAAATGTCATTTATCTTTTTTAAAATTGTAACTAACTAAACTTTTCCGTTTCTCAACATATTTATTATTCTCTTTTAATTGTTCTGAAAGTTTGGAATTTTTTGACAATTTTACCTTTTCTTCAATATTTAAGCTCTTTGAGAATTTCTACTTTTTTTTGAATATTTAACCGAAGATGCTTTTTTTTCTAAATGTCCACATTTCTTCACAATTTTGATTATGAACCAGTTTTAACCAGGAGCAGAAGTTTTTTTATTAAAAGTCGAATTTTGAAACGGTAAAAATTTTTTAAAAAGTCAAACATTAAAAAAAGTGAAGGATTTCAAAAAAAGGTAGCAAGTTTCAAAAAAATTCGACGAAAAGTTTGAAAAAATGGAAATTTGCCAAAAAATTCGACATTTTTCTAAGGTTTAATTTGGAAATTTGAAAAATTAGGATTTTCAAAGAAAATCGAAACTTTAAAAAAAGTCGGAAATTGAAAAAGGCAATCGAAAAATTGAAAAAAAAACAGCATTTTGAAAAGAAATCGAAACTTTGAAAAAGGTCCGGAATTGAAAAAGACAATCAAAAATTTGAAAAACTTGAGATTTAAAAAATCGAAATTTTCCAAAAAGATTTAAATTTCGGAAATATTAAAATTTTCAGAAAGAGTCGAAATTTTCGAAAAGAACCTTTCAAAAATCGAGGTCGACATATTAAAAAAATAAAAATTTTGGAAAAAATCGTAATTGAGAAAAAGTCAACAACTTTAAAAAAGTACAAATGCTGGAAAAAGAAGTCCTAATTTTGAAATTAAATCGTAAAAAAATTTAAACCTTTCAAAAAACAATATTTAAAAAAAATTGAAAGCATAAAAACTGAAATTTTTATAAATAGTTGCAATTTTCGAGGTTTAATAAAAAAACTAGTTTTAAACAGAAGCAAAAGTTTTTTATTAAATGTGGAATTTTGAAAATGTCAAAATTTAAAGAAAGCCAAAAATTTTCAAAAAAAGTGAAGGTTTTCAAAAAAAGGTAGAAAGTTTCAAAAAAAGTCGACGGAAAGTTTGAAAAAATCGAAATTTGGTAAAAAAGTCGACATTTTTTTAAAGTTTAATTTGGGGATTTGAAAAATCGAATTTCAAAGGAAATCGAAACTTTGAAAAAAGAATTGAAAGAGACAATCGAAAATTTGAAAAAAAATCAGGATATTTAAAGAAAATCGAAACTTTAAGAAAAGTCGGGAATTGAAAAAGAGAATCGAAAATTTGAAAAAGTTGAGATTTAAACAAAACGAAATTTTCCAAAAAAATCCAAATTTCGGAAATATTAAAATTTTCAAAAAAAGTCGAAATTTTCGAAAAGAATCGTTCAAAAATCGAGGTCGACGTATTAAAAAAATAAAAATTTTGAAAAACATCGTAATTGAGAAAAAGTCAACAACTTGCAAATGCTGGAAAATGAAGTCCTAATTTTGAAATAAAATCGTAATAAAATTTGAACCTTTCAAAAAAGACATTTTCAAATAAATTGAAAGGATAAAAACTGAAATTTTTATAAATAGTTGCAATTTTTGAGGTTTAATAAAAAAACTAGTTCCAAACAGGAGTAGAAGTTTTTCATTAAATGTCAAGTTTTGAAAAAGTCAAACATTTTCAAAAAAAGTGAAGGTTTTCAAAAAAAGACAGCAAGTTTTAGAAAAAGGTAGAAAGTTTCAAAAAAAGGTATCAAGCTTAAAAAAAATCGACGAGAAGTTTGAAAAAATCAAAATTTGTCAAAAAAGTCGACTTTTTTTTAAAGTTTAATTTGGATATTTGAAAAATCAGGATTTTCAAAGCAAATTGAAACTTTGAAAAAAGGTGGAAATTGAAAAAGTCAATAGAAAATTTGAAAAAAATGTTAAAGTTATTATTTAAGTTAAGATTTAAAAAAAAATCGAAATTTTCGAAATAATTTATATTTCGGAAGTTTCGAAATTTTCAAAAAAGGTCGAAATTTTCGGAAAGAACCTTTCAAATATCAAAGTCGACATTTTTAAAAAGTAAAATTTTGAAAAACATCTTTATCCAGAAAAAGTCAACAACTTTAAAAAAGTGCAAATTTTGGATAAAAGAGTCGTAATTTTGAAATAAAATCTTTAAAAAATTTTAACTTTTTAAAAAAGATATTTTCCAAATAATTGAAAGTTTAAACACTGAAATTTTTATAAATAGTTGAACTTTTCGAGGTTTAATAAAAAACTAAAGTTTTAAACAGGAGCAGAAATTTTTTATTAGAGCTCGAACTTTGAAAAGGTCAAAATTTTAAAAAAGTCATAAATTTTCAAAAAAAGTGAAGGTTTTCAAAAAAAGGTAGCAACTTTCAAAAACAGTCGACGGAAAGTTTGGAAAAATCTAAGTTTGGCAAAAAGGTCGAAATTTTTTTTAAAGTTTAATTTGGAAATTTGAAAAATCAGGATTCTCAAAGCAAATCGAAATTTTGAAAAAAGTTGGAAATTGAAAAAGTCAATCGAAAATTTGAAAGAAATGTCGAAATTATCATTAAAGTTAAGATTTAAAAAAATCGAAATTTTCGAAAAAATTTAAACAGAAAATTCAAAATTTTCAAAAAGGTCAAAATTTTAGAAAAGAACCTTTCAAAAATCGAAATCGACATTTTAAAAAAGTGAAAATTTTGAAAAGCATCGTAATTAACAACTTTAAAAAAGTGCAAATTTTGGAAAAAGAAGTCCTAATTTTGAAATAAAATCCTTACAAAATTTGAACCTTTTAAAAAACATTTAAAAAAAATTGAAAGCATAAAAACTGAAATTTTTAAAGTAGTTGCCATTTTCGAGGCTTAATAAAGAATTTAAAGTGTTAAACAGGAGCAGAAGTTTTTTATTAAATGTCGAATTTTGAAAAAGTCAAAATTTTAAAAAAGTCAAAAATTTGAAATTAGTTAAAATTTGTTTTAAAAAGTAGGAATTTTAAAAAATGCGAAATTATGAGAGGCACGCCTCACTGTTTGAGAAGTCATGATGTACAGCATTCGATTATCGAATAGATTGAATGAAGTATCGAAACATATCGATATATTTTTTTCGATACATCAATTGAATACAGTATCGATCGAAACATATCGATATATCTTTTTCGATACATCAGTTGAATACAGCATTGACGTTTTAAAAATTTTGTGCATCCCTAGGTGGAGGTTGTCCAAATTTGGAAACCGAACTCGGAGAATTTTAGAACTGAATCCATCGAGGATGGTCGATTACAAAAAGAATTAATAGGGAGGATGGCGAGGTGATTTTAAACAACATCAATTTCCCAAGTTTGTAGAAGGAAGAGGCCACCACAAGGTTTGCTGTTGCAGAATGGAGTCTGGGAATAGCAGCAACAGTCGATATTGATTGAGCCTTAGTCTATTAGTGAGGCCACATTGTAAGTTCGTAACTTGCAGTATTAGATACTGACTGACCGCTGCCCTTCGGTCACCTCCTTCCATTAGATTATATTTACTAAGAGAAAATCTATTTCATGGCAGCCAAAACAGCTTTGAAGGCGAGGCGGCTGCTCTTAGGTCGAGGATTACTTGCTTCCTTGCAAAATATTATTAGCAGCGATAATTAAGCGAAATTCTCATCGAGTAACTTTTTTTATTTCCAGGAGAGATTCACGGAAAATAAACGGTGCATCATACGTGAACAGGAAGCACCAAATAATTTCAAACGCAATTATCGTATCGTAAACTTTGAGATTAATTCGCCATTTTCTTTTGTTGTTTTATTTCACATAATTCAACCATAAAACGCCCATGTCATTTTTATGCAAGCATCTTATTATTCTTAATTGCTCCGCATTCGCTGGCTCTGCAAATTAAGTCTTTAATGTTATTTTAATACTAATGTTAGTTAACTATGCAAATAATTAGCTGTTTACTACAATTTCGCAAAGAAAAAGTAGCAAATCTGTTCTTGAGATGATGAAATTAGAAATCCGATGGAGTCATATTTGTTATAGTTGTTTAATATATTTAAAATAAACGTACGATTTGAGAAAGGCAAATATATAAAACGGATATTATCATAATTAGCTGCAGAATGTTTATCTATTATTGTTCGCCATTATAAAACGGAACATTCATGAAACAATACTATTTTATTACCGCAATTATCCTTAGAGTACTTTTAAATGCGTATAAAATGTACACAAACTTAAGATTTTCAAGTAAAGATAACATCGTTAAAATATCCCAGCGGTTTGTCAAGAAAAAAGACGATTACTTTCCACCCACAACCGAGTAATTCCCCGGTTTCGTTTCTATTTATATTTAAAACAATCAATTTTAAACATGGAATGATATACACCAGGCAAGACGTGGCCCGCGGGCCCCAGTGGCCCAACTAACATTTTTGAGCTGCCCGCTTAAGCTGTACTGCTTTACATAAAAATTTTGGAAAGAAAATGTCAAACAATCTTTAAAATTTGCCATAGTTTAGAGTAATTTTTGAATTTTTCACTATACATAGAGGAAAGAACTAAGCTTCCAACTTTGCTTCTCTTTAAATGACATACTTCATCTTTGTATCAATATTAGGGTGGTCCTTATTTAGAAAATGTTCGAATTTTTTTCCACGATAGTCCTAAATCGGTTCCAAATATATAAAAAAAAATTCATGCCAAGTTATAGCTCTTAATTTTAATATCAACCCGGCCCCCCCGATAGCCAAAGTTTTAAATGGAAATAACATAGGAAAAGTTCTGTTAATACTTTGGAATTTTTTATCCCATAAACCAATAAACATATCATGTCGACAAATCATTATTTTTATAGAAAATTTACCGCTCTACAAAAAAGGTCTCTTGTGATTTTTGGCTAACTTGACTGGTTTAAAAGTTATTCGAGGTTAAAATAAAAGTTCTAGTCAATCTAATGGTTTTTTTCGTTTTTATCGTCATTTAATGATTCAAAAATGAAAAAAGAGTTATAATTTATATTTCAAACGAATTTTCTTACCTTGACGTATGCTCTGAAAGAAAAGTATTAATGAATTGAAAAAATTTATTATTAAAATTTCAATGACTTGAAAGAAAATACCAATATTATCATTTTTTTTTTAATCACATACTTTTATGAAGTTGTTACATTAGTTTTCTTTAGCGCATCAGGAAACATTTGACGATGATCTTTAACTAATTGTAATACAAATTGCATTTGTTTTTCATCTTTGGTATAATGTTTACAAAAATCTTGCACTAGTTTAACTCCTCTCTCAGCACAGTCATTTACAACCGATAGTTTTTCGACAAACCGTAATGCAGTTTTGTAGCTTTCATTTTCAGCCCATTCAGAAGGATGAATTTGTAAAAGTTCTGTTTGCAACTCAAATCTTTCAAAAAATTTGATCGATTCTGCAGTTACAAAAAAATCGATATCGTTGTACAATAAATCGTTTATATTCTTGCTTTGAAAGCGTTTTACGCTACATTTTTCACTAGTATAATCCAGCTCTTCTCCCGGAATAATATCAATTGAAATCTTGTCTTCTTCTGTATGCAGCTTAGCCACAATTTTTAATTTGGTTTCTAATGGAACATCTTCATCGAAAATTGCGATGATCGCTAACTCTGGCGATAAGTACCATAGATGATTCATAAATCTATTAATTGCTACAGTAGCAAGATTACTGTTGATCGCCTTAAAGTTGTGTAGCTCTTTTATAAATTGTAGATCATGGTACGGAGCTTTTACACTATTAGATGATAAATACCAAGCTTTAACATAAACAGTTGTCACAAAAACACATATTTGTCGAAGTTTATTGTCTTCACCTTTTTTCAACGATAACTGTTCACGAAACAGGTACATTTTCAGCACGTAAATAGCTTTTGCCATCCACCGTGCATGATGGCAAGCTCCTGGCTTACGAAAACTAAATTTTCTGGGATAACACCAATGAAGACTAGAGTAAGCTCCAAAAACTCTTTGTAATCATCACGAGGCAGCTTTGTTGTCAGAACTTCAGTGGCAAAAGTTTTTATAGACCTAATTTTTTCTACTGTTAACTCGTTTTTATTTCTTGGATCATCTAATCCTGTTTTGTAATTCAGTTTATTCAAAGTTTCCCATTGCTTTTGAAATCTGATAAAAAGTGGAACATTTGGCCCAACAATATTTGGAAAAACAGCTTCGAACACATATCTTAGGACAATTTCGAAAATGTGATGCCTACACGGAAGATATAATAAATCTCTCTCTAATAATTTCTCCAGTAATGCAGCAGCACCATTTCGAATGCCTAAATTTGAAGCAGTAGTATCACAGGATATCGCTTTGACAGAAGTGTCGAATCCCCAATCCAGCAATGTTTCGTGAATAATAGTAGCTTGTGCCTTTCCAGTCCCATCTTCACTCGTTGGCACACCTAACATAATTTCTTTGCCCTCTGACGTAATTATCACTGGTAATCGATGAACGGTTTCGTTCGGTCGTAGGTAATAATTTTCCGTCCCAGTGTACAACAATAGATGATAAATTCAAGTCTTGGAAGTGTTTTTTTATTTCTATTGATTTTGACTCTCGCAGAGTTTGTCGTTGTCTTCGAATAGATGATCGATTGATAATCAAAGAGTTAATATCCACATCTAGTAGGTTTATATCAATAAGTGATTGACAGATAGCAGTTTATATAAATACAGCATCTCTGTCACTTACTTTACATCGATCGAAAGTAGCTACAACTCTATCACTGAGAATATTATAACTTCCTCTTGTTTTTTTTTGATTCTGATGATCCGGCAGTAGTAGGAAAGTATATTTCTCCACTAGATGCAGATAGAGCACTTCCCTGGCTAGATAAAAGTTCAACATTTTTGTCTAAAACAAATAAGGACAATAATATGACGAATAAAATATGAACGTGAATAAGTAATAAAAAATCAATTGATTATTTGATTCTCATAATTTACCCAATAATGCTTTTTCTTCATCACTCTTTTTTTTTCCTTTTTCAATTTATCTCGGCATCTTTGCATATCTTGAACGGGAATTTGAGCTTTTTTCCAAAACACGATAATTTCATCAATTACTGCAGCGATACTTTCTGGTACAGAAGTATTTAAAATACGTGTATGAAAAAAGAACACTTTTAGAGCTTGCAATTTCGATGGTAATTTATTACCCACTATTTGGACGTCAACATCACCAATTAAAAAGATGTTTTGACGTAAACGTGATAGTTCCATATTTGTCTGATGACTTTAAAATCGAATTGATGAAATTTAAGGATTTAATTAAACAACGAGAAAGCATAACTATTAGTAAATATTCGTGAACGATTTTAATAGAGTTGAGATAATAAATATAGGTTATGAGTACTTTAGAATAAATTGTGATGTGAAAAGTTGAAGTAAAATCTAATAGATGGCGGCATAATCAGTTTCTGAAATGTTTTTATCTTGAAATTTAAATTTAAAACCAGATTGTATCAATATTTTTATCAATCAAAATTAAAATCGTTCAATAATTTGCCAAAAATATTTTGTGTATTTTGAAATTGGAAATATAGTTGAAACTTATGACAGTTCAAACATAAAAAAAAATAGTGTAACTATTATTTTAGGGTCACGGTCACCTTGGAATTTTTCTGGAAAAAAATCATCAAGATTAAAAATTATAACCCTTTTTTCATTTTTGAATCATAAAATGATGGTAAAAACGAAAAAAACCATTAGATTGACTAGAACTTTGATTTTGACCTCGAATAACTTTTAAACCAGTCAAGTTAGCCAAAAATCATAAGAGACCTTTTTTGTAGAGCGGTAAATTTTCTATAAAAATAATTATTTGTCGACATGATATGTTTATTGGTTTATGGGATAAAAAATTCCAAAGTATTAACAGAACTTTTCCTATGTTATTTCCATTTAAAACTTTGGCTATCGGGGGGGCCGGGTTGATATTAAAATTAAGAGCTATAACTTGGCATGAATTTTTTTTTATATATTTGGAAAATTGAAACACAGAACTTGTCCCCTGAAACCAAGAAAAATTAAAAAACACAACAAAGGTTGCTCTAACGCGTTTCGACAGCCAAGCTGTCATCTTCAGAGAGAAAAAAACTCACTCATATATTTGGAACCGATTTAGGACTATCGTGGAAAAAAATTCGAACATTTCCTAAATAAGGACCACCCTAATCAATATAGTTACAGCTATGGATTTGTAGTTATCAAAAGTAAAAATAATAAAGTTCTGAAAAGTAGTTTTAATGCAAAAGAGCTTTCAAATGTGCACCATTTACATGTAGGCAAAACTGAAATCGATTGTAAAATTCATTTCAAATGTTTTGTAAAACAGTAATTTGTCGAAGTTCCTGCTTAATACATCAGAGCAGTAACGACAATGATATGATATGGATACCTTTTTCTGATGAGGTTATTTTTACTACGAATGGTCTTCCAATAACCATCTGACTGTGGCAGCACTGACAAAATACAGTTGAATCTAACTGCACACAATCAGATACAAAAAAAATGGAACTTACCTCATCTTTGTCGTTTATGTTTGAAGAAGGCGCCTGAGTCTGAAGAATCGGTGCTAGAGTGGGGCCTAACATTTCACTGCTGTCCTCTTCGACACTCCCTTCTGCCATGTCAGCCTCGCATCCTGATTCGTCTATAACAAAAAAAATTACTGTCAAATTTCAATTGTTTCAGTCGAATTGAAGCTCTAACGAAAACTTTAATCACTGACCCACTTTTGACCTTTTCTTTATTACATTTCTCGCGCCAAACCGATATTTTTCATTTCTTTTTCTTAACTCAGTTTGGGTTTTCAAAATGTTGATTTTTTTAACACTTTTTTTTTAACTCGCTCTCTTATCTGTGTTTAAAATATATGTGTCTATTCGGTATAAATTTTGCAATCGATTTTAAACTATAACTGTTCGATGAGTTAGAAACTTTAAACATAACTCACGACCGAATGACAATGCAATATTTTAATTTAATTATGATAATAGCGAATTAAAAAAAAAGTGATTCTCGAGAAAGCTACAAAATCTAATTCCCAATCTCTGACTGCTGCATGATGTCACACACCTCCGCATTAAATGGCACTACATCGAACTATAACCGTCCTGTCAATCAACAGTATTTGGGGCAACATCCTCAGGGCTGTTTGGAACAATTACTTACCAGTTGATTTGGACATTCATTCTTAATACAGTTGCCTTAATTTTGAAAGACTATATATCTTATTTAAGCTCTGATCTGTAAGCAAATTTACTGTTGAAAGCTCAAGTAACATGGAATCTTCCAAAATTAAGGCAGCTGTATTAAGAACGAATGTCTACATCAACTGATAAGTAATTGTTTCAAACAGTCCTAGGAATGTTGCGCCTGAAGTAAAATATCTCTAAATAAATCACAACCAAAGTGGGTTCACCAAGGAAATGTTCATGGTCCTAGAAAATGTATCTAGGTCACCGCTGTTTTATGTCTCCAAAGGGAACACGCCTTCCACATAAACCACGGACGCCAGCGGACATATTTTAATGCCTTCGAAGGCCATAAACAACACGAAGGAATTTACGCAAGTATCGGAGGTTTAGTTGAAAGCCCGCACCTATTTAATTAACGCAAGGAGTAGTTATCCACTGACAATGCCAATCAAACGTATGACATAAATTTGACAGCGGAATTACAAGAAACTGATTAATATTATAAGGCGCTAGCATGCAACCCATGCGTGACTCTTCTCATTAAACAAATTTTATTACTTATGTGTAGTTATTTCAGGCACTAAAATAAATTACCCTCTAATTCTGTTTCCATAAAATTTACACAAAACGCCGAGTAGCAAATTATAATAAAGCAGCTAAAATGACGTCAATGGAGCTTAAGATTCCTTAGTTTGAAATGCTATAGTTTGAATTGAAAAATACGTTGTCTTACTTCCACCCGGCATGAATTCTTCTTCCTCTTTACCTCTTTGATTCGACTTCCGTGAGTTTCAGTGTTACAATAGAAGAGGGGAAAATCTGCCATAATTTTGCAGCTTTCTAGCAAGTTCGTACTAAAACTCGAATTTGTTATAAAAATTTCGAGGTATTATGAAAATTTGAATCTTTCCCTAAAATTTCAAATTTCGAAAAAATTTCAAAGCTTGAAATTTTAAACATCGAAAACTCGAGAATTTTTTTAAACAAATTTTACGACTGGAGTAGTTAAAATTAAAAAAAAACCTTCACTTGTTAAAAAATTTTGAATATAAATTCAAAACTACGAGAGCAAATCCATTTTCGAAAAGTAGAACGAAATTCGCTAACAAAAACTCAGAAAAAACGAGAATACTCAATTTAAATTCAATATTTCAAATATTAAAGTGAACATGTTCAGAAACGCGAATCTCTTTTGTGTCCTTTCTCAAAATTTCTATTTTTACATTTAAAATTTTTAATGTTTCACTTAACCTTGAATTGTTTATTTATTTTTCTATTGAAAGAAATCTTCCTATTGAAGAAGTCTCAATTTTCTGTTGAAACTAGTTGTAGTAGTTTCCCACTGAAAAAATATCAAGCTCTGGAAAAAAACAGTCAGGCCACTTAGTTTTTTTTTTCACTAAGAATCAAAGTTGTCCTTTTTAGTTTTCTATCGAAAGAAAATGCAGTTTTCCTTTGAACAGAGATCTAATTTCTAAAATGCTTCACTAAGTGATTCAAAAGAAAATTCGGAGACATTTTTCAGTAGCAAGAAGACTCAGTTTTCTGTTGAAAGAAGACCAAATTTCTACTGAGATAACTTTCTAATAAAAGAAGCTTTCTATTGAAAAGATGCCCAGTTTTATATCCTGGGCAGTCTTCTTTCAATGGCAAGAAGACTCATATTTAAGACTCACATTTTTATAGGAAGAATATTCAGCTGTGTTTAAAGCCCATATTTCTTGAATATAAAGTTGGGATTCCTATCAATAGAGAGACGAGTTTTCTTTTAATACCAAGCAAACTCAGATTTCTATCAAAAGAAGGATGAACCACCTTCTGTTAAAAGAAATTTAACTTTCTATGGAAGAAGCCCCAATTTTCTTTTAAAACTAGTTCCAGTTATCCACTGAAAGAAGATCAAGCTGCTGGAAAAAAGAATCAACTTTCACTAGGTATCAAAGTTTTGTTTCTCAGTTTTCTATCAAAAGAAAACGCAGATTTTGTTTAAAAGAGGATCTAGTTTCTGAATAGACTCCGCCAGGTATTTCAAAATAAAATTGATGGACATTTTTCATCAGCAAAACTTAGTTTTTAATTGAAAGAGGACTCAACTGTCAACTGAAATAACTTTCTATTGAAAAACGTTTTCTATTAATCTTCATAGAAAACGTCCCCAATTGATATCGAAGGCAGTCTTCTTTCAATGACAAGAAGGCTCACATTTTTATAGAAAACATATTCAGCTTTGTTTAAAGCCTATACTTCTTCGATACAAAGTTGAGTCTTCTCTCAACGGAAAGACGAATCATCTTTCAACAGCAAGCATACTCAGTTTTCTATTAAGAGAAGGATTAGCCTTCTATTGAAAGAAATGCAGCTCAGGCTCAATTTTCTATTAAGAGAAGGATTAACTTGCTATTGAAGGAAATGCAGCTTTATATTGAAGAAACCTCAATTTTTTATTAGAACTAGTTCCAGTTTTCCACTGAAAGAAGATTAAGCTGCTGGAAAGAAGAATCAACTTAGTCTTTTTTCATTAGATATCAAAGTCTTCTTTCTCAGTTTGTTATCGAAAGAAAAAGCAGATTTTAATTGAAAGAGGATAAAGTTTCTGAATAGACCCCGCCAGGTGTTTCAAAACAAAATTGACGGACATTTTTCAGCAGCAAAATTCAGTTTTTAATTAAAAGAAGACTCAACTTTCAACTGAAATAACTTTCTATTGAAAAACGTTTTCTATTGAGATATATACAATTTGATATCGAAAGCACTTCTTTTGTTTCAATGGCAAGAAGACTCACATTTTTATAGAAAGAATATTCAGTTTTGTTTAAAGCCTATACTTCGTCGGTACAAAGTTGAGTCTCCTCTCAATAGAAAGACGAATCTTCATTTAACAGCAAGCAGGCTCAGCTTTCTATTAAAAGGATCAGCTTTCTATTGAAAGAAATCCCGCTTTTTATTGAAAAAGTCTCAATTTCCTGTTGAAACTAGTTTCAGTTTTCCACTGAAAGAAGATCAAGCTGCTGGAAAGAAAAATCAACTTGGTCTTTTTTCATTAGGAATCAAAGTCTTCTCTCTTAGTTTTCTATCGAAAAAAAAAACACATTTTGTTTAGAAGAAGATCTACTTTCTGAATAGACCCCACCAGGTGCCTTAAAAGTAAATTGACGGACATTTTTCAACAGCAAAACTCAGTTTTTAATTGAAAGAAGACTCAACTTTTAATTAAAATAACTTTCAATTGAAAAACGTTTTCTATTGAGAGATATACAATTTGATATCGAAGGCACTCTTGTTTCAATGGCAAAAAGACTCACATTTTTATAGAAAGAATATTCAGTTTTGTTTAAAGCCTATACTTCGTCGATATAAAGTTGAGTCTCCTCTCAATAGAAAGACGAATTTTCTTTTATCAACAAGCAGACTCATCTTTCTATTAAAAGGATCAGCTTTCTATTGAAAGAAGTCCCGCTTTTTATTGAAGAAGTCTTAATTTCCTGTTTAAACTAGTTCCAGTTTTCCACTGAAAGAAGATCAAGCTGCTGGAAAGAAAAACCAACTTAGTCTTTTTTCATTAGGAATCAAAGTCTTCTCTCTTAGTTTTCTATCGAAAGAAAACACAGATTTTGTTTGAAAGAAGATCTACTTTCTGAATAGACCCCACCAGGTGTTTTAAAAGTAAATGGACGGACATTTTTCAGCAGTAAGACTCAGTTTTTAATTGGAAGAGGACTCAACTTTCAACTGAAATAACTTTCTACTGAAAAACGTTTTCTATTGAGGGATATCCAATTTGACATTGAAGGCACTCTTGTTTCAATGACAAGAAGACTGATATTTTTATAGAAAGAATATTCAGTTTTGCTTAAAGCCTATACTTTGTCGAAACAAAGTTAAGTCTTTTCTCAATAGAAAGACGAATCTTTTTTTAATAGCAAGCAGACTCAGCTTTCTATTAAAAGGATTAGCTTTCTATTAAAACATCAGCTTTCTATTGAAAGAAGTGCAGCTTTTGATTGAAGAAGTCTTAATTTTCCGTTGAAAGTAGTTTCTCGGTTTCTACTGCTAAAAAGAAGAATCAACTTAGTCCGTTTTCATCAGGAATCAAAATTTTCCTTCTCAGTTTTATACTAAAAGAAAACGCAGCTTTCCTTTGAAAGAAGATCTACTTTCTGAAAAGTCTTCGACAGGTGTTTCAGAAGAAAATTGAGGGAGACTTTTCAGCAGCAAGACGCAGTTTTGTATTAAAAGAAGCCTTAACTTTTAATTGCAATAACTTTCTATTTCAATTGAAATAACTTTCTATTAAAAAAAGCTTTCTATCGAGAAGTTACCCAGTTTTGTATCGATGGGAGTATTCGTTCAATGGCAAGAAAACTAACCTTTCTATAGAAAGAATATGAAAAAAAAAGATTTTGATTTCTATCGAGAGAAGATTGAAGTAAATCTTCTTTTAGCAGAAAATTGAAACTTCTTCGATATAAAATTGAAAGGGCATCACCTACTAGAAAGAAGGATCAACTTAGTTCTTTTTCATCAAAAATCAAAGTCTTCTTTCTCAGTTTTCTATCGAAAGAAAGCGCAGTTTACTTTTGAAAGAAGATCTAGTTTCTAAAAAGGCTCCGCCAAGTGCTCCAAAAGAAGCTAAGGGACACTTTTCAGCAACAAAACTCAGTTTTTCATTAAAAGAGGCCCCAACTTTCAACTGAAATAATTTTCTGTTGAAAAAACTTTCTATCCAGAAAATATCCAATTTTTATATCGAAGACAGTCTTTGTTTAATGGTAAGTAGACCCATATTTTTATAGAAAGAACATTGAGATTTTTTTAAAAAGAAAATTCTGGTTTCTATCGAGAGAAGATAAAAGTAAATTTCTTTTGATTAGGAAGCTGAAACTTCCTTGATAGAAACTTAAGTCTTGTCTCAGTAGAAATGTAAGACTCCTTTCAATATAAAAAAGACTCAGCTTTTTATTAAAAGGATAATAAGCTTCCTATTGGAAGAAGGACGAGCTTTCTATCGGAAAAAGGATCAGCTTTCTATTAAAAGAAATTCAACTTTCTATTGAGGAAGTTTCTATGAAAAGTGGTTCGAATTTTCTACTGAAAGAAGATCAAGCTGCGCTGCTGGAAATAAGAATCAACTTGGTTTTTTTCATTCAGAATTTTATTCAAAAAAAACTCAAGAGTTCTTATAAAATTTTCTATTAAAAGAAGGTTTTTTATGGAGGAAATAATTTTACTTAAAGAAATTTTTTCTAATAGCAGGAAGTCCCATCTTATTGAAAGAAGTTTTGGTTTTCTTTAATAGAAAGATTCTGATTTCTATCGAAGAAAGACGAAGTAAATCTTTTTTTAATTAGAAGCTGATATTTTTTCGAAATAAAATCGATTCTTTTCGTAACAGACAGCTGAGTTTTCTTTTAATAAGAAGAAAATTCAGCTTAAAAGAAAGTTTCTGCTGAAAGAAACCTCAACTTTCTTATAAAAGAACTGCTTATTCAATAAGAAGCTAACGACTATTCGATTTAAGGTTGTCTTCTCTTGATAGAAAGCTGAGTCTTCTTTCAATGACAAGAATATTTAATTTAAAAGAACAATCAAGTTACTGCTAAACGAATACTCAGCTTTCTTATAAAAGAACTTTCTACGTAAAAGGCCTTTTATCGAGAAAATACCAAATTTTATATCGAAGAAAGAATTTTTTTCAATAGTAGGGGAGATTCATCGTTTTAGTGAAAGAATATTTAGCCCAGTCTTTGTTCAATAGAAATAAGAGTCTTCTTTAAAAAAAAACCTGAGATTCACCTTTCCTTAAAAAAAATTATGTTTTCTTTTGAACGAAGACTGGGCTGGACCTTGTTTAAATAGAAAACTGATACTTCTTCGATATAAAGTTAAGACTTCTCTCAATAAAACGCTGATTCTTCTTTCAATGGCAAGAAGATTTAGCTTAAAAGAACCACCAAGTTTCTGCCGAAGGACAACTCAGTTTCTTACGAAAGAAATTTCCATTTAAAAAGCTTTTGATCGAAGAAATACCAAATTTGATAACAAAGGAAGTTCTCTTTCAATAGTAAGAAGGCTCATCTTTTTATTGGAAGAGAATTCGACTTTCCTCAACAAGCAAATTCTGACTGCTATTGAAGCAAGATTGGGCTGAATATTTTTTTAATTAAACAATAAATCTTCTTGCTATTAAAAGAATAATCAAATTTCTACTGAAAGACGACTCAGAATCTTATTGAAGAAAGACTTAACTTGGCTAAAAAAGAACTTTCTACCAAAAGAAGCTTTTTAACAAGCAAATACCCAGTTTAACATGGAAAGAACTCCTCATTCACTATCAAGAAGATATTCAAAGAATATTCAGCTTTTTTTAAAGAAAAGATTCTGGTCTCTTTGTAAAGAAAACTAGGGTGAATCTTCTTTCATTAAGAAACTGACGCCTCTTCAATATAAAATTGAGTCTTCTTTTGATAGACAGCTGAGTCCCCTTTCAATAACCAGAAGATTCAGCTTAAAACAACAAGTTTCTACTGAAGAAATACTCAGCTTCTTAAGAAAGAACTTCATATTAAAAAAGCTCTTCATCGAGAAAATATCAAACTTTATATCAAAGGAAGTCTTCTTTCAACAACAACAAGACTCATCTTTTTATTGATCATTAATTACTCTCTTAATAGAAAATTAAATCTTTTTTCGGTAATAAGCCTCAGCTTTCTATTAAAACAACGATCAGGTTTTTAATGAAAACAGGAAAAAGTTGGAAAGAAAGCATTTTATTTAAAGGGTACACAGGTTTCTTATTAAAAAACCTTCTATTAAAGGAAGCTTTTTTATCAAACAAATTCCTAATTCCATATTACGGCAACTCTTCCTTTACATCAAGAAGTCTTATCTTTTTATTGAAAGAAGATTTATCTTTCTTTAAAAAGAAGATTCTCATTTCTATCCAAGGAAGACTGGGGTGGATTTTTAATAAGAAGCTGACACCTTTTCGATATAAAGTTGAGTCTTTAACTAATAAGAAACTAAGTATTTTCTCAGTGGTATGCCTCACCTTTATATTAAAAGAACAATCAGGTTTCTATTGAAAGAAGACTTAACTGTCTTGTGAAAGTACTTTCTAATACAAGAAACTTTTATCGAGGAAATATTTAATTTTATTTTAAAGGAAGTATATTTTCAGTAGCATGAAGACTAATCTTTTTACCAAAAGAAGACTCAGTTTTCTTTAAAAGGAAGATTCTGATTTGGTTTAAAGGAAGCCCGGAGTGGATCTTCTTTCAATAAAAGGCTGATACTTATTCTATGAAGTGTCGAGTCTTTTCTTCATAGAAAATTAAGTCTTTTTTCAATAGCAAAAGAAAGTTTCTACTGAAACAAGAATCAGATTTCTTATGAAAGAGCTTCTACTTTAAAAAACATTTTATTAATAAAATACCCAATTTTATATCGAAAGAACTCTTCTTTCAGTAACAAGAAGATTAAACTTTTTATGGAAAGAAAAAGCCTTATTTAAAAAAATCTGAATGCAATTAAAGAAAATCTGGACTGGATCTTCCTTCAATATAGGTGGGTGATACCTTTTAGATATACGGTTAAGTTTTTCCTCAATATCTTATTCTATTTTCAACAGGCAAGAAATCTGAATAGAAAGTCGAGTTTTCTCAATATAAAGCTGAGAGAAAACTTACTACTTTAATATAAAAAGATTAAACTTCTTAGACAAAGTGCTAAGTCTCCCTCAATAGTTTATTTTTGTTTGAATAGTAAAAAGTCTCAATAGAAAGTCGAGTTTTCTCAATAGAAAGCTAAGAGAAAACTTACTAGTTCAAAATAAGAAAGTGATACTTCTTAGGAATAAAGTAACGTTTTCTCTCAATATCAATAGCAAGAATTCTTGATATAAAGTCAAGTTTTCTCAATAAAAAGCTGAGAGAAATCTCACTACTTCAATACAAGGTGATACTTCTTAGATATAAAGTTAAGTTTTTACTCAATAGCTTATTCTTCTTCGGATAGCAAGACGTCCCAACAGAAAGTCGAGTTTTCTAAATAGAAAGCTTCTTCTTTGAATAGCAAGAAGTCTCAATAGAAAACCGAGTCTTCTAAATAGACAGCTAAGAAAAAACTTAAATCGAATTCTTTCAATAGATAACTGAGTTTTCTATTAGAAGAATACTTAATAAAAAGTTGACTACAAATATGGTGCTCTTTCAATAGAATATGGATTAGTGCCCTTTCGATGTTAGTGCTCTTTCGAAAGAGCCTTCTATTGAAAGAGCACCTAATAGAAGGCTTAAAGAAGAGTCAGATCTTGTTTTTCAATATAAGACTGTCTCTCCTATTGAAATAAAACTTCAGCTCATTCTTCTTTCAATAGCAAGAAGTCTTAATAGAAAGTAGAATTTTCTCAATAGACAGCTAAAAAAAAACTTAAATCGAATTTTTTCTGTAGAGAGCTGAGTCTTCTATTAAAAGAATACTTAATAAAAAGTTGACTACGAATATGGTGCTCTTTCAATAGAAGATGGATTAGTGCCCTTTCGATATGAGTGCTCTTTCGAAAGAGCCTTCTATTGAAAGAGCACCTAATAGAAGGCTTAAAGAAGAGTCAGGACTTGTTCTTCAATATAAGACTGTCTCTCCTATTGAAATAAAACTTCAGCTCATTTTTCTTTCAATAGCAAGAAGTCTTAATAGAAAGTAGAATTTTCTCAATAGACAGCTAAAAAAAAACTTAAATCGAATTCTTTCTGTAGAGAGCTGAGTCTTCTATTAAAAGAATACTTAATAAAAAGTTGACTACGAATATGGTGCTCTTTCAATAGAAGATGAATTAGTGCCCTTTCGATATGAGTGCTCTTTCGAAAGAGCCTTCTATTGAAAGAGCACCTAATAGAAGGCTTAAAGAAGAGTCAGATCTTGTTCTTCAATATAAGACTGTCTCTCCTATTGAAATAAAACTTCAGCTCATTCTTCTTTCAATAGCAAGAAGTCTTAATAGAAAGTCGAGTTTTCTCAATAGACAGCTAAGAAAGAGAGCCGAGTCTTCCATTAAAGGAATACTTAATAAAAAGTTGACTACGAATATGGTGCTCTTTCAATAAAAGATGCATTAGTGCCCTTTCGATAATAGTGCTCTTTCGAAAGAGCTTTCTATTGAAAGAGCACCTAATGGAAGGCTTAAAGAAAAGTTAGATCTTGTTCTTTAATATAAGACTGGCTATCCTATTGAAAGAAAACTTCAGCTTATTCTTCTTTCAATAGCAAGAAGTCTCAATAGAAAACCGAGTCTTCTAAATAGGCAGCTAAGAAAAAACTTAAATCGAATTCTTTCAATAGATGACTGAGTTTTCTATTAGAAGAATACTTAATAAAAAGTTGACTACGAATATAATGCTCTTTCAATAGAAGATGGATTAGTGCCCTTTCGATATGAGTGCTCTTTCGAAAAAGCCTTCTACTGAAAGAGCACCTAATAGAAGACTTAAAGATAGTCAGATCTTGTTCTTCAATATAAGACTGGCTATCTTATTGAAAGAACACTTCAGCTTATTCTTCTTTCAATAGCAAGAAGTCTTCATAGAAAGTCGAGTTTTCTCAATAGAAAGCTGAGAAAAACTCACTACTTTAATATAAGAGGGTAATACTTCTGATAAAAGTTAAGGTTTCTTTCAATAGCTTATTCTTCTTTGAATAGAAAGAAGTCTCAACAGAAAGTCGAGTTTTATCAATATAAAGCTAAGAGAAAACTCTGATTGCACTCTTTCAATAGAGAGTTATTGGGGGGTCTTCTATTAGAAGAGCACCTAACAAAAGTTTGACGACGAAGATGGTGCTCTGTCAATAGAAGATGGATTAGTGCTCTTTTAATAGAACTTGGATACAGTCGAAATAGTCTTCCATTGAAAGAGCACCTAGTATAAAGCCCAAAGAAGACTCACATCGTGTTCTTCAATATAAGACTGGTTCTCTTATTGAAAGAACACCTCAGCTTTTTATTAAAATAGCACGATCCTTCTTTAGCTTTCTTTTGAGTGCTTTTTTAGTTGTAGACCTACCAAAAAAGCATCCAAAAAGCTGAAAAATGATTATACTATTTCAATGGAAAGCTGAGTCTTATATTAAAACAGCACCAAATAGAAAACTGAGGGAAGACTTAGATGGTTTTTTTTCATTAGAAAACCGAGGTTTCTTTCAATAGAAAGCTATTCAGCTTTCTACTTTAACAGCTGGAGAAGGACATGGATGTTTAAAATTTTCAGCGCGTTCGCTACATTGACTAAGCAACAATTTTTATCACACTTTTTCTAATCTTTAGAAATGGTACTGATGAACCTTTATTATAAAGCCTTAAATCATAACTGTAATTATTTTCCCCATTTCAAATACAATGGTGATCGTCAGACGTTATTAATAATTGTCTAGAATGTTGAGATTTCGGTTTGAGTCCTACCTTGATTTTTAATTTTTTAAACCTGTCAGTATAAGAGAAAATTAGCGATTGTTCTATTTTTATTAAAAATTTCTTTCCCAGCGTGCGATAGTTGGATAATTTCTGTTCAATTTGCGTTATGCAGTCGAGTCAATAAATAATAACGATCGCTTCTTTCAGACTACTTCAAAAAGTGACATATGGATGAAAGGAGTAATGAATGTTTCGATTATAATACGCGTGATTTTGAAATAGAGTCTCGAGTGAAAAACATCTTTCAAACGATTCTAAGTACAATACATGATTATGTTAATGATTAGTCGGGGAAATCCTTTGAATAAGCGCAATATAAGTTGGGTGCGCCAAAATAATCAATCATAATCAACACAAACAACACGCAATAATATAAACAACAATTATCATAATGCAAAGCCATATATACGCCGGCGTTACGTTTTTACAACTTATAAATATTGCTTAATTATTCTAATCTAGATGAAGGCATTCTTTGGGAATGATAATTATCACTGCCGCAATTAAATTTTCTTTTATTAAGGTAACTTATCTCGAGTTCTCTAAATTACATTTGATTAATAGCAAAGCGCTCGTGGCGTTATAGTTAAAATAATATCTCGAGTTGTTTCTGAAGAATTTCTAATTACACTCACGATTATTTATTTCAATAACTTCTGTATTCAGTGAGAGAAAAAAAAATAGTTGAAACAAAAAGACTTTTTGAATCAACATGATAATGAATCGAGGGAGCTTGAAAAAAGCAGCATTTACATAAAATTATGTAGTTGGGACTCCTTAAATAGCACCCTATTGAGTCGTCATTAGATTTCTCTATGCTTAATCGAGACTCTATTGTTGAGAGTCACGCATGGACCTACTCAAGTCACTCACTAAGGGGAGTAAGAGGTCGACTGAAGAGCACGCTTTCATTTACAATGGACGCAACCTGCTGCAGGATATTAATGCGTCGGCTGCCCTAATAGAGAAATTAAGGGTTGTTCCCGATGATTACATGGGAACAAACTCTGGGGGGACATAATGTGATTTGCTTTTTAAATTACGTCAAAATGGAATATGTATTGATTTATTTCCATGTGTGAGAAGACGCAACTGAGTTCGTTTTAACCATCATTCAGAACTACAGACAAATTAGCTTTGTCGTATTAGTAAGATTTATTTTATGTTTTATCTCAAAGATCCAGTAACTGGTGTTTGATTTATCAATTGCTTGCTAGAAGTGAAATTCTCATGGAGCGCTACAGTCTAAATTTCAAGAAAAAAGACAACATCTGGAACAGTTTGGGGCATCAAAGGTCCAAGATGACTAGGTTCTTAATTGAAATTTTAAAATAAAATCTAAGATCTTGAACTTTCTGAGTATGCAGAAACTAGAAATGTGTCAAAAATCAACTTTAAGAGATTGTCAACCAAATTTAATTACAGTTGAAACTGTAAAAAATGATGTTGGTCATTCAATGCTAGTAAGAAATTTAGTACCAATGCTGTATGTACAATCGAGTTGTTTACAGAAATCATGATGCAAGTTTCAACACCGTTGCCTTATTGATCACAAGCGCTGGTCTACTTTCGTTACTAGGTCAAAAAAATGGCATCCAAAATAGGCAATCGTATGCATTTTCAGTTCGTTTCAAGTTTGTGCGGGTGTGAAACTGCAAGGCACATCCGGTACTTCAAGATCGAAGTGACAATGTCGAGTAGGCTCTTAAGACTTACACTTAGAGCTGCTCCACGCTTATATGGGGCGGTCACTAACCCAGGAGGAGAAGAGTGCAGTGCGGTCGTTCGATCTTAATTGCATTAGCATGACCCACCCACCAATGCATATTAATAAAACACGTTCTCAGTGATTTATCGACAAAGCTGTAAAATGTGAACGTGCCTTTTTAAATCCAGGAATTAATAATTACGCCTCTACGGCTTCGGCTTCTATTCTAAGACATTGCTACTGCATTATTGTTTTATTAACTTATTCAGGGATTGAGACGGTAGGAAAATCCTCGCGAAATAACGTTCCCTTAATGGATTTTGTTGTTTCCATTTCAATACGGCATCATTATTAATTCAGGATTATCTCCGTTTAATACGGCCTATGTTATTGTTCAGACTCTGAACAATTATCGTTTGAATTAATTACAGGTGATTTCCACAGGCACTTTAATTTTATAACACGAGTCGTCTGTATATCGATAAAATTTGGATCTAGTTCAGCTCTTTTCACATAACCAGTAGTGCGACTTCTGGTCTTGTGGTGTAAGCCAAATCCAAGATAATTGACTAATTGATTGGGTTCACGCCTGCTATGGGTATAATCTTCATATGCCATTGATTCATTGACTATTCTATGGTTCCATGTCAGTAGATTCTTATGAACATATGCTTGGTGGGTAGCAGCTTAAATGTGTCAAGTGTCACTTGGAAATGAACAAGATCATAATTTAAGATCCGACCCATTCTTATTTTTAAAAGGGACAACTCAAAATGTAATTTTGGATTACATCTGAAGCTTCCGATCAAGTAAATCAAACGAGATCCGATCAAGTAAATCAAACCAGATTGAGTGGCTGTATTGGGTAGAAAAACAGTTGAATCTTCTTGGTCTTGGATGAAGACTTAGCTTTTCTTTTACAAATGATTCAACTTTCTATTAACAGTAGTCTTAACTTTATATTAAAGAGGTGTCAGCTTCTGATTTATAAAAGATTCAGCTTAGTCTTTCTTCCATAGAAATCAGAATTTTTTTCAATAAAATGACGAATGTTCTTGCTATTGAAAAAAGAGTTTCTGTAAGACAAAAGTTTCATTTTATAAAAAGTCTATTATATAAATATTGAGTCTTCTTTCAATAACATATTAAGTCTTTTTTTTTTAAATCTGATTGTTCTTCGAATATAAAATTAAGCCTCCTTGCTCTTGAAAGCAGCGTTCTATCGAGAAAAGACTCAGCTTTCTATTAACAGAGGATTCAAGTTTGTTCTAAGAGAAGCCTTAACTTTAATTCGAAGGGGTGTCAACTTCTGACTGAGAAAAGATCCATCTCAGTCTTCCTTCTATAGAAATCAGAATTTTCTTTGTATAAAAAAACAAATGTCTTGCTATTGAAGGAAGAGTTCCTTCAACACAGAAGCTTCCTTTCACAGAAAGTTTTTTTATATAACAGTTAAGTCTCTTTTCAATAAAATGCTTAATATTTTTTCTAAAATATGGTTTTTCTGTGAATTGAAAGGTAAACCTTTTTACTCTTAAATGAAGAATTAGCCTTTTATTGAGAGAAAAGCAAGTTTTATATCAAAAAAATATCAGCTTTCTAATGAAAGAAGATCCCGCCCAGCCTTCCTTCAGTAGAAATCAGAATCTTCTTTTTAAAGAAAGATGAGTATTCTTTTAATAAAAGATAAGTGTTAGTAAAAATGAAAGAAGCCTTCCTTCGGTATAAAACTGAATATTTCCTTAATCAAAAGCTTTTCTTACTATCAAGTTATTTTGTAAGAAAGCTGAGTCTTCCTTCAACAAAAACTTGATTGTTTTTTATATAAGGCTAATTGTGAGCATTCTTGCTATTAAAAAACTCAGATACCTATTAAGAAACGACTTAACTTTATGTCAAAGATGTGTCAGCTTCTTTTTAATAAAAGAAGATCTATCCCAATTTCTTTTGAAAGACACGAGAATCTTGCCTTTAATAAAAGCAGAATCTTTTTGCTACTGAATGAGTTCCTCCAATATAAAATTGGGTATTTCCTTGATAAAAAGCTTCTTTTAGTAGAAAGTTCTTTTATAACAAGGTTGATTCTTTTTTCAATAAAATTCTTCTTCTTTTAGTAGTAATTTGCTCGTTCTTCTAATAGGAAATGAAGCTTTTTTGTCATAAAAACAAGAATCAGCTTTCCATTGAAAGAAGCCTCAATTCTATATCAAAGAAGTATAGGTTTCCTATTGAAAGAAAATACAACCCATCCTTCTTCAATAGAAATGAGAATCTTTCTTTTATAAGAACTTTCTTGCTATTCAAGGAGGACTTCCTTCGTTATAAAATTCGATATTTCCTCAATCAAAAGCTTTTTAAATAGGAAGTTCTTTTGTAAAAAACTAAGTATTTTTTCGGCCAAAACTCGTTTTTGAGGACTAAGTATTCTTGTCATTAAAAAAAGTCTGCTTTCTGTTAAGGGAAGTCTCAACTTTATACCGAAGAAGAAATAGCTTCCCATTCAAAGATCCAACCCAGTCTCCTTCAGTAGAATTTAGAATCTTCTTTTTACTGAACATCGAATCCTCTTTCAATAAAAAGATGGATATTCTTGCTATTAAAAGAAGACATCCTTCGATATAAAATTCGTTATTTACCTGATTAAAAGCTTTTTAAATAAGAAGTTTTTTCGTAAGAAGCTGAGTATTGCTTCAGCAGAAACATGATCGTTCTTTTAAGCTGAATATTCTAGTTATTGCAAGGAGACTCAACTGTCTATTAAGAGAAGACATAACTTTATATTAAAGAAGTGTCAATTTCTTAGTGCAAGAAGATTTACGCCATTTTTCCTTTGAAAGAAACCAGCATCTTCTTTTTAAAGAAAGCTGAATTTTCTTTAAATATTTTCTTGCTTCCTTTAGTAAAAAGTTTTTTTGTAACAATTTCAATAAAACATTGAGTCTTCTTTCAGCCAAAATCCGATCGTCCTTTTATTAGAAACTACTTGCCATCGAAAGAAGAATCGGATTTCTATTGCGAAATGTCTTAACTTTATATCGAAGAAATATCAGCTTCCTATTGAAAGATGATCCAACCTAGTCCTCCTTTAGTAGAAATCAGAATCTTCTTTTTAAAGAAAGCTGAATCCTCTTTCAATATTAAGAATATTCTTTCTATTAAAAGAAGACTTCCTTCCATATAAAATTCCGTATTTGCCGACCAAATTTTTTTAAATGGGAAATTATTTCGTAAGAAGATAAGTATTCCTTTGAGCAGAAACCTGATCTTTGTTTCCAAGCTGAATCTTCTTGTTACTGAAAGAAAACTCAGCTGTCTATTAAGAAGAAAGGACTTAATGTTATATTGAAGAAGTGTCAGTTTCTTAATGAAAGATCCACTCCATTTTCCTTTAAAAGAAACCATCATCTTCTTTTTAAAGAAAACTAAAAATTTTTTGATTATCTTCTTGCTATTAAATGAAGAGTTGTTCCCATGTAAAATTGGGTGTTTCCTTAATAAAATGCGTCTTTTAGAAGAAAGTTATTTTATAACAAATTTGAGTCTTCTTTTCATAATATGCTGGGTCTTTCTTTCAGTCAAAACCTTATCGTTTTTTTAATAGAAGCCACTTGCCATTAAAAGAAGAACCAGATTCTTTCTATTGAAAGAAGATTTTATTTGATATAAAATTCCGTATGTCCTCGATCAAAAGCTTTTTAAATAGGAAGTTCTTTGGTAAGAAACTGAGTTTTTCTTTGGCAGAAACTTGATCGTTATTTTAAGCTGAATATTTTTGTTACTGAAAGCGACCCAGCTATCTATTAAGAGAAGACTTAACTTTTTACTAAAGAAGTGACAGGTTCTTAATGAAAGAAGATCCACCCTATTTTCCTTTAAAAGAAACCAGCAACTTTTTTTAAAGAAAACTGAAACTTTTTGATATCTTCTTGCTATTGAATTAAGAGTTCCTCTAATGTAAAATTGGATATTGTCTTGATAAAAAGCTTCTTCTAGAAGAAAGTTCGCTTATAACATAGTTGTGTCTAGCTTCCATAAAATGTTGAGTCTTTCTTTCAGTTAAAACCAGATCGTTTTTTAAATTAAACTACTTGCCATTGAAAAAAGAACCAGATTTCTATTGAGAGAAGTTTCAACTCCATATTGAAGAAGTATCAGCTTCCTAATGAAAGAGATCCAACCCAGTCTTCCTTCAATAGAAATCAGCATCTTCTTTTTAAAGAAAGCTGAATCCTTTTTCAATGATAATAATCATCTTTCTATTAAAAGAAGACTTCATTTGATATAAAATTCGGTACGTCCTCTATCGAAAGCTTTTTAAATAGGAAGTTCTAAGGTAAGAAGCTGAGTATTTCTTCAGCAGAAACCTGATCGTTGTTTTAAGCTAAACCGATTTGTTATTGAAAGAAAACCCTGCTATCTATTAAGAGAAAACCCAACTTTATATTGAAGAAGTGACACTTCATTAATGAAAGAAGATTCATTCCATTATTCTCTTGAAAGAAACCAGCATCTTCTTTTTAAAGAAAGCTGAAATTTCTTTGAATATCTTCTTATCATTGAATGAAGTGTTTCTTCAATGTTAAACTTGATATTTCCTTAATTCAAACCTTATTTCATTAAAATGTTCCTTCATTAGAGGGTTGGGTCTTTTTTTAATATTGAGTCTTCTTTCAGTAGAAATCTGGTGGTTCTTTTAATAGGAGACTGAGTCGTTTGCCAATGATGAAGAATCAGCTTTCTACTAACAGATATTTTAACTTTATATCAAAGAAGTACCAGTTTCTAACTGAAAGCAAAGCAGATGCAGCTCAGTCTTCCTTCAATAGAAATTAGAAACCTATGCTGATATTCAGCTTTTCTTTAAAAAAAATCTTATGCTGAGATTCAGCTTTAATAAAAAAAGATTCTAATTTCTATTGAACGAAGACTTGGCCGCATTTTCTCTCAATAAAACGATGAATCTTCTTGTTATTGAAATAAAACTTTTTTCGATATAAAATTCGATATATCCTCAATCGAAAGCTTTTTAAATAGGAGGTTATTTCGTAGGAAAGCTGAGTATTCCTTCAGTAGAAACTTGGTCGTCCTTTTAAGTTGAATATTTTTATCACTACAGGCGACTCAGCTTTCTATAAAGGAAAGAAAACTTTAAATCGAAGCTGCTTTTTGAAAGAAGATCCAGCCCAGACTTCCTTTAATAGTAATATTAAAAAAGTGCCTTAAACCAAATAATAGGAGTCAATAAATAAGTCAAACTCCAACCACTTGAGTAGTCGTCTCAAGAGTTTTTCCTCTGGTGGTTTGGAGTGCGCCGGTTCTTTTGAGCCGAAGGTAACCAGATTTAGAAATCGTAAAATTTTAAAATGTTATATTTGCATTTTCATATGTATATCCTTAAAATCTGGCCATATGGAATTAGTAAGTGAACTAACTGCTGATTAATTTTTAGCTCCACTGAAACGATTCGTCTTCAGGCGTTCAACAAAAATCCGAATATGCTTTTAAAAAAAGTTAAATATTTTTTCAATACAAAAAGGGAAGGAGTCTCTCTTCAATATAACATTGGGTATTTACTTGAATAAAAAACGTTTTCTATTCTACATGATATTATTATTCAAAAGATTTTCTCACAAGAAAGTCGAATTTGCTTTCAACAGAAACTTCATCGTTCCCTCAATCTCGTAGAAAATTGAGTCTCCTTGCCATTGAAAGATAACTCAACTCTATTGAGAAAAGATTTAACTTTATAACAAAGCAGTTTCAGCTTACTATTGATTGAAGATTCACTCCAGTCTTCTCTCTATATAAATCAGAATCTTCTTCCTAAAAAAACTGAATATTCTTTCTATAAAAATATGAGTCTTCCTGTCATTGAAATAAAACTATCTTTGGGTATTTTCTTGATAGAAGGCTTTTTTTTTGGTGCAACGGACTGGTCCTTGGTTATCTTCGAAAATTGAAGTACAAATCTTGTCCCCTGAAACCAAGAAAGATTAGAAAAAACCCAACAGAGGTTGCTCTAACGCGTTTCCGATAGCTAAGCGATCATCTTCAGAGAGATACTGAAGATAATAGCCTGGCTATCGAAACGCGTTAGAGCAATCTTTGTTGTGTTTTCTAATCTCTCTTGATTTCAAGGGGCAATATTTGTATTTCAATTTTCGAAGATAACCAAGGACCAGTCCGTCGCACCAAAAAAAAGCTTTTCTATCAAGAAAATACCCAAAGATAGTTTTCTCTTCAATAACAGGAAGACTCATATTTTTATAGAAAGAATATTCAGTTTTTTTTAGAAAGAAGATTTTAATAGAAAGTTATTTCCATTGAAACTTGAGTCCCCTTTCAGTAGAAAACTAGTTGAACCATTTGAAAATAGAGGACTGTTCTGTCTAGTTCAGTCCTCCGTCGATAGAAATTAGAACCTTCTTAAACAAAATGAATATTCTTTCTATAAAAAAAAGTCTTCATGCAATTGATAGAAAACTAGCTTCAATATAAAAATGGGTATTTTTCTTGATAGAATATTTCTTTCGATGGAAAGTTCTTTCAATAGAAAGTTCTTTCAAGAGAAAGTTGTTTAAAGAGAAAGTTGTTTAAAGAGAAAGTTGTTTAAAGAGAAAGTTCTTTCAAGAGAAAGTTCTTTGAATATAAAGTTCTTTCAATAGGAAGTCCTTTCAATAGAGAGTTCTATCAATAGAGAGTTCTATCAATAGAGAGTTCTATCAATAGAATTTTCTTTCAATAGAAAGTTCTTTCAGTAGAAAGTTGAGCCTTTTTCCTCCAATAAAATACTTCAGTCTTCTTTCAATAGAAAACTGAATATTCTTGCCATTGCAAGACGTTCTTCAATTTTGCTTTAAACTAATTGGTATTCAGGAAATTGGATTTTCTTTCGGAAGAAAGTCCAGTTTTTTTTTCGATACTTAGTTAAGAAAGAAGAGTTCAATTTTAATGAAAAATAACTAAGTTGATTTTTATTTCCAGCAGCTCGATTTCTTTTTAGTAAAACATTTTCAATAGAAGAGTTTTAACAGAAAAATTCAATACAACATTTTTTTCGACAAATTTTTAACTTTTTCCGGTCAACATTTTAATTCAAAAAAATATAAGACGTCAAGTTTAAACTGGGAAATTGAATTTGACAGTTATAAAAAATAATGTTTCTGAAAATTCCTTTAATTAAAAAAAAATTGGAGCATGTTTCAGTAGAAAATTTGTCCGTCGAAATTTCAACTGTTTCTTTTAATCTTTTAAATCAAAAATCAAAAATGTCAAGGTTAAACTGAGCATTTCGAAACAAGGCTCAAATTTGAACCCGACATTTATAAAAAATAATGTTTCTTAAAATTTTACTTTAATTTTGAAATATTGACTTTAAAGTATCTGCTTCACTATTTTTTTTTAATTTTGCAAGTTGTTGATGGACGGATTTCGTTCTGTTTTCGGAACCAGGACTTTTTCTCAAAGTTCGAAATTTATTACTCGAGATTCTTCAAAAAGTGATTTATTCTTTCAAAATTTTAACTATTTTGTTGAAATTTTGACCTTGGTTTTAAAGTTTATTTTAAAAATCACCAAATTTTTGAGCTTATTTAAATTGAAATTCTAAATTTTAGGTTCAATTTTTTATAAAATTTAAAATTTATAGAAACAGATTTGAGTTTTAATAGGAAATTTTGAGAAAAAGTAAAGAATTACAGAGAGTATCTCTCGAATTTATTTTCGTGTTTAAAAAAAAAAGTTTTAATCTTGGTGATATAATAAATTTTTTCGTGTGTCATCAGCGTTATTGATGTTACAAAGATGCAGATTTGTTCAAGTTTAAACTTTACATTTTTAATTTTGGAGAAAAGGTTCCAAATTTCATAAAAACTCGAAATTTATAAAAGCAAATTCAATTTTTCATAATAAAATTCGAGGAAAACTGGAAAGTTATAGAGGAACATTCTCGATTTACGTTCGTGTTTACCAATTTCGTGTTTTAAGTTTCAAACTTGGTAATTTAATAAATGTTTTTCGTGTGATACCAAGATGTAGTTTTGTTGGCAACAACTCGACTTTTTGGTGGAAGTTTTGGAAATTGTTGCACTGTTAAAATTTCAACCAAAAACTTTCGACTTTTTGGTTGAAACTTGATACGGTAACCATTTTCAAATATAAATCAAGAAAATAAGATTTGGAAGATCTCAGATTAAGATTTTCAAAGAAGAACCTTGGAATTAAAGACAAAAAGCGCAAAGATTGTGGCAGAATTAAGCATCTTCTGGAAGTTTAATTTTTTTTTGGAATTGAAATTTGAAATTTTTGTCTTCTAATTTCCTGGAGATATCGATTTTGAACTTGTTAAAAACCTTGTAAGTTGTTTGTAAGTAATGTTTTGTATTTGGTAGGGTATTAAATCAGTGGTATTTTGAAGTGGGGATTCTTTTCTTCTAAAGTGGACGATACCCAGTCTTCCCCATCAGACTGCAAGTCGGCCAGGAGGGTCACCAAAATTTTTTTACTTATAAAGGGATTGCATCTTGAAAAAGGTTCAGATACACTGTTTTAAGGTTTTGCAAACTTAATGTTTTACCTTAATAGGGGCACGGAAAAAATAAGGACATTTACATTTACAAGGGCTTGATTGAAAAAGGTGAAATTAAAATTAAATGAATAAAAACTTAAAATTTTAAACCTTTAAAGATAATGAAAACGTAGGATTTTATTTTTCAAAAGACTATAAAATTAGATTGCCTTATTTAAGTCTTTATTCGGATTAGTCAGCAACATGGTCACACAACAATCGTCCTGAAAACTGATTGAGTCTGAAAAAATCATCATAAGGATATACGGTAAAGCTACGATTCAAGCAAAATTGGAAATATTACTGGATGCGCTATACTTCTCGTCCATTATTATACCAATCTTCAAGTAAAATATTTTAAAAGGGGTAAATCCCGAATGTAAAAAATCGTTAAACAATTTGGTGGATGCGCCGGGGCGTAATTGCTTCTGTACGTAACGCGAAGTATTTCCCGTGATGAAAATAATTTCTCGGATCTAATGTTTTATTAATAACTTCAATTACAAGTAGATGGTTATATTCCAAGTGCTACTTAATGATTGTTACACTCCTTTAGAAATATTTTCAACCGAAGCATAAGCATAAATAATATTGATTTGTTTATAAATTATGGCTAAATTTAAATATGTGACTTAATCAATTTTACCATTTGCATAATTTATTATGAGGTGTGTATTGTTGTTCTCGCCCACCAGCTTTTTCATGACGATTAATAAAATATAATTTATTTAATTGCTTGCCGATAATTATGCGACCAATGCAATAAAATTAACAAGCAATTTTATTATGCACTGTAAAATTTCTTTGGCTTGCATTGCTCATGAACAATCAACCGTACATTACACCAAGGGGCAATTTCCTTAAATCTTACGATGACGCCCCAAAATTAAGCATTTTTTACCACATAAATATAATCAACACAATACAGAATTCGGGCCGCAAATCAAGTTTCAAAAATTACTTTCTTAGATCGATTGCAAACCCACACAAGCACTAAAAACGGCAATAACAACACGATTACGTCGGTCCATCCGTACAAGTCTGTCTATAGTCTCGTCGCTCAGAATTACCCCAATCAGTGTTAAGAAAAGAGTCTGATTAGCGATTGCGAAAGTAGAAGTGGCGGTTGGCGGCGAAACTGTGCGTGAGAGAGGGAGAGAAAAGACAACAATGGAACAGCATCAGCGTCTGGGGTGGCCTTGACGGCGTCGGTATGAGACGCGACGCCTTTCAACTTTCTATGATTCGTTCATCGTCGGTGTGTCGGGCCTCAGCTTGAGCTTGTGTTGCCGCCGAGAGTGAGAGTTCAGCCAAATGGGGGCACGTGCGACACGCTCTATCACGTGCTCCTAGGTTAGGGAAGTGACGCCGCAACATACGACGGTCGCCCGCCCATTTTCAATAACGAAGCGGCGAGAAAAAACAACAGAGGTTTTTTCTGGAAAGCTACTTAGGATAAATCTGATGTTTTTGCATTACTTTAAGACATTTTAAGATATGATGAACTGTAACTTATTGATTTGAAGAGTAAAGAAGCTTTTCAACAATAAATTAACGATTTTCTTTCATTCCTGAAGGTTTTTCTGACATAGGATACTTGTAAGGATCTTTAAACCAAATTTTGGAAGTTCGTTTCTCGTTTTCTATTTTCAGAAAGATTCATTATTTTTGGAGGTTTGAAATGAAAATCTACTAGGATCTATCTTTAGCCCATATTCTAGCTGATTTTGTTTATCTTTCTCCATAAATCTTAATCCAAATATAGGCTTTCCAAGCGTTGCTTTCTTTCATGGCAAGATATAACTTCAAGTTGCCTTTGTTTTGTTAAAGAATTTTTGAAATTGTTTAGTCTGGGAATATTTTTTTGTATCAAATTCCAGTGCAAAGCTGCAACGAATTTAATCCATCTTCTTCCCTGTAAAGTCTTCACCGAGACTCGTAAAATCTATTTCTCCTTACAACCAGATTATAAACGATGTAATTAATGTCGCAAAGGTCACTAGTATTGGGTTATTATAGAGCATTTAATTGACATATTTCTGGGTTTTTGTTTTCAGTTTCAGTTTCTTCTTCATCAAAAATTTTAAAGCACAGCTCTTCTAGATCTTATTTTCTAACTTCATGTTCACAATTTATTTAATTTGGAAGATTATTGAAAAATTTTGAATCACCTTGAATTCCTAGTGGTTCTTTCTTTCACATTAAGAAAGTAGTTTCAGGATGCTGACGTTTCTTGCTGTCTTGTTTCCTGTTTGGAATTCGTTTTGGTCTGGGCACAGTTTTCTGTACAATTTTTCTGCATTCCAAAAGCTGCCAAAGCTGATATGTCAGGGATATTTTGAAGGGAGAGAGAGAGAGGTAGTTTTAGTTTCAGGATGCTCAAGTTTTGTTATTTGTTTTCTGGCGTCTTGTTTCCTGTTTGAAATTCGTTTCAGTTTGGGTACAGTTTTCTGTTTATTTTTCTGCGTTCAAAAGTTACCAAAGCTGACATTTCAGGAGCATTTTAGGGAAAAATTTTCGCTTTTGTAGGTTCTCAGATGAGGCGCCAAAACAGCTCACTAAAGCTAACAAAGATGTTGTTTTAATTGACCTTCGTTGTAAAATCGTGTAAGTAAGACATAAAATATTTCTCTTCTTTGTTTCACGGTTCTTCTTTTTCCTTACTTCATATTTACAAGTCGTTTAATTTTGAAGATTGTTCCTTTAAAAATTGTTGAACCACATTGCGGTCCTAGTTCTCAATTATTTTCTTTTATATTAAGAGGTGGTTTTAGTTTCAGGATGCTCAAGTTTTGTTATTTGTTTTCTGGTGTCTTGTTTTCTGTTTGAAATTCGTTTCAGTTCGGGCACAGTTCTCTGTTTATTTTTCTGCATTCAAAAGCTACCAAAGCTGACATTTCAGGAGCATTTTAGGGAAAAATATTCGCTTTTGTAGGCTCTCAGACGAGAAGCCAAATCAGCTCACTAAAGCTAGCAAAGATGCTGTTTTTATTGACCTTCGTTGTAAAATCTTGGAAGTATGACTTATAAAATATCTCTCTTCTTTGTTTCAGGGTTCTTCTTTTTTCCTTATTTCATATTTATAAATCGTTTAATTTTGCAGATTACTCCTTTAAAAAATTTTGAACCACATTGCGTTCCTAGTTCTCACTTATTTTCTTTTATATTAAGAGCTGGTTTTAGTTTCAGGATGCTCAAGTTTTGTTATTTGTTTTCTGGTGTCTTGTTTCCTGTTTGAAATTCGTTTCAGTTCGGGCACAGTTTTCTGTTTATTTTTCTGCATTCAAAAGCTACCAAAGCTGACATTTCAGGAGCATTTTAGGGAAAAATATTCGCTTTTGTAGGCTCTCAGACGAGAAGCCAAATCAGCTCACTAAAGCTAGCAAAGATGCTGTTTTTATTGACCTTCGTTGTAAAATCTTGGAAGTATGACTTATAAAATATCTCTCTTCTTTGTTTCAGGGTTCTTCTTTTTTCCTTATTTCATATTTATAAATCGTTTAATTTTGCAGATTACTCCTTTAAAAAATTTTGAACCACATTGCGTTCCTAGTTCTCACTTATTTTCTTTTATATTAAGAGCTGGTTTTAGTTTCAGAATGCTCAAGTTTTGTTATTTGTTTTCTGGTGTCTTGTTTCCTGTTTGAAATTCGTTTCAGTTCGGGCACAGTTTTCTGTTTATTTTTCTGCATTCAAAAGCTACCAAAGCTGACATTTCAGGAGCATTTTAGGGAAAAATATTTGCTTTTGTAGGCTCTCAGACGAGAAGCCAAATCAGCTCATTAAAGCTAGCAAAGATGCTGTTTTTATTGACCTTCGTTGTAAAATCTTGGAAGTATGACTTATAAAATATCTCTCTTCTTTGTTTCAAGGTTCTTCTTTTTCCTTATTTCATATTTACAAATCGTTTAATTTTGCAGATTTCTCCTTTAAAAATTCTGAACCACGTTTCGTTCCTAGTTCTCACATATTTTCTCTCATATTAAGAGGTAGTTTTAATTTCAGGATGCCCAAGTTCTGTTGTTTGTTTTCTGCTGTCTTGTTTCCTGTTTGAAAATCGTTTCAGTTTGGGTACAGTTTTCTGTTTATTTTTCTGCATTCAAACGCTACCAAAGCTGACTTTTCAAGGAAAACTTAAGGAAAAATCTTCGCTTTTGTAGGCTCTCAGACGAGACGCCAAAAAGCTCACTAAAGCTAGCAAAGATGTTGTTTTAATTAACTTTCTTTGTAAAATCGTGTAAGTAAGACTTTAAAATATTTCTCTTCTTTGTTTCAAGGTTCGTTTTCTTTTTTCATGTTTACAAATTTTTTAGTTTTAAATATCCCTTTCCAAAAATTTTGAATCAAGTTGAATTCTCCCTCCCTACATCTTACTTTTGCATTAAGAGATATTTTTAATTTCAAAATGGTGACGTTAAAAAAAACAAAATTTAAAAAAATGCCACAATTTTAAAAAAATGTGAAAATGTCAAAAGATGTTAAAATTTTGAAAATAGGCCGAAATTCTGAACTCACATGTCAAAATTAAAATACAGAAGGTATTTCGAAACGAAATAGTTTTTAAAATAAATCGAAATTTGGGAAATGGTTAAAATTTTGAAAAAATGCAATTTTGGAAGAGTTACAATGTTTTTTGTTGAATTTTTCAAAAAGTCGAAATTGTAAAAAAGTCGTAATTTTATAAAAGTCGTAAATCTGAGTCAAGATTTTCTAAAAGATCGAAATTATCGAAGAAAATTAGAATTTTGATAAATATGATCAAAAATAGAACTTTTTAAAAAAAGTTTTAAAATTACAAAAAAAAACAAAATTTGAGAAACAAAAGCAAAAAAATTTGTGATTAAAAAATTTCGAATTTTGGAAATGTCAAATTTTGAAAAATGAGAAAATTTTGAGTCTGAATTTCCAAAATCAAAAACTTTAAACGATGGATAATAATCTTGAAAAAAATCGAAAATTTGGAAAAAGTAAAACTTTCGAAAATTGGAAATTTTGAAAAAAACGTAGAAACTTTGAATTTTAAAATGTCGAACTTTACAAAAAGTCGATGATTTAAAAAGAGTTGATTAAAAAAAACAAAATTAAAAGAAAGGCCAAAGTTTCCAAAAAATGTCAAAATATCAAGAGGTGTCAAAATCAAGAAAATAAGCCGAAATTCTGAACTCGCATTTCACAAAAAGATGTAAAAATTAAAATACAGAAGGAATTTTAAAACCCAATAGTTTTTAAAATAAATCAAAATTTTGGGGAATGGTAAAAATTTCGAAAAACTAAAATTTTGGAAGTTAAAATTTTTGGTGTTGAATTTTTCAAAGAGTCGAAATTGTAACAAAGTCAAAGCTTTAAAAAAGTAGTATATCTGAGAGTCAACATTTTCTAAACGATCGAAATTTTCGAAGAAAATTAAAATTTTGATAAATACGACAAAAAATAGAACTTTTTAAAAAAGTTTTAAATTTACAAAAAAACAAAATTCGAGAAACAGTCGAAAATTTAAAATCGAAATTATTAAAAAACAAAACCAAAAAAATTCATGATTAAAAAATTTCGAATTTTGGAAAAGTCAAAAAAATGAGGAAATTTTGAGTCTGAATTCTCAAAATCGAAAATTTTAAAGGATGGATAAAAAACTTGAAAAAATGAATAATTTGGAAAAAGTAAACATTTTGAAAATTGGAACTTTTGAAAAAAACTTAGAAAATTAAAATTTTGAAATGTCGATATTCAAAAAAAAAATTAATAAAATTTACAAAAAGTTGAAGATTTAAAAGTTGATTAAGAAACAAAATTTAAAAAAAGGCCAAAATTTTTAAAAATGTCAAAATGTTAAGAGGTATTAAAATTTTAAAAATAAGCCGAAATTCTGAACTCGCATTTCACAAAAAGATGTCAAAATTAAAATACAGAAGGAATTTTAAAACCCAATAGTTTTTAAAATAAATCAAAATTTTGGGGAATGGTAAAAATTTGGAAAAAATAAAATTTTGGAAGTTAAAATTCTTGGTGTTGAATTTTTCAGAGTCGAAATTGTAACAAAGTCAAAGTTTTAAAAAAGTAGTATATCTGAGAGTCAACATTTTCTAAACGATCGAAATTTTCGAAGAAAATTAAAATTTTGATAAATACGACGAAAAATAGAACTTTTTAAAAGTTTTAAATTTACAAAAAAACAAAATTCGAGAAACAGTCGAAAATTTAAAATCGAAATTATTAAAAAACAAAACCAAAAAAATTCATGATTAAAAAATTTCGAATTTTGGAAAAGTCAAAAAAATGAAGAAATTTTGAGTCTGAATTCTCGAAATCAAAAATTTTAAAGGATGGATAAAAAACTTGAAAAAATGAATAATTTGGAAAAAGTAAACATTTTGAAAATTGGAACTTTTGAAAAAAACTTGGAAAGTTAAAATTTTGAAATGTCGATATATTCAAAAAAAAAATTAATAAAATTTACAAAAAGTCGAAGATTTAAAAGTTGATTAAGAAACAAAATTTAAAAAAAGGCCAAAATTTTTAAAAACGTCAAACGTCAAAAAACGGCGAAATTTTGAAACGCAAAAGTTTTTAAAATAAATCAAAATTTTGGGGAATGTTAAAAATTTTGAAATAATGAAATTGTGAAAGTTAAAATCTTTGGTGTCGAATTTTTCAAAGAGTCAAAATTGTGAAAAAGCCGAAATTTTAAAAAAGTCGTAATTCTGAGAGTCAACATTTTCTAAAAAAATCGAAATTTTCGAAGAAAATTAAAATTTGAAACATATGACCAAAAATGGAACTTTTTAAAAAAGTTTTCAATTTGCAAAAAAACAAAATTCGAGAAACAGTCGAAGATTTGAAATCGAAATTAATAAAAAATAAAACCCAAAAAATTCGCGATTAAGAAATTTCGAATTTCGGAAAAGTCAAATTTTGAAAAATGAGATAACTTTGAAAGTCTGAACTTCCGAAATCGTAAATTTTAAACGATGAATAAAAATCTTAAAAAAATCGAAAATTTGGAAAAAGTAAAAATTTCGAAAATTGGAAATTTTGAAAAAAACGAAGAAACTTTTGAATTTTAAAATGTCGAAATGTTAAAATAAATAAATAAAATTTACACAAAGTCGAAGATTTAAAAGAAGTTGCCTAAAATAACGATACTTAAAAAGAGGCCAAAATTTTCAAAAAATCTCAAAATATCAATAAGCCTAAATCCTGAACTCGTACTTGACAAAAATATGTCAAAATTAAAATACTGACGAGATTTTGAAACGGAATAGTTTTTAAAATGAATCGAAATTTTGGGGAATGATCAAAATTTTGAAAAAATGAAATTATGGAAAAGTCGAAATTTTATAAAAGTCGAAATTCTGAGTCAACATTTTCTAAAAGATAGAAATTTTCGAAGAACATTAAAATTTTGAAAAATGCGACCAAATAATAGAACTTTTTAAAAAAAGTTTTAAATTTGCAAAAAAACAAAATTCGAAGAACAGTCGAAGATTTCAAATCGAAATTAATAAAAAACAAAACCAAAAAAATTCGTGATGAGGAATTTCGAATTTTGAAAAAGTCAAATTTTGACAAATGTGAAAATTATAAAAGTCTTCGAAATCAAGAATTTTAAAGGATTAGATAAAAATCTTTGAAAAGATCGAAAATTTGGAAAAAGTAATAATTTCAACAATTTTTGATTTGATATTGAAAGTGTGAATTTTAAAATCGAAAATTTTAAAAGATGGAAAAAATTTTGAAAGAATCGAAAATTTGGACAAAGTAAAAATTTCGAAAAATGGAAATTTGGAAAAAAACGTAGAAACTTTGAATTTTGAAATATAGAAATTAAAAAAAAATAGGTAAAATTTACAAAAAGTCGAAATTTTAAAAGAAGTTGATTAAATAAATGAAATTTTAAAAGAAGGCCAAACTTTTTAAGAAATGTAAAAATGTCAAAAGGTGTCAATATTTCGAAAATGAACTCGCATTTCACAAAAAGATGTCAACATTTAATTACAGACGAAATTTTGAAACGGAATAGTTTTAAAATAAATCGAAATTTTGGGGGAATGATCAAAATTTTGAAAAAATGAAATGGAAGAGTGGAAATTTTTGGTGTCGCATTTTTCAAATAGTCGAAATTTTATAAAAGTCGAAATTTTAAAAAAGTCGAAATTTTAAAAAAGTCGTAATTCTGAGAGTCAACTTTATTAAAAGATCTTAATTTTCGAAGAAAATTAAATTTTGATAAATACTACAAAAAATAGAACTTTTTAAAAAAGTTTTAAATTTACAAAAAAAAACGAAATTCGAGAAAAAGTCGACGATTTGAGATCGAAATTAGTAAAAAAAATTCGTAATCCAAAAATTCGTATTTTGGAAAAGTCAAATTTTGAAAAATGTGAACATTTTAAGTCTGAATTTTGAAATCAAAAATTTCCAAATATGGATAAAAATGTTGAAAAAATCGAAAATTTGAAAAATCCAGACGTTTATTCCCGATCCTTAGTCACTTAACGAGCCTAAACAAATTTTTACTTCAAAAACAAATTGTGTAAGACAAGTTAATAAGTTTATCAATTTTATTTAAATTTTTTGCGATTCAGAGATGTTAATTAAAATTAATAAATATAATGTTTCCGACCAATGAGTAACGAGTCAATTAGGATCTCAAAGTGAAAAAAAAAATATTTTGAGATTAAAATGGAAATTTGGCAAAAAACAAATTTTAAGAATAAGTTGATATTTTGAAATTTTATTTAAAAAAACTTACACGCGAAATTTTGAAATAGATCTACTATGGAACGAAAATAAAATTTATCTAATAATTAATGAGTATTTCGAATTTAATATGATAATTTGAAGTACAATTTTAACTATTTCTGGAGATTCTGAAATTACAAGCGAAATTTCAAACTCAAAAATCAAAATTTTAAAATGAAATCTTAATTTCGAAAGCAAACTAAACTCAACAATGTTAAGTTTTTCAGATCAAAGTTTTTGATTTTTTTACTAAATTCCAAGATTAATTTGCTTGAACATTTTGAAAGTCTCAACTTTGAAATCAAAAATTTCAAAATATGGATAAAAAATGTTGAAAAATCGAAAATTTGAAAAATCCAGACGTTTATTCCCGATCCTTAGTCACTTAACGAGCCTAAACAAATTTTTACTTCAAAAACAAATTGTGTAAGACAAGTTAATAAGTTTATCAATTTTATTTAAATTTTTTGCGATTCAGAGATGTTAATTAAAATTAATAAATATAATGTTTCCGACCAATGAGTAACGAGTCAATTAGGATCTCAAAGTGAAAAAAAAATATTTTGAGATTAAAATGGAAATTTGGCAAAAAACAAATTTTAAGAATAAGTTGATATTTTGAAATTTTATTTAAAAAAACTTACACGCGAAATTTTGAAATAGATCTACTATGGAACGAAAATAAAATTTATCTAATAATTAATGAGTATTTCGAATTTAATATGATAATTTGAAGTACAATTTTAACTATTTCTGGAGATTCTGAAATTACAAGCGAAATTTCAAACTCAAAAATCAAAATTTAAAAATGAAATCTTAATTTCGAAAGCAAACTAAACCCAACAATGTTAAGTTTTTCAGATCAAAGTTTTTGATTTTTTTTATTAAATTCCAAGATTAATTTGCTTATTAAAATTCAACTTACAACTCAAATACCTGGTTTTTTTTATAGAAATCTTGGCCCTCTTTTTCCCAATTTCAAATTTAACTTCACAATTTTGGATTTCATCTAGATTTGTTAAAACATATTTCGAGTTTTAACCGAAAATTTCCACTCTTTTTATTTAAATTTGAATTTCATAGTAAATACAGTAGATCAGCCGTTGGTATACAATGCACCACACCACAGTTAGTTGTGACATTATAATGCGATCAAACGAGCATACACTTGAGCTATTCGTTTTTAGTTCGCTCTTATAAACCGTGTTAGTCATTGAGAATTGCTTTTGCCACTTTTTGTGGTGTTGCACAATCTAGCAACATTTTAGTAGTGAGGGAAAATTCATTCATTTTTCAATTATTACATAAGAAAGCTTGGATAAAATTTCAGTAAACGATAAATAAAAGATAGTTTAATTTGGCGTACTGGCTGACGTATTTATACAGAACCCCAATTTTGCAAACCTAACTCGCTTTTCATGGATTTATTTATTTCTTAAAAGCTAGAATATCGACCTCAAACTAGAAATTTCGACCTTTTTCACACATAACTTCTGTACATTTGAATTTTAATATTAAAATGTTGACTTGTTCCGTCAATTTTAAATCTGAAGCTCGATGATGTTCCTGAATTCTGACAAATTTTTCACGTTTATCTACAAACGCTCGTTTTAACTGCCTTGTAATAAGACGAGGATAATCGATCATAATAATCGTCGAAATTTCAACAAATTTCCAGCACAAGCGAAGAATGAAGGAATTAGGTGAAAACGCCCAACAGCATGAATTACTCGGCGCGTTTTAAAAAATCAATTTCATGAACGACATTACGTTGCGCTAATTTTTCATTAAAATCAATTTTATTACGTAAATTATTACAGAGCTAATTCATTACAGGTCAGTTTTCAACTAATGAATTTAATTATTATTAACGAATTTTTGGTAATTATAATTAAAAAAATTTCGCCACATAATCGTATTCCTTCAATTAGATTAATTTAACTCAGATCAGATAACAACCGCTTCAATCTCATTATTTTACAAAATGCAATCAACAACTATGAAGTTTAAAATTTCTTTTTAATTATACCGAGCAATTTACAAAGTGTATAATTTTTTTCCAGCCAGAGTGTAATTAAAGTGTAAAAGCAGTCCGTTTGTATGTTAGGCGTTAGGGAGTTGTATGTTGCTAATGACGGAGCCATAAAAAGTTTATGACATATTCGTGAAACTCTGGTAAAGATTTTTCGCATGATTGTGCCCTCAAATATTGCTCGGAGTGCGATAATGCACCAGAATTAAGTATTTCGTTTTCTTATGAATCAGAGAATAATTTTAATTTGGTCATAACAAATTTACATTCCGCTGGTATAAAGATTTTATTGCACAATACGTGAGTCATGACAATTTCTTGAATTAACATAAAGTATGATTGTGGTGACGTTTAATTAGGTAATAAGTGTTATAATGCTGATTTACCTATGTTTGGATAGTTAATCATTTAAAGTCTTGACAAAAGCACTCATTTTAATAAAATAAATCAGGGGCCCCAACTTAGGTCCCTCGGATCAACTGTACATCACATTATTACTAGAGAGCGGATTATATGCATATATATTTTGCATATATGCATACATATTTTGCATATTTTTGAGATGCTGTCATATTTCTAATAATTTTGCATATTTGGGCATATTTTTATTGCATTCGACAAGAAAAAGTGTAAAGTTCAACTCTAAAATAATATGTTGCCTAAATTAGAGTCATTATTTTTTAAAAATGTGGACTTCAGAGGTAAAATTTTTGTCCAATCTATAAATTTTAAAATGAACAATGCTTTTTATGAGTAGTTATTCGTATTTCTTATCCGGTAATTTTATTTTTTATTATATTTAAATCCTGTAGTAGTGAAAGAAGGCAAAGAATTCTTGGGTCAGCTTCTTAATACTTCGAAGTTTATTGGAAGAATTCGACTTTTATTGATAATTTCAAATTATTTTGATCGACTTCTTTCAAAATATCGACATTTTATATTTAATTTTAAATTTTCTCTTCAAAATTTATACTTTCTTCAGAATTTCGACATTTTTGATATCCTCAATTTTCTTCACATTTCGTAATTTTTCATAAAATTTGCCTTTTTCATTTATGGATGACAAATGTTGAACTTTCTCTGGAAATTCAAATTTTTTTTTAAATTTTGATGGTTTTTCGAAATTATCAATTTATTTTCAAAATCCTTTTGCGATTTTGTCACATTAATTTTTTTCGAAATTCAGCTAGTTTTCTCAAAATCCGGCTGTTTTCACAAATTTGGACTTAATTTCAAATCCAATGCCTTTATGTTGCTGAAAATCTTAATTTTTCCGTCAAAGTTCCCTTTATCCCAAAAGTTCAATTGCTTTTTTTTTCAAAATTTGTCTTTTATAGAAATTTATTTTCAAAATTAGACCATTTCCTCAAACTTTAACTTTCTGTGCAAAATTTCCGATTTTTTTTTCTAGAGTTTTCGTCTTTCTCCTCGACATTCATCTTTTTCTCTAGATGTTCATTACTATTTTTGTAAAAGTTTTTATTTGTTTATTTTAACTTTATTGGCAAAAATCGACTTTGTTTCTTGACACTCTCCGAAAGATGTCAAATCTCCCCTCAATTTCAATGTCATTTGAGATTTCAAACCGATTTCCCAAAATTTCGCTATTTCTCCAAATTCTGTTATTTTTCCCAACATTTTTTTTTAATTTAATTTTCTAGAATCTAACTTCTCAAAAATTTTTACCGTTTTCTTACAGTTTGCTTTTTTCTCGAAATCCTCATTTTTATATTAAAAATCGATATTACATTCTTCTGGAAGTTCCGACTTTTTGCTTGAAATTCGTCTTTTTATCGAAATTATGACTTTATTTCTTAAAATTCTTCGTCATCTATCCCTGTTTCCGGATCCTACTCGCAATGCTTTGAAGGCATAATGCGAGTGGATTAAATTACTCCTTTTCCCAAAATTTTTCTTTTTTTTGAAATATTTTTTCAAAAGTCGTTTTTTGTCAAATTTCTGTTATTTTTCTTAATATTCGTCTTTTTCTGAATATTTCGACTTTTTGAAATTAAACTTTCCAAAAGTTTCATCTTGTGTCTCAAAATGTGCGTTATTTTCGAAATTTCGACTTTTGTGTCGCAATATTTCACGTTTCAAGAATTATAGACTTTTTCCTCGAAAATGGCTTGAAAGATGTCGAATCTCCCATCAATTTCGATTTCATTTGAAATTTCAAACCGATTTCTCAAAATTTCGCCTATTTCTCCAAATTCTATTTTTCCTAACATTTTTTTAAAAATTTAATCTTCTAGAATCTAACTTCTCAAAAATTTTTACCGTTTTCTTACAGTTTGCTTTTTTCTCGAAATCCTCATTTTTATATTAAAAATCGATATTACATTCTTCTGGCAGTTCCGACTTTTTGCTTGAAATTCGTCTTTTTATCGAAATCATGACTTTATTTTTTAAAATTCTTCGTCATCTATCCCTGTTTCCGGATCCTACTCGCAATGCTTTGAAGGCATAATGCAAGTGGATTAAATTACTTCTTTTCCCAAAATTTTTCATGTTTTGAAATGTTCTTTCAAAAGTCGTTTTTTGTCAAATTTCTGTTATTTTTCTTAATATTCGTCTTTTTCTGAATATTTCGACTTTTTGAAATTAACTTTCCAAAAGTTTCATCTTGTGTCTCAAAATGTACGTTATTTTCGAAATTTCGACTTTTGTGTCGCAATATTTCATGTTTCAAGAATTATAGACTTTTTCCTCGAAAATGGCTTGAAAGATGTCGAATCTCCCCTCAATTTCGATTTCATTTGAAATTTCAAACCGATTTCTCAAAATTTCGCCTATTTCTCCAAATTCTATTTTTCCTAACATTTTTTTAAAAATTTAATCTTCTAGAATCTAACTTCTCAAAAATTTTTACCGTTTTCTTACAGTTTGCTTTTTTCTCGAAATCCTCATTTTTATATTAAAAATCGATATTACATTCTTCTGGAAGTTCCGACTTTTTGCTTGAAATTCGTCTTTTTATCGAAATCATGACTTTATTTCTTAAAATTCTTCGTCATCTATCCCTGTTTCCGGATCCTACTCGCAATGTTTTGAAGGCATAATGCGAGTGGATTAAATTACTCTTTTTCCTAAACTTTTTCTTTTTTGGAAATGTTCTTTCAAAAAGTCGTTTTTTGTCAAATTTACTGTTATTTTTCTTAATATTCGTCTTTTTTTGAATATTTCGACTTTTTGAAATTAAACTTTCCAAAAGTTTCATCTTGTGTCTCAAAATGTGCGTTATTTTCGAAATTTCGACTTTTGTGTCGCAATATTTCATGTTTCAAGAATTATAGACTTTTTCCTCGAAAATGGCTTGAAAGATGTCGAATCTCCCCTTAATTTCGATTTCATTTGAAATTTCAAACCGATTTCTCAAAATTTCGCCTATTTCCCCAAATTCTATTTTTCCTAACATTTTTTTAAAAATTTAATCTTCTAGAATCTAACTTCTCAAAAATTTTTACCGTTTTCTTACAGTTTGCTTTTTTCTCGAAATCCTCATTTTTATATTAAAAATCGATATTACATTCTTCTGGAAGTTCCGACTTTTTGCTTGAAATTCGTCTTTTTATCGAAATTATGACTTTATTTCTTAAAATTCTTCGTCATCTATCCCTGTTTCCGGATCCTACTCTCAATGCTTTGAAGGCATAATGCGAGTGGATTAAATTACTCTTTTTCCTAAACTTTTTCTTTTTTGGAAATGTTCTTTCAAAAGTCGTTTTTTGTCAAATTTCTGTTATTTTTCTTAATATTCGTCTTTTTCTGAATATTTCGACTTTTTGAAATTAAACTTTCCAAAAGTTTCATTTTGTGTCTCAAAATGTACGTTATTTTCGAAATTTCGACTTTTGTGTCGCAATATTTCACGTTTCAAGAATTATAGACTTTTTCCTCGAAATTGGCTTTTTCTTGAAATTTACACTTTCCTAAAATTCATTTATGTTGTCTAAATTCGATCAGAATGTTAACGAAAAGCAAAAATGTTGAGAAAAATACTTCTGTGTTTGGAAAAAAATTGTACTTCTTTACCGAAATTTAAATATATATCAACATTTAAATAAAAAGTTAAAAATTCGAAAAAAAAACTATTTTTGGCACATTGCGATTTTTTTAAACCCGATACTTTCCGAAAACTACAACTGTTTTTTACAAAATTCGACCTTTGAAAATTTTGACTCTTCGATTTTACAAGTTTTTTCAAAATGAAATTATATTTTCTGAAAATTGTGACTTTTTCTGTAAATTCGTCCTTTTCGAAGTTACGAATTTATTTTCTGAATTCTACCTCTTAAACCTCCTTCTCTTGATAATTCGTATATTATCTAGAAATTTTGATCATTCTCTCGAAATTTTGTCGATATTTTTCGAAAATCATTCTTAATGTCCGGCTTTTATTTATTTTGTTATTCACTAGAATTTCTGGATTTTCCACTTATTTCTCCAAATTCATTTTCTCGAAATAACATGAACCTCAAAATTCGATGTTTCGTTTCTAGAAATTTCGGCCTCCTAATTTCAAATTTTTCTAAAAATTCTATCATTTTTTCAAAACTGGAACGAAAGTTTAGTAAAATTTTGAGAATATTTTTAGAATATTTTCGAGAAAAAGCTTTCCTTGTAAATTTAGATTGTGTTAAAATTTAAATAAAATAAAATTCTGAGCGAAATATTTTTGAATATTTCAATTTTTTTTTCACAAAATTTGTCTCTTGGAAATTTCAACTTTTTTTCAGAAATTCCAGCTTTTTCTAATTATTTGGAAAGGTTCAGATTTTATTTTCAGATTAAATGTTCTAACTTTGTTCTGAAAATTCCCCTCTTTTTCAAAATCTAAACTTTAATTTATGAAATTCGATGCCCCAAGTTCGTGCAGTTCAGTGAAAATATACAATATCCTTACCCGGAAGATTTTGTGGTTTTGTTTTTTTTTGCCAATCGATTTTCAAAATAATTGCCACCCCTCTCTGAACGAAATCCTGTCTACGCCCATAGTCTTTTCAATATTTAAATTTTTTTAAATATTTTGATTTCATCTCAAAGTTTTAATTTTCATTTTTTTTTCCGCACTTTTGACCTTATTTTTGAAAATTTTGATTCTTTTTTTTTTGGAACCCCCGACTTCTTATTGACACTGTATACTTTTTTTTTTAATTTTGACTCAAAACAACTTTTTTACAAATCTAACCGTATAAATTAGACTTTTTTCCAAAACACTTCAATTCTTTTTGAAAATTTGAATTTTTTTAAAGTTTCGGGTTTCGAAAAAATTGACTCACTCGCTTGTTTTTTTATATTCGATTTTGGGAAGTCGAAATATTTCAGAAAGAAGTCACTTTCTGAAAGTGTAAACTTTGAGGAAAAGCCAAAATGTTGACTTTAAAAATGACAATTTTTTTGGAAAAAACAACCCGATTTCCCGATTTTTATTAAAAAGTTTTACGTTCTTGAACATTTGTATTTTATATTTTAAAAATTTCCAATTTTCCATTTTTTAATAATTTCCATATTTTCTAATTTCCATATTTTCCAAATTGTAACTTATTTTGTACATTTCAAACCTTTCACAATTGCGCTTCCTTTTAAAATTTTGATTTATTTTTGAATTTTTTGAAAATGTTGCCCCATATTTTTAACCTTTTTTTCACAATTGCATTTTTTAAGCTTTGATTTTTTTTATAAACCGGGTTATATTGAAATAGGTTTTCTTTTAGAAAACGTCTACCTTTTTTCAAGATCTACATTTTTCAAAAATTTCCATCTTTACTCAAATTCTCGAAGTTTCGACTTTTTTCTTGGAAAATTTTGTCTTTTGTAAAAACATTTCAACTCTTTCTAGATATTTGGACCTTTTGTAGTAGACCGTTCTTTCTATGAAAAATTAGATTTTTTTTTGAAAATACTCATTTATTTGAAAAATTCGATTTTTGCAAAATTCCTGCTTTTGAAAATTTTAAGATCATTCACTGTTTTTGTTTTAAACCTATACCTTTTTGGAGGTACTTATTTTTTTTGGAAAATTTGCACCTTTGTTAAAATTTTTTATTATTTCTCGAAATTTTGATTTTTTTCTTAAAAATTTTAACTTTTTTCATACTTTTGACCTTATTTTTAAAAATTTTGTCCTTTTTTTTTAAAATATCTGGTTATTGAAAATGCATACTTTTTTTAATTTTGACTCGAAATTTTAACTTTTTTATGAATCCGATTTTCTAGATTAGATTTTTTTCAAAACACTTTAATTCTTATTGAAAATTTGAATTTCGGATTTTCGACTTTTGAAAACATTTCCATCTCAAATGTTCAAAGTTTTGACTTTTTTTGAAAAAATTTCGACTGAAAAATTTTCTACATATTTGGACCTTTATGTAGTAAACCAGACTTGCTTTTCAAAAAATAGATTTTTTTTCGAAAACTTTGATTTGAAGAATTCTAATTTTGCAAAATTTCGGCTTTTGAAAATTTTCATATTATTCGCTGTTTTTCTTCTAAACCTCTACTCTCTTTAAGGTCATCTTTGTTCAATTTTTTTATTATTTCTTGAAGGTTTGAATTTTTTTTGAAAATTTCGACCTTTTCCCAAAAATGTTGATTTTTTTTAGAAGTTTTGATCTTTAGGTACTAATCTGAACTTTTACTATAATAATTGAAAAATTCGACTTTAAACATTTTCACTTTTCTAAAAATTAGATTTTTAGAAAAATTTCAACTTTTCAAATTTTGGAACTTTTTTTAGAATTTTCACTGTTTTATTTAAACCTCTACCTGTTCAAGATTTTCATTTTTTCAAAAATTTCAACAAGGATGCAAATTTTCAAACATTATTCGAAATTTTGACTATTTGAAAATTCTTCATGGTGGCATTTAAAAAAACTGTTTAGAAAATTGTCAACAAACCATAAAAATTTAAATATTTTCAAACTGGGCCGAAGATATGTTAAATTATTTGAAAATGTCGGCTTTTTTTTCAAAAATTTGGACTTTTTGTTATTTTTTTTTTCTTTGTGTAGTAAACTGAACTTTTGTTTGCAAAATGGAAAAGTTCGATTTTTTTGAAAATTCTCACCCTTTTTTTTTCGACTTATTTCCGAATTCTCACTTTTTTTTTAAATCTCCACCTTTTCCAAGGTACCCCCTTTTTTTTGAAAATTTGCATTTTTGTTAAAATTTTTGAAACTTATTCGAAGTTTTGACTTTTTTTGAAAATGTTGTCTTTTTCTATCAAATTTTTGCCTTTTTCTCTAACCTTCGACCATTATGTGGTAAATTGGAGTTTTACTTGAAAAATTGAAAATTTCAATTTCTTTTTTCGAAAATTATTACTTTTTCAATAAGAATGGAGTTTTTGCAAAATTTCGACTTTTAAAATGTTCAAACTTCCAAATTTTCACTTCTTTTGGAAAGTTTTTAATAATTTCATTATCAAATTTAGACCTTTTCTCCAAGCTGGTACTGGTGTCAGAATTTAAACTTTATTTGAACATTTCTTTTTTAAAAATTTTGATTTTTTACATTAGCGAGTTAGTTTTATTTGGGGGGGTTCCTTAAGATCTCGAATAAACACTTTAAATTAAAGCAAAACTTTCGAGTTGAAATTTAAATTTTTGGATGGTTTTAAAAAAAAAAGTTTGGTAAAGTTTTGAGAATATTTTTAAAATATTTTCGAGAAAAGCTTTTTTGTAAATTTAGGTTGTGTTAAAATTTAAATAAAATAAAATTTTGAGCGAAATACTTTTGAATATTTGTCTTTTGGAAATTTCAACTTTTTTTGTAGAAATTCCATCATTTCTAATTGTTTGGAAAGGTTCAGATTTTATTTCAGATTCAATGTTTTAACTTTGTTCTGGAAATTCTCCTCTTTTTCAAAATTTAACTTTAATTATGAAATTCGATGCCCCAAGTTCGTGCAGTTCAGTTAAAATATACAATATCCTTACCCGGAAGATTTTGTGGTTTTGTTTTTTTTTGCCAATCGATTTTCAAAATAATTGCTACCCCTCTCTGAACGAAATCCTGTCTACGCCCATGGTCTTTTCAATATTTTAATATTTTTAAATAATTTAATTTTATCTTCATTAAAAAAAAATATTTTTTTTTCGTACTTTTGACCTTATTTTTGAAAATTTTAATTGCTTTTTTTGGAACCTCCGACTTCTTATTGACACTATATTTTTTTTTTAATTTTGACTCGAAACAACTTTTTATACAAATCTGACTTTCAAATTAGACTTTTTTCAAAACACTTCAATTCTTTTTGAAAATTTGAATTTTTTGTAAGTTTCGACTTTCGAAAACATTGACTCACTCGCTTGTTTTTTTTTATATTTGATTTTGGGAAGTCGAAATATTTCACAAAGAAGTCATTTTCAGAAAGTGTAAATTTCGAGGAAATGCCAAAATGTTGACTTTAAAAATGACGATTTTCTTTTGGAAAAAGCAACCTGATTTCCCGATTTTTATTAAAAAGTTTTACGTTCTTGAACATTTGTATTTTATATTTTAAAAATTTCAAATTTCCAATTTTCCATTTTTTAATAATTTCCATATTTTCCAAATTTTAACTTATTTTGTAAATTTCAAACTTTTCACAATTGCGCTTCCTTTTAAAATTTTGATTTATTTCTGAATTTTTTGAAAATGTTGACATAATTTTAACCTTTTTTTCAAAATTTCATTTTTTAGAATTTGATTTTTTTAATAAACCGGGTTATGTTGAAATGGGTTTTTTTTAGAAAACCTCAAAAGCTACATTTCTTGAAAATTTCCATCTTTGCTCAAATTCTCGAAGTTTCGACTTCTTTTTGGGAAATTTTGTCTTTTTTAAAAATATTTCAACTCTTTCTAGATATTTGGATCTTTTGTAGTAGACCATTCTTTTTATGAAAAATTAAATTTTTTTTCGAAAATACTCATTTATTTGAAAAATTCGATTTTTGCAAAATTCCTGTTTTTGAAAATGTTAAGATCATTCACTGGTTTTGTTTTAAACCTCTACCTTTTTCAGGGTACTGATTTTTTTGGAAAATTTGCATCTTTGTTAAACATTTTTATTAACTTTCGAAGTTTTGATTTTTTTTGAAAAATTTTAACTTTTTTTATACTTTTGATTTTATTTTTGAAAATTTTGTCCTTCTTTAAATATCTGGTTATTGAAAATGCATACTTTTTTAATTTTGACTCGAAATTTTAACTTTTTTTATAAATCTGGCTTTCTAAATTAAATTTTTTTTTAAACACTTTAATTCCTTTTGAAAATTTGAATTTCGGCTTTTCGACTTTCGAAAACATTTCCATCTCAAATGCTTAAAGTTTTAACTTTTTTTGAAAAGCTTTCTACTTTTTTAAAAACGTTTCGACTTTTTCTAGATATTTGGACCTTTATGCAGTAAACCAGACTTTCTTTTCAAAAATTATATTTTTTTTTCGAAAAAACTTTGATTTGAAAAATTCGAATTTTGCAAAATTTCGGCTTTTCAAAATTTTCATAATATTCACTGTTTTTCTTTTAAACCTCTACCCTTTTTAAGGTGCCTATTTAAAAAAAAATTGCATCTTTGTTCAAATTTTTTATTATTTCTTGAAGTTTTGAATTTTTTTTTGAAAATTTCCACCCTTTTCCAAAAATGTTAATTTTTATTAGAAGTTTTGATCTTTAGGTTCTGATCTGAACTTTTACTTTGATAATTGAAAAATTCGACTTTGAACATTTTCACTTTTTTAAAAATTAGATTTTTTGGAAAATTTCAACTTTTCAAATTTTCGAACTTTTTTTTAGAATTTTCACTGTTTTACTTAAACCTTTATCTTTTCAAGATTTTCACTTTTTTGTTTGAAAATTTGCCTCTTTGTTGAAATTTTTGAGAATATTCGTAGTTTTGACTATTTGAAAATGTCGGCTTTTTTTCAAAAATTTCGACTTTTTGTTAATACGGTTTTCTTTGTGTAGTAAACTGAACTTTTGTTTGCAAAATAGAAAAATTCGATTATTTTTGAAAATTCTCACCCTTTTAGGAAATCTGATTTTTGCAAAATTTCGACTTATTTCCGAATTTTCACTGTTTTTTTTTTAAATCTCCATCTTTTCCAAGATACCCCCTTTTTTTGAAAATGTACATCTTTGTTAAAATTTTTGAAACTTATTCAAAGTTTTGACTTTTTTTAAAATGTTGTCTTTTCTATTAAATTTTTGCCTTTTTCTCTAACCTTCGACCTTTATGTGCTAAATTGGAGTTTTGCTTGAAAATTTGAAAATGTCAATTCCTTTTTTCTAAAATTATTACTTTTTCAAAAAGAATGGAGTTTTTGCAAAATTTCGGCTTTTAAAATGTTCAAACTTCCAAATTTTCACTTTTTTTGGAAAGTTTTTAATAATTTCATTATCAATTTTAGACTTTTTCTCCAAGTTGGTACTAGTTTCAGAATTAAAACTTTTTTTGAACATTTAAATCTTTTTCCAAAATTTCGATTTTTTACATGGGCGAGTTTGGCCATTCGATGTGGGAAGGGGGAGAGCTAAAACAATACCTCGGATAATATCGTTGAGGGCCATTTATATTTTCGTATTTAAAACAAACAATTTATGACGATCAAAAAAAGGTCGTCAATTTTTATTTTCGTATTTCTTTCAATCAATCAATTTTCGTTGACCAAAAAAACAAAGAAAAAAGGTCCTCAGGTTGTATATTTAGATTTTCTTATTTTTTGTCGACCAAAAAGAAAAGAAAAAAGGTTCTGGCCAAGCAATTTTTATCGACCAAAATAGGATTCGTCAATTTTGGTGATTAGACCTATCAATTTTTGTTGACTACCAAATAAAAATATTTTTTTTCTATTTGCCTCAATTATTTTTAATCAGTCTTTGTTAACCAAAAATAAAAAAAAGATCCTTCCCTATTTGGCCAGAATATTTTATATCAACCAAAAAATATATGACCTCATATCTCTGTTGAGGAGATTATCTCAAACTCTTAGGGGCTCAAGTCTCCTAGCCCCCACCTAACTTCGCCCATAACTTTTTGTAAAAACTGATAATTTTAATCATTTTCTTCTTAAGAATCTGACATTTTAAATTAAGAATGTTAAAAATTTTAAACGGATCATATAAAACAGATTCAAGATTTAACTTAACCTCGACTGAAAAGCTGGCATTTTAAGTCTTAGACATCAAGACTTAGGTGAAAAGTTTCAAAAAAAGTCGAAATTTCAAATTTTCAAATTTAAAATCTAAATAGAAATTTTGAAAAAAAAGGACACAAAGCGAAGACTTTAAATTTAAATTGCTACTAAAATGATTCTCGAAATTTTGAATTCAAAGGCAAAATTTGTAAATGATGTCGTTTTGAGAAGAAACTTCAAAATGTCTAAAAATAATGTTCCTTAAGATCTCGATTAAACACTTCAAGTTAAAGCCAAAATTTTGAGTTGAAATTTAAAATTTTAGAAGTTTTTATTAAAATAAAATTCTGATCACCTAAAAAAATGTAGATAAATTCGAATGGAAATATAGTTCTCAACGACGTCAGCTCTTTATGCTTACAGGAAGCTTTAAATACAATTGCGTGTGTTATTCACTGCATACATTTTAAATGATTTTTAGTGTCCATTTTTACCACCTTAGAGGCTAAATTTTGAAAAATCCTCTCTTAGTGCTCTCCTACGTATTACGGGTAATACCTGTGCGAAATTTCTTATACTCCTAGACACACCGATTTAAGCTATGCGTCCCCCGTTAGTCAATGCTTAAAGATTTATTAGTTTAGATACAGTGGTGGACTTAAATATATTGCCTTATTTATTTGGGAATTAAATTTTCAGTTTTTAGTTGAACTTGATCAATATTTTTTTAATATAATTGCTCATCCTTAGTTCTTGAACTCCTTTAACATTGTTACGAGATAAATTTTTGCGAGCTAAAAATATCTGAAGCAACTCTACTGATAACAACTTTTTTCCTGATGATTTTAATGAAATGTTTCTATCTTCATTTTAAAGAACATGGAAGGTGATTTAAATGTTCAAAATATTTCACCAAAAAGTAATGTTCAATTCACAAGTAACGTGCTGGTCATTAAATACTTGTTTTACATCTAACCCATTTTTTTTAACTTATGGTGCACATAATGCATATTAATGCGCATATTATTGTAATTAAGAATGCATATTTTGTTCAAAATCTGGATATAATATGCGTATATTTTGTTATGCCGGCTCCACACTCGCGCCGCGAAAGCCCGCGAAATAGCGCGAACGCGAGTGTGGAGGCTTTCGCGTCTTCACGTTTTTTTTTTGAAGTGAAAACTTTGGGCGCTTTAAGCAATTTTGGATAGGATGAAAATTTTGGTTTAGCGTTACCATCACGCGTGACCATCACGAGTCACTGTCACTCATTATCAGCATGCTCTAATGTTAACATTACTGCATGTTACTAACGCAAATTAGCCTCATGGTGACGCGAAACGATAGGTGTAGGATCAAAAATATAAAATTTGGATTTTACCCATGCAAAAAACGTTTTATCTCTTTTTTTGTCAGATGTCGTGAAGTCTGAAGAATATTTTAAATATCACAATAATTATTAAATTTTTCTTTTCTTTTAATTAGTTTTCCGTTACCATTTTCACGGTTTTGTTTTATAAAATAGTCATATCGTTAAAAATCCACGTATTTACGAATTTATAAAAAAACCAACAATAAATAAACATTAGTATTAAACAAGGCAGCATTTATGAACAATTAGCACAATTAAAAATCATCTCAACCAACGACGCGGCCCTAAAATCAAAAAGCCGTCGCGAAGTTATAATAATTCGAAAGGGCTAAATGCATAAAACACTTTAAAAAAGAAGCCGGCTGAAGCGCTGAAAGAAATAAAAGATACGCCGTCTTGCACATTTTCTTTCAGTAGGTCAAAGCGCAAGCCGTCGAATGCGCCCCACAACTTTATTCTTTCTTACACGACTTTTATTTCGAAACTTTCTCTCCGACTTTTTTACATTCTTAAAAGCTGAAAATCGAATCGTCAACTGCGAGGGCGTTTGAGATTTTATTTGGTCATCGATTATTTCTCTTCCGACAGTTTTCACACCGATTATTTGTCTTTTTATTACTGCTGTTTCCTTTTTTTTTGTGGAACGGACTGGCCCTTGGTTATCTTCAAAAATTGAAATACAAATCCTCTGTCAGTATCTCTTTGAAGATGATAGCTTGGCTATCGAAACGCGTGCAACCTCTGTTGTATTTTTTAATCTTTCTTGGTTTCATGGGACAAGATTTGTAGTTCAACTACTGTTTCCATTGCCGTAGATCTAAAATAGGGCATTTTTTCCTAAAATGTTGAGTGCATACTCAAAACATCGAAGTTTTAAGTTTAACGTTCAAAGTTTTGAGTTAAACGTTTAAGTTTTAAGTTTAACGTTCTGAATATTAAAAAAAACATCTTTTAGGAATCAACAATTTTTCGATTTCTTTCGTTATTTGATTAGGGAATTCTTATTGAAATTCCTACATTAAAACTAAACATTTTTTGAAGGGAGTAATTAAATTTTTACCTAAAATTTTCGCCCACAAGCCAATAATTTTAAAAGCGAAAAAATCGATAGTTTTTACATTATAAATGTTGACTTTGTTCTCCAAAATACGACGGTTTTCGGGCTCTCCGGATCCGGAATTTTTGAAGTGAATTCTTTAGACGCGTTGAGTGGCTTTTTATAGGGAAAACCTTATGGTTTCGCGTCACCATCACGCTAATGCCCGAGACAATCACAGTAATGCGTGAAACTTGGGCTTTTCGAAAATTTGGATTTTTAGGAATTTTACTTGAAATTTTTCATTTTTCTTTCAATTTCGACATTTCTTTAGAATTTTGAATATTTTTTAAGTTTTGGACTATTTTTAAAATCTAAACTTTTTTTCAAAAATTTGGCCAGTTTTCAAGATGTTGGTTTTTTTTTTGGAAGTTTTAAATTTCTATCAAAGCTTTGAAATTTTTCAAAACTTTGATTCTATTTGGAAATTTTGATTGTTTGGAGGATTTACACTTTCCTTAGAATTTCGACTTTTTTTTGAAATTTTGGAACTATTTTAAAAATTCAACATTTCAACTAATTCTAAAGAACTCGACTTTTTTGAAGATTTTGAGTTTCTCTAATTGGACACTTATTTTAGTTTTTTCAATGAAAGTCGAAAATTCAATTCTAAACTGACAACCAAAAAAAGTACTAATTCTAAAAAATATCGAAATTTTGAAATACAAATCTTATCCCCTGCAATCAAAAAAGATTAAAAAACACAACAAAGGTTGCTCTAACGCGTTTCGATAGCCTAACTATCATCTTCAGAGAGATATCAGTCTCGCGTTAGAGCAACCCTTGTGTTTTTTAATCTTTCTTGGTTTCAGGGGACGATTTGTATTTTAATTCTAGTTTTAGAAAACTTAAAATTTAAAGAAAATCCAGTTCTAACAATTAAATTTGAGAAAAAAGTCGAAAATTCGATATTTTTTTTGATTTTAAATTCAAAATTCGAAGAGGAATTCAAAATTTCCAGTTTAAGAGTGAAAATTTCTGAAAAATACTCAGATTTTAAAGTTCCAACTGAACACTTTCAGAAGAAAAAAAAATAAAATTTCGAGAACAAATTCAAAATTTAGTTTAAACTGTTTCGACTTAAAAAAAATTTTATTGGAAATTTGAATTTCGAGAACAATTCAGAAAAATGTAAAAATGTTGACATTTGTTCGACATTACAGTGAAAAAAGGGAACATTTTAAATTAAAAATCAAAATTAAAAAAAATAGATACTAACAGTTTCAAACAAACTCGAAATTTAAAAAAAAACTTTTTCGAGTTTAAAATTTCCAAGTTTAAACGAGCAAATTTCAGAAAAAAATTCGAAATTAAAAAAAATCAATTTTAGCAAGAAAACTTGGAAATAAGGTCGAAGTTTCGACATTTCTTCTGGCATTAAGTTCGAAATTCCGAGAAAAAAGTCGGAATTTCGTTTTTAAAGTAATAATTTTCGAAAAACTTTTTTAAATCGTAAACTGAATGATTTAGAAAATCAAACAAAATTTTGTGAGCAGATCAAGGAAAAAAGGCTTCAAGTTTTTAAAAAAGTGAACTCTTAGTTTTAGGGGAAAGTGGAAATTTGAAGAAAATTGAGTTTAACCAGAAAACCAAACAAAGACGTTGAAATTTCGACATATTTTCAACATTCGACTTCAAAAAAGGCAAAATGTTTATTTTAGAGTCGACATTTAAAAAAAAAGTACAACTTTAAATTGGAAGGTTTGAACAATTAAACAAAATTTGGCAAGCAAACCCAAAATTTAATTAAAAAGTTTTCGACTTAAAAATGCTTAATTTAAACACGAAGTGTTTTGAAAAAATGTCAAAATTTGAAATAAATTAGTCTTAACAGAAAAAAAACCTTAAAAATAGGGTAGAAATTTTGACATTGCTTCTGCCATAAAATTAAAACTTTCAAGAAAATATTTTAAATTTCGTTTTTAAAGTAAAACTTTTAGAAAAGCTATTGAACTGAAATGAAAAGCTATGAAATTGTAAACTAGAGAGTTTAAGAGATAAAACGAAGTTTTCAAAGCAAATCAAATAAAAAATTACGAGTTTTCAAAAAAGTAAACGTTTAGTTTTAGGAAAAAGTCGAAATTTATAAAAATTGAGTTTAACAAGAAAACTTTACAAAAATGTCGAAATTTCAACATATTTACTTCATTAAAGTTCAAATTAAAAAAAAAGGCAAAATTTTGATGTTAAGGTTAAAATTAAAAAAAAAATACTGGAAGCTTTGAAAAATTAAACAAAATTTCTAGAGCAAACTCAAAACTCAATTGAAAATTATTCGAGTTTAAAAATTATTAGTTTAAAACACGAAGATTTTTGAAAAAAGGTCAAAATTTGAAAAAAAATCACTTCTAACAAGAAAGCTTGAGACATTTTTTGACATTAACTACAAGATTCTGGGCAAAAAAATTTTGATTTAAAAATAAAAATTTCAAAAACAGTAAAATCTCAAAATATAAATTAAAAAGTTTTTGAGTTTAAAAATGCCTAGTTTAAACACAAAATTTTTAAAAAAATAGTAAAATTTGAACAAAAATCGTTTTAACAAAAAAACTTCAAACTGAGGTCAAAATTTGGAAATTTCTTCTGCAAGTAAATTAAAAGCTCCGAGGAAAAGTCGAAATTTCGTTTTTAAAGTAAAAATTTTAGAAAAGCTATTGAATTGAAATGAAAAGCTATGAAATTGTAAACTAGAGAGTTTAAGAGATGAAACGAAGTTTTGAGAGCAAATCAAATAAAAAGTTACGAGTTTTCAAAAAAGTAAACGTTTAGTTTTAGGAAAAAGTCGAAATTTGAAAAAAAATTAAGTTTAACAAGGAAACTTGACAAAAATGTCGAAATTTTGACATATTTACGGTATTGAAGTCCAAATTAAAAAAAAAAGACAAAATCTTAATGTTCAAATTAAAATTTAGGAAAAAATACTGGAAAGTTTGCAAAATAAAACGAAATGTCTGGAGTAAACTCAAAATTGAATTAAAAAGTATTCGAACTTAAATATGATTAGTTTAAAACACGAAGTTTATTGAAAAAAATGTTAAAATTTGAAAAAACAAGAAAGGTTAAGACATTTTTTGACATTTAATCCAAGATTCTGGGTGAAAAAGACGAAATTTTGATTTCAAAATAAGAATTTCGGAAAAGCAGTAAAATCTCAAAATTTAAATGAAAAAGTGTTCGAGTTTAAAAATGCCAAGTTTAAACACAGAATTTTTGAAAAAATTGCAAAATTTGAAAAAAATTTAGTTTTAACAAAAAAAATAACTTCAAACTAAGGTCGAAATTTCGAAATTTCCTCTGGCACTAAATTAAAAGCTCCGAGAAAAAAGTCGAATTTTTTTTTTTGAAGTAAACATTTTAGAAAAGCCATTTGAAATTGTAAACCAGAGAGTTTAAGGGATAAAACGAAGTTTTGAGAGCAAATCAAATAAAAAGTTTCGCGTTTTCAAAAAAGTAAACGTTTAGTATTAGGAAAAAGTCGAAATTTGAAAAAATTGAATTTAACAAGACAGCTTGACGAAAACGTAAAAATATCGACATATTTACGACATTAAAGTTCAGATTTAAAAAAATAGGCAAAATTTTGATGTTAAAGTTAAAATTTAGGAAAAAAATACTGCAAGGTTTGAAAAATAAAATGAAATTTCTAGAGCAAACTCAAAATTTAATTGAAAAGTATTCGAGTTTAAAAATGATTAGTTTAAAACACGAAGTTTTTTGAAAAAATGTCAACATCCGAAAAAAAAACTAGATCTAAAAAGAAAGTTTAAGAAATTTGTTGACATTAAACCCAAGATTCTGGGAAAAAGTCGTTGATTTTAAAATAAAAAAAAGTATTTGAGTTTAAAAATGACTAATTTAAACACAAAATATTTGAAAAATTAGCGAAATTTGAAATAAATCAGATTTAGCAAAAAAACTTTAAAGTAAGGAAGAAAATTCAAAATTTCTTCTGCCATTAAATTAAAACCTCCGAGAAAAAAGTCGAAATTTTGTTTTCAAAGTAAAAATTTTAGAAAAACTATAAAAAATTGTAAACTGGAGGGTTTAAGAGATAAAACGAAATTTTGAGAGCAAATCAAATAAAAAGTTTCGAGTTTTCAAAAAAGTAAACGTTTAATTTTAGGAAAAAGTCGAAATGTAAAAAAAATTGAGTTTAACAAGACAGCTTGACGAAAACGTCAAAATTTCGACATATTTACGACATTAAAGTCCATATTTAAAAAAAACACGCAAAATTTTGGTGTTAAAGTTAAAATTTAGGAAAAAAATACCGAAAGGTTTTGAAAAATAAAACGAAATGTCTAGAGCAAATTCAAAATTTAATTGGAAAGTATTCGAATTTAAAAATTATTAGTTTAAAACACGAAGTTTTTTTAGAAAAATGTTAAAATTTGAAAAAAATCATTTCCAACAAGAAAGCTTGAGACATCTTCTGACATTAAACCCAAGATTTTGGGTAAAAAAGACTAAATTTAGATTTTAAAATAAAAATTTCGGAAAAACAGTAAAATCTCAAAATTTAATTGAAAAAGTATTCCAGTTTAAAAATGCCTAGTTTAAACACAAAATTTTGAAAAAAATATCAAATTTGAAAAAAATCAGTCTTAACAAAAAAAAACTTCAAACTAAGGCCAAAATTTCGAAATTTCTTCCGCCACTGAATTAAAACCTCCGAGAAAAAAGTCAAATTTTCTTTTTAAAGTAAACGTTTTAGAAAAGCTATTTGAAATTGTAAACTGGGGAGCTTAAGAGATAAAGCGAAGTTTTGAGAGCAAATTAAATAAAAGGTTTTGAGTTTTCAAAAAAGTACTTGGTTTGAAAAAAAGTTTTAGAAAAAAGTCGAAAATTAAAAAAATTGAGTTTAACAAGAAAAGTTGAGAAAAACGTTGAAATTTCAACATATTTAGGGCATTAAAGTCCAAATTCAGAAAAAAAGCAAAATTTTGACGCTGAGGGTTAATATTTAGGAAAAAAATTCTGAAAGGTTTGAAAAATAAAAGAAAATTTCTAGAGCAAACTCAAAATTTAATTGAAAAGTATTCGAGTTTAAAAATTATTAGTTTAAAAAACGAATTTTTAAAAAAAATGTAAAAATTTGAAAAAAATTAGCTCTAACAAGAAACTTTGAGACATTTTTTGACATTAAACCCAAGATTCTAGAAAAAAAGACAAAATTTTGATTTTAAAATAAAAATTTCGGAAAAACAGTAAAATCTCAAAATTTAAATGACAAAATATTCCAGTTTAGCAATGCTTAGTTTACACACAAAATTTTTGAAAAAATAGCAAAATTTGAAAAAATCATTGTTAACAAAAAAATTTTAAACCAAAGAAATTTGAAATATCTTCTGCCAGTAAATAAAAGCTCCGAAAAGTGTAAAAATTTGGAAAAAAATTAGCTCTAACAAGAAACCTTGAGACATTTCTTGAGATTAAACTCAAGATTCTGGAAAAACAGACGAAATTATGATTTTTTAAAATAAAAATTTCGGTAAAACAGTAAAATCTCAAAATATTCGAGTTTAGAAATGCCTAGTTTAAACATAAAATGTTTGAAAAAATAGCAAAATTTGAACAAAAATCATTTTTAACAAAAAAACCCTCAAATTAAGGTCGAAATTTCAAAATTTCTTCTGCCACTAAATTAAAAGCTCGGAGAAAAAAATCGAAATTTTGTTTTTAAAGTAAAAATTTTAGAAAAGCTATTGAACTGTAATGAAAAGCTATGAAATTGTAAAGGGTTTAGGAGATGGAACGAAGTTTTGAGAGCAAATCAAATAAAAAGTATCGAGTTTTCAAAAAAAGTAAACGTTTAATTTTAGGAAAAAGTCGAAATTTGGAAAAAATTGAGTTTAACAAGAAAACTTAACAAAAACGTCATTACGACATTAAAGTCCAAATTTTAAAAAAGGCAAAATTTTGATGTTAAAAGTTTAAGAAAATAATACTGTCAGGTTTGAAAAAAAAGAACGAAATTTCTAGAGCAAACTCAAAATTTAATTGAAAAGTATTCGAGTTTAAAAGTAATTAGTGCAAAACACGAAGTTATTGGAAAAAATGTCAAAATTTGGAAAAAATTACTTCTAACAAGAAAGCTTGAGCCATTTTTTGACATTAAACCCAAGATTCTGACGAAAAAATAAGAAATTTTGAATTGAAAGGTCAAAACTTTTGATTTTAAAATAAAAATTTCGGAAAAACGCTAAAATCCCAAAATTGCAATCAAAAAGTATTCGAGTTTAAAATTGCTTAGTTTAAATACGAAATTTAAAAAAAATATATCAAAATTTGAAAAAAAATCATTTTTAACAAGAATTTTTGAGACCTTTTTTCGATATAAAAATCAAGATTCTTGGGGAATCAGTTGAACCTTCGATTTTAAAAATAAGAGTTTCGGAAAAACAGTAAAAGTTTATAATTTAACTAAAAAATATTTGAGTTTAATTTAAAGAAGAACTTTTTTAAAAAAATGTTAAAACTTGAATAAGAACAGTTTGAACAAGAAAATTTGAAATGTTTTTGCAAAATTAAACACAAGGTTTTTGGGAAAAAAGTCGAAATTTCAATTTCAAGATAAAAATTTTGGAAAAACAGTAAAAATTGGAAATGTCAAAAACGTACTTTAAACTTTAAATTAAAATGTTTGAGAGATTAATTTCAAAAGAAAAGTCAAAACTTAAACAAAATGTCCAGTATTAAAAAAGTTTAGGTGCGTATCTTTGAGAAAGGGTCGAATTTTGAAAAAAAATTAAATGTTAACGAGAAAAAGGTAGACATTTTGATTTAAAAGTCGAAGTTTAAGAAAAAAAAGTGACATTTTCAAATTTACATTGGAAAATTTGAGAAGTAAAACGAAACTTCGAAAGCAAACTCAAAATTTCATCAAAAAGTTTTCGAGTTCAAAAAATCTAAGCTTAAATACCTAATTGAACAAAGTATATAAAAATTTGAAACAAATCAGTTTTAATAAGAAAATTGGTCGAAATTTGAAAAGGAAATTGCACGTTAACGAGAAAAAGTTTGACATTTTGATTTAATTGGAAAGTTTGGGAAAGAAAACGAAATTTCCAAAGCACACTCAAAATTTCATTAAAAAGTTTTCGAATTAAAAAATTCTAAGCTTAAATGCATAATCTAACAGAGTATATAAAAATTTGAAACAAATCAGTTTTAATAGAAAAATGTATAGAAATTTGAAGAGAAAAATTGAACGTTAGCGAATTAAGTTCGATATTTAGAAGTCAAAGATTAAGAAAATAAGTAACATTTTTCAAATTGAATTGGAAAGTTTGAAAAACAAAACGAAATTTCCAGAGCAAACCAAAAATTTCATTACAAGGTTTTCGACTTTAAAAATACTATGTAGTTTTCAGAAAAATATCAAAATTTAAAAAAATCAGTTTTAACAAGATAATTTGAGATTAGATTCGATATTTTCACTTTTTTGAAAATTCCAAGAAAGAGTCGAAACACCTGAAATTTGAAAAAATAGTCGAAATTTTGAATTTTTTTAACATGAAAGTTAAAATTTCCCAAAATAAGCCAAACTTTGTTTTAAAAGTCAAAATTTAAGAAAAAGTAACATTTTTTTGAAATGGAAAGTTTAAGAGACAATACGAAATTTAGTTTAGTTTTAGTTCACCGATTCAATTCAAGACGAGTCAATAAGGATCCAAAATTTTAAAATTTTATTGAAACTGATAAATCAAAATTTGAGGAAAACTGAGTTTTCGCCAAAAAATTGATGAAAGGGTCAAAATTTCGAAATATTTTTCAAATTAAACTCAAAATTTCGAGACGTCAAACTTTCGATTTAAAAGTCGAAGTTGATGACAAATTGAATAACCTATAAAATTTGAGAGAGAAAACGAAATTTCGGGAGCAGGCCCAATATTTTAATAAAAAGTTTTCGAGTTTAAGCATGCCATGTTTAAACGCCTAATTTTTAAGAAAAAGTGAAAATTTAAAGAAAACTGAGTTAAGAAAAAAATTAGGAAAGTTTGAAATTTCATTATTTTTTCGAGATTCCAAGATTAAATTTGATTTCTTTTAAAAAGTCAAAGTGCGTACAAAAAAAAATAAATTTTAGGTTTTAAAAAACAACGTCATCTGGAAATTTTGGGAATCCTTAAAATTTATAATATCAGAATTAAAAATTCTAATACAACTGCAATATTTTGATATAAAACATAAAATTTTGAGGAAAAATTAAAAATTTCTGGTCTCATTGGTGACTTTTTTCTTGAAATTTCAGCTCTAAAACTTTTAAGAAAATAAAATTGGACAAATTTCGAGATTCAAAGACTAAATTACGTCGAAAGAGTAATAATAAGGTCAAAATTTCCAAACCATCGAAATGTTGAAAAATCAGATTTCGTAAAACACACGCACATATTAAAGGGTGATTTTTTTCAAAAATTCGAATTTAATCACTCAGTTTAGACCGATTGAAGTGCCTAAAAACACTAAATTTTGAGTTGAAAAAAACTCAATGTTATGTCGAAATTTTGGGAAAACTTAAAATGTGTATTATCAAAATTTAAAATTTTGAGGTTTCCCAAAATTTTGAGTTTTCTCAAAATTTTGGGAAATTTTTGAGTTTTCTCAAAATTTCAATATAACATTGAATTCTGAATCTTAATAAAATGGCAATACTTTGAAATAAGACAAAAAATGTTGAGAAAAAATTCAAAATTTCTAGTCACTTTGAATATGGAAATATTCGACTTTTTTCTTGAACTTTCAGCTATAAAACTCGAGATTTAAGAAGATAAAATTGTACAAATTTCTATATTCAAAGACTAAATTTCATCAAAATAGTAATAAAAAGATCAACGCCTGAAGAAAAATATCGAAATTTTGAAGTCAGATTTATAAAATACAGAAAAGTCTCATAGGGTCATTTTTTTCGAAATTTCGAATTTAATCATTCGAGCGATTGAACCATGTCAATTAATTTGTTATGGGATTCCTAAATCTACTCTTTTTTTTTTTGATAAAGTTAGATTTCCGCATCTCCTTTCAGAGCTCCAAAGGCACAATAGGGTTGCCCTTTGTGACTGAATTGAATAAAAAAACAATCTAACAAATTTCGACTTCAATCAATTGGAAAACTGCAACTGTAAGGACTCAGCTTTCAAAATTTGCTCTTTTGTAACTAAATATTGTTTTTTGATCTTTGTAATGTTCTAGTTTTCATTAAGCAATTGGAAATATTGAAAATATTCAATTGTAAGTATCAATAAATGTGCATCAGCAAATAGACCAATTGAGAACATTTAATAGTTTCGTTACTTCTTTAATATTATTAGTTAGATGTGCAAACAGGCTGTAATCAGTAATCAAACGGCGTGGTTAGTTACATTAATAATAAATTAGTTCAACCTTCAAAATTCATAATATCGTAGGACGTGTTATTATAATTGAATGGTATTTATAGGAGAAATTGCTGAATGTCTTCCTGATTACATACATTACTTTACTATTTTTTCTTGTACTTCTATAATTTATACAACGCTGAATTCAGCTTGGAAGATCTCTGTTATGTTGTTCATAATCTCTGGTTGTACACATCGAAAAATCTATGGTGTTGTTATTTGATGAATTCATCAACGCACGACAGGAAAAAAATACTAAGTTTAAACGAATAGCAGATCGAAATTGAAAAGAAAAACATTGCAGAAAATCGATATTGATAAAATTGAAGCGTGTGAGTGCCCGTTTATCCTTCTGTCGACTGATTTTTTGTCCGGGCTGATCTCGAAAACTGCCAAATTGATTTTAATGAAACTTTTACTAAAACCTAGAGTATTTTCAGGGGTTCCTTTAAGGCTACTTTGATTTTGTCAATACTCCGTAACCTTGCCAATGTTTCTTGTGCTTTTTTTAGATACTTTTAAGATTTTTTCGAATTTTTAAGCAGGAAACCTATATTAATAAAATTGGAGCGTCCGAGTGTCCGTCTATCCGTCTGTCGATTGATTTTTTGTCCGGGCTAATCTCGAAAACTGCTAAATTGATTTCAATGAAACTTTTACTAAAACGTAAATTACTTTTAGGGGTACCTTTTAGGCTATTTTAATTGTATCAATACTCCTTAACGATGTCAAGGTTTCTTATCCTTGCCAAGGTTTCTTATCCTTTTTTTTTAGATACTTTTAAGATTTTTTCGAATTTTTACGCTACTTTGGGTCTTTACGTTAGAAACTTTCTTGGAGTCCTTCTTGATTCCACTGAATCTTCCTTTAACATTTCGAAGATTCCCCTGAACCTTCTGAATGCTTAAAATTACCTTGCATTTTTAAAGGTTCTCTCCAAGTTTCTTTTAGGCCTTTGAAATCAAAAATCGAAGTACAAATTTCAATTTTTGAAGATAACCAAGGACCAGTGCGTTGCACCAAAAGAAAGTCTTTGAAATCGTTAATGCTTCTTTAAACTCTATGATAATTCCTTTACAATGAAAAAATATGTTTCAAAAATTTACTTAAAATACCACTTTCCGAATTAAATTCTCTTTGTAGTTTCCAAAATGTTTGGGTATCTTCCCAAATCAGTACAAAAACTGCAACGTTGAAGTTATTTTTACGTTCGCTTCAGTTATGTCAGATCAACGTTAGAAAACGAGCTTCAAAATTATATGTATGACTGCGATGTCATTACTATTGCGGTTGTTGAAATTTTCGAGAGATTACTTGAGACTTTGAGAATTCCTTTGAAGTTTAGACATTTCTGTGAATCTGTTAGTTATGGACGTTTTTTGAATTTTGGAACCAATTTTTGGCCGTTCAAAGCTCCTTTATGATGTCTAAAGGCTATTGATTTTTTTTAAAGTTTTTACTTCTCTTACAATTTTTGAAATGTACTTATGTAATGTCATTATTATTATTACCGTTTAAAAGATCGTGTTTTCAAATCTTCGAGAGATTACTTGAGACTTTAAGGATTCCTTTGAAGTTTAGAATTTGTTGTGGAACTGTCACTAATGCTTTGGATGTTTTTTGAATTTTGGAACTAATTTTTGGCCGTTCAAAGTTCCTTCATGATCTCTAAAGCCTGTTGATTTTCTTTGGAGTTTTTATACTTCTTTTACGATTTCCAAAATGTACTTATCTGACGTCATTATTATTACGGTTTAAAAGATCCTTTGTGTCTTCAAATCTTCGAGAGATTACTTGAGACTTTAAGGATTCCTTTAAAGTTTAGAATTTTTTTGTGGATCTGTCAGTAATATTTTGGATGTTTTTTTAATTTTGGAACCAATTCTTGGCCGTTCAAAGTTCCTATATGATCTCTAAGAACCTTTTGATTTTCTTTGAACTTTTTAATACTTCTATTATGATTTTTCATGTGATTCTCATGTGATGCCATTATTAATGGGTTGAAAAGATTCTTTGTGTCTTCAAATCTTCAAGAGATTACTTGAGACTTTGAGGATTCCTTTGAAGTTTAGAATTTGTTGTGGATCTGCCACTAATGCTTTGAATGTTTTTTGAATTTTGGAACTAATTTTTGACCTTTCAATGTTCCTTTATGACTCTTAAGCATGTTCATTTTCTTTGGAGTTTTTAATACTTCTTTTACGATTTTCAAAATGTACTTATGTGACGTCATTATTATTACGGTTTAAAAGATCCTTTGTGTCTTCAAATTTTCGAGAGATTACTTGAGACTTTGAAGATCCTTTGAAGTTTAGAATTTGTTGTGGATCTGTCAGTAATGCTTTGAATGCTTTTTGAATTTTGGAACCAATTTTTGGTCGTTCAAAGTTCCTTTATGATCTCTAAAAGCTTTTGATTTTCTTTGAAGTTTTTAATACTTCTCTTAAGATTTTAAAATTGTACTCATGAGGTGCTATTATTATTGGGTTTAAAAGATTCTTTGTATCTTTAAATCTTCAAGAGATTACTTGAGATTTTGAAGATTTCTTTGAAGTTTAGAATTTTTTGTGGATCTGTCAGTAATGCTTTGGATATTTTTTGAATTTTGCAACCAATTTTTGGACGTTGAAGGTCCCTTTATGATCTCTAAAAACAATTGATTTTCTTTGGAGTTTTTAATATTTCTCTTACGATTTTCAAAATGTACTTATGTGATGCCATTATTAATAGGTTGAAAAGATCCTTTGTGTCTTTAAATCTACGAGAGATTACTTGAGACTTTGAGAATTTCGTTGAAGTTTAGAATTTTTTGTGGATCTGTCAGTAACGCTTTGGATGTTTTTTGAATTTTGGAACCAATTTTTGGCCGTTCAGGGTTTCTTTATGATCTCTAAAAAGAATTTATTTTCTTTAGAGTTTTTAATACTTCTCTTACGATTTTCAAAATGTACTCATATGATGCCATTATTATTGGATTTAAAAGATCCTTTGTGTCTTTGAGTTTTCCTTAGAAGTTTAGAATTTTGTGTGGATCTGTCATTAATACTTTGGATATTTTTTGAATTTTGAAACCAATTTTCGGCCATTCAAAGTTTCCATATGATCTCTAAAGCCTATTGATTTTCTTTGATGTTTTTAATACTTCTCTTACGATTTTCAAAACGTACTCATGTGATGTCATTTTTATTGCAGTTTAAAATATCCTTTGTGTTTTCAAATCTTCCGACAGATTACTTGAGACTTTAAGGATTTCTTTGAAGCTTAATATTTTTTGTGGATCCGTTAGTAATGCTTTGGATGTTTTTTAAATTTTGGAACCAATTTTTGGCCGTTCAAAGTTCCTTTGTGATCTCTAAAGGTTATTGATTTTCGTTGGAGTTTTTAATACTTCTTTTAGGGCTTTCAAAATTAACTCATGTGATGTCATTATTATTGCTGTTTAAAAGATTCTTTGTGTCTTCAAATCTTCAAGAGATTACTTGAGACTTTGAGAATTTCGTTGAAGTTTAGAATTTGTTGTGCATCTGTCACTAATGCTTTGGATGTTGTTTGAATTTTGGAAGTAATTTTCGGCCTTTCAATGTTCCTTTATGATCTCTAAAGCCTGTTCATTTTCTTTGGAGTTTTTAATACTTCTTTTACGATTTTCAAAATGTACTTATGTGACGTCATTATTATTACGATTTAAAAGATCCTTTGTGTCTTCAAATCTTCGAGAGATTACTTGAGACTTTGAGGATTCCTTTAAAGTTTAGAATTTTTTGTGGATCTGTCAGTAATATTTTGGATGTTTTTTGAATTTTGGAACCAAGTTTTGGCAGTCCAAAGCTCCTTTATTATCTCTAAAGCCTGCTGATTTTCTTTGGAGTATTTAATACTTCTTTTACGATTTTCAAAATGTACTCATGTGAAGTCATTATTATTGCGGTTTAAAAGATTCTTTGTGTCTTCAAATCTTCGGGAGATTACTTGATACTTTGAGGATTCCTTTGAAGTTTAGAATTTATCGCGGATCTGTCAATAATGCTTTGAATGCTTTTTGAATTTTGGAACCAATTTTTGGCCCTTCAAAGTTCCTTTATGATCTCTAAAAGCTTTTTGTTTATAATACTTCTCTTAGGATTTTCAAAATATACTCATGTCCTTGAATAACTTTTGGTTTTTGACCATTGGATAAGTTGTTTGAGCTTTGCATAAGCTTTGGATCAGGTTTTTGACTGATCAATGTTTTGGCAAAATCTGTAAAACCATTTAACTTTTTTTGAAGTTTTTAGTATTTCTTCGTTGAGTCCTTGAAGGCCTTTGAATATTTGATTCGGTTCTGTCAATATCATTTTGTACGTTTATACTTAAATAGTGTTACCAGATGACCAGAGAGCTTTTCTACTAGTTGGTGCTCTAATTTCTTCTAAGATTAAAGTAATTAATAATAATAACCATATTGGGTGCCAGTCTTCTCGAAATGTTTGATGACAAAAAGAGTCTTTACAATATTTTTACACAAAAGCATCATATCCATCCAAATTTATCTACTAAAAAATAATTTTAAGGAGCGAAAAAATTAAACTATTTTTGATGAAAAAAATACAGATCATCATTTCCATTTTGGGCCCCCTTTCTAACTTTGGGCCCTTTGCGATTGCGACTGCCTCGCTACAGTTCTGAATGAACTAATAGCTCTACTAAATCCTCTACAAGATGACCAAAATTCTACTAAATCTGGTGGAAATACTATTAAATCTAGTATAACCTATACTGAACTTTTCTACTACACAATTTGCTTAATAAATCTTCTATCAACCGCCAAAAATTCTACTAAATCTAGTAGAAATTCTACTAATCTGGCAATACCTCTTGTAAAGAATTTTTCGATTTCTTTAAGATGTGTTTTTGATCTTTGGAAGATTTTTTGAAACTTTGGGAATTTTCTGAAGCTAAAATGATTCTATTGGATCTTTTTGTAACTCTTTGGCACTTCTTTGACTTTGTGAAGACAGAAGAGGATTTCTCTAAAGTTCCGAAGCGTTTCTTAACTTTGTCCAATTTTTAGAATTTTTAAATTTAAGTACAGGAATTTTCTTTTGAACGTCTAAGCAACTCGCTGGCTGTTATTGTTTAGAGTCTTTAAAGTTTCCCCCAAGCGGGTGTGTTCAAAAAGTAACCGGAATTTTGATTATTTTTTGAAAAAAAAAAATTCATTGTTTGTCGAAATTAACGCTATCGTCTTCAACACAGCCCCATTTGATATAATATGCTTGTACTAGCACAACATTCCACATCAGTGTCGCCTGCCAATCATTTTTCTTGGTCACCAAATAACTATAAATTAGGAAACTTTACTTAAAAAAAAATCCTTTCCATTACTATGAGAGATAACATAAGTAAGATAATATTTAGGCACCATGGAAGATTGAATGCTGGTAATTGGAAGCATCCAAATGGCCTGTCATGGTACTAACATACAACAGTGAGTACAAGAAACGTGTTGTACATGTCTGACGTTTTAGTTACAACTTTAAATACGCCTGCAATCCATTTACATTGTAAGAGACGCCTGGCAACTATTTTTTACATCCAAAAATATATCACAATCCCATATACGTGATTTAACAATTAAAATTTTAGAAAGAAAGCAAAAATTGAAAGTGTAAACTCTCCCTCATTCATGCCACAGGAATTCTTTTTCCCGACGAGTAGTTAAACGGCCTGCCATTGTACTAACACGTCATAGTTAGTACGTGGATTATGTTTTATAAATTTTATTTGTTATTTGCAACTTTAAATTCGCCCGCCGCCTATTTAATATTGTAAGAATCGCCTGCTAACTAACTATTTTTTACATCCACAAATATATTACGATTCCATATGCGCTATCTACCAATTAAAATGTTAGAAAGTAAAAATTAAAAGTGTTCGTTCATGCCACGGTATTTTTTTTTCTTTTCAGGTAGTTAGATGCATCGAATCGGCCTGCCGTTGTACTAACACGCCTTAGCGAGTATGTGGATTATGATATATAAATTTCAGGTTTTATTTGCAACTTTAAACACGCCTGCCAACTATTTAATATTGACAGAGTCGCCTGCCAATCTGTTTTTTACTCAATAAATTATTTACGAATGTTATGAAACCTTTACTTTTCCAAAAAATTTTTATTATAGGCATGTAATCAGCTTACCATGTTATTAACACAAAAAAGCCAACAAGTAAAATATGCTGTATAAAATTCAATTGTTGCACATTTAGCTATACCTGTTATCTATTTAGCTTGAATAGAGTTGTATGCCCATTATTTTTTATGTTGAAAAAGTTGATGTAATTTCATATATGTAAATTGTGAAATTTTGGCACCCGAGATATGATTGTAAGCATTCGATCCGTCTGCTGTGATATCAGAACAAAATAGTCAGTCTATAGAACATGCTGGATAAGTATCAAAATTTGTTTACAACTCTAAACACGCCTGACATCATTTTAGCTTGCATAGATTCGCCTGGTAATATTTTTTATTCAAAATGATCTCTTTTTAAGCCAAGCCAAGGGGCAAAAGGTCAAATTTTGGCTTCTGAGGTATAGTTGCAGGCATTCAATTAGCTTGCCACGGAACTAACACATACTATTAAGTCTATGGGATGCGCTATGTAAGTTTCAAGTTTTACTTTTTAACTTTAAATACGCCTGCCATCAATTTACAATTGACAGAGTTGCTTCCCAATCTGTTTTTTTACTCAGTAAAATAACTTAGAAATGTTATGCAACCTTGACTTTTTCAAAAAATTTAAATGAAATATTTAGATGACAGTTAGTCAATTCTGAAGACTGAAAATTGATTACTAGACGCATCCAAATGACCTGCCAAGGTACTTTTTTTCAGTTTCTCTCTGAAGATGACAGCTTGGCTGTCGAAACGCGTTAGAGCAACCTTTGTTGTGTTTTTTAATCTTTCTTGGTTTCAGGGGACAAGTTCTGTGTTTCAATTTTTGCCAAGGTACTAACATATAATAGTGATGATGTGAAATATGCTACATACATTTCAAGTTCTACTTACAACTTTAAGTACGCCTGCCATCCATTTAGCAATATAAGAGTGGCCTGCCAATTATTTTTTGCATCCAAAACTAGATCGGAGTCTTATATGTGTAATCTTATTTGGGTTTTGAGGTAAGGAACAAAATATGCCAAATGTTAATCTTTTCTAGAACGACAAAGCACATGAATGTCCAAAAAAAAATTTTCCCGTTTGCAACTGAAGTTTTAGGAAGGAAGTACACATGGAAAATGTAAATTTTCTTGCACTCAAACCACAGTAATTCCCTTTTTGAAGTAGTTATGTGCATTCGATCGATCTGCCATCGTACTAACACGCCATAGTAAGTATATGGAACGCGATAATAAGTTTTCCTTTTTATATACAACTTTGGATGCGCCTGCCATCAATTTAATATTGACAGAGTTGCCTGCCAATCATTTTTCTTACTTACCAAGGTAATGTACATCAGAGACTTTATTAGAAATTAACTTTTTTTAAAAGAGTCAAATATTAAGATAAGGGTTAAGCATTACTGAAGACTAAAAGCTAGTAGTCAGGCTCATCTAAATGACCTGCCATGGTACTATCATACACTAGTGAATGTATGAAACATTCTGTATACGTTTCAAGTTTTATAAACAACGCCTGCCATCCATTTAGCATTATGAGAGTAGCCTGCCAATTATTTTTTACACAGAAAAATAGATTAGAATCCTATATACGTGATCCTTTTTAGGGTTTTGAGGCGTTGAACGTAATATATCAAACTAGTGTTGGGCTATTCGAATACAAATTGTGAGATGTATTCGATTCTACCAAGATCTCGAATACATCCGATTCTCAACTGAAGTATTCGAATACTCCCAGACTCCGTGAGTTGAAGTGAGAATGTGAATAGAATCGGTTCTCGCTTTGTGCAAGCAACATCTCATCATCGCATGATTCATAAGTTCTCGCGTACTTGCTTGCATTCGAATACAAAATATGTATTCGAATACAATATATGTATTCGAGATTGTGGTAGTCTGATGCAACAAAACATTGAAATGCTGAGTAGTGAATAAGAATCGGTCTCCTAACTACGCTACATCTCCGATGTTGAATACTGTACCCGATTCTTGTATTCGAGATCTTAGATATGCATTTTGAATGCGTATTTTATTCGAGACAGTGGCGGCTCGCGTATATGCACTGAGGAACTGCAGCACCCCCAGTTCCGCTTTCGAGTTTTTTCTTAAAAGGTTTGGTCTTTTTCGAAGACTCTTCCTTGAACACTTTTTTATAGAAATTTTAAATTTTCTCTGATTTCTTTTATAGAAACTTCACCTTCCTTTCATGTTATGATCTGCTAAAATCTATTTTATTTTTAATTTTGATGAAAAAACGCACTTTTAAGAACTAACTTTTGTAAAACTTTTGAAAAAGAAATCAGTATTTCGAGAAAGAATTGAATTTTGAAAAAAAAAAAGATTAAATTTTTCTAAAAGGGTTTAAATTTTGAGAAGATAATAAAAAATTCAAGAAACAATCTGTATCCAACTTTTTTCGCATTTTGATTTCCCTGAAAAAAAAATAATACCAAATCTTCGAGTTTTACCTGATTTCGCAATTTCTACTGTATTGTGGAAAAATTTTTAGGTTTTTCTAACATTTTTACTTTTTTTTGTTGAGAAAATTTATATTTTTCTAAATATATTATATAAACAAATTTTCTCGAAATTTCTACTTTTCCAGCAAATTTTGTTCTTAAAATTTTTCCTGGAAATTTCAAATTCTGATTTTTTTATATTCCTTTAATTTGATTTAAAAATGTTAAGTTTTTTCACGGGATTTTGACATTTTAAAGTTTATTTTATAATTTTGACTAACAACTTTTAGAAAATAATCCTCACATTTCTATAAAAATGTCAAGATTTTGGAAAGAAACGAAAAAGTGTTAGGAAAATTTTCCATTGCTTCCGCATTTTGCTTTTTTTTTAAATGAAAGTAATAGCCGATGGATTATTTTCCTAAAATTTCGTTTTTTTTGTACAGATATTTCAATTTTTTTCTCGAGATTTCAATTTTCTTTCAACGAAAATTAGAATCTTTTTAAATTTTGACCTTTTTCAGGATTTTGACTTCATTTGAAAATGTTCACTTTTGTTAAGAATTTCGTTCGTATGTTCCTAAAAATTTTGACTTTTTGTGAGAATTGGCTTCTTCTGACATTTTTGATTTAATTGCAAAATCTCTTTTAAAATTTGACTGTTTTTCAAAAATTTGATCGTTCTCTCAATTTTAACTTTTTTTGAAAAGTTTGAAATTTTCCAAAAATCGTACTGTTTTAAAAACTTACGGTTTTATGAAAATATTTACTTATGTGGAAATTTAACCTTTTTTTAAACGTTGAATCTTTCAAAATTCTACCCTTCTTTAAAATTCGGTTTTTATTTAAAATTTTTTCACGAATTTTAATATTTTTTTCTTGTTAATATCGACTATTCTGATGTGGTATTATTTTCCAAAATTTAGAAAATTTCGATTTTCCAAAACTTGGAAAATTTCGATTTTTCAAAATTTGGAAAATTTCGATTTTCGATAATTTTTGTTTTTATTTAAAATTCCAATTATTTTTTGAATTTTCGAAGTTTTGACTTTTCTTTTGAAAGTTACGAATTATTTTCGAAATTTCGGCTTTTTTTTTAAATTTCGACTTCTACTTGAAACATTTTTTGAAAATTTCGATTTTTTTGAAAATCTGGACCTTTTTTAATATTTCGTCTTGATTTCATTCGACCCTTTTTAAAAATTTCGAATTTTTTAAAACAGTTTTTCAAAATGTTAATTAACGAAATTTTCATTTTAGTCGAAACTTTCAACATTTCAAAATTTTGTCTTGTTGAGCCAAAATTGCAAACCTAATTTTTAGCTTACAAAAGAAAGTGATGACATTTTGTAATTGCCCCTTGCGTCTTGTTTTAAAAATTCTGTTTTTAAAAGTTTTTCGAAAATTTCGACCTTTCCAAAGTTGCCTTGTTCGAGCAAAATTGTTTTCCAAAACCCAATTTTTGGCTTGTAAAAGAAAATTTTAAACTTGAATGTTCAGTTAAATATCGTTTTTCATCCCGCTTGGGGTTCACATTTTTAAAATCGATTAAGTACGTGTTTAGTTGCTTTTATTTATTCTTTATATAAAAATCTTGACAAAAAATTTTTAAAAAAAAACCCTAAAATTTCTTTAAGAATGTCAACATTTTCGGAAAAAAAAGAAGAGATTTAAAAAAAGTTCAATTTTGACATAAATGTTGAATTTCAAGAAAAAATGAACCTTCTAAATTTCAACTTTTTTGTGATTTGATATTTCACTAGAAAAAACTTACCACTGTTGTAGAACCGAAGAAAATTCTGAATCTAAATTTCCAATTTTTCTAGAACTGTTACTTTTATTTGTTAAATTTATTCTTGAAATTGTCAAGTCCTTCAAATTTCGTTAAACATATATTGAAATTTAAAGATTAAGCTCAAAATTTGGAGAAAAAGCAGACAACATTTCTAGACATTTTTTATTGGTTTATAAAATTTTTCAAAAAATTAATAAATAATAAGAAATAAATTAATTGTCAAAAATATTCTCAAAATTTCGACTTTTTAAGTAGGACTTATTGAAACTTTGAAAAATGAGTCAACATTTCTAGAAAAGTCGAAATTTAAAATAGTCAAAATATTAAATTAATTGATAATTTAATGTTCTAATTTAAATTTTTTCTAGTAATTTTGAAGTTCAAATATCAAATATCAAATATTTCAGCGTGAAGTCGATTGTGATTAACATTCACATTTTGGGAATGTATTTGTAATTGAACTGCAAATGATTATTCGAAATTTGTCTCAAAACTTCGAACAATTTTAAAAATAGATACTCTTTCTTAATTTTGAGTTTTAATTCGACATTTTTTTTAAAAAGTTTATGTTTAAAAAGAAAAAAAAATATCCATTTAAAAAAAACATATTTCAAGCTCAGGAAAGTTTCTAAAAAACAGATAAAATTCATTATTTAATCACAAAATTCCAATTTTTCCCCGAATTTTGCCTTTTTTCCTAAAGTTGTGGTTTCTATTGGAGGTTCATTGAGAAGCAACAGAGCTGATTTGTTATTAATTTTCTGAACTAATTTGCTCTTACACAATTTTAACACACAAACGCCGTCGCAGAACCCCCTCCAGTTTTAGCTACTAGCCGCCACTGATTCGAGATCATTTTTATTCGGGGTGGTTGGTAACGCATTATGCTCGCACACTCCTGCATTCGAATATGTATCTAGTTTTTAATTTGTTGCTTCATTCTTCTCATAAAATTATTAAATAACGAAATGCTTAAGTACTTTTTAAAATCTGGCTCTCAATTTTAATAATGAAATTTAGCAATATCTGGAAATACAGTGCCAATATGCGAATCCAATCAAATTTAAAGATACGTATGTGAATTCTAAAGCTTCAAGATTTATTTATATTAAGAAATTTATATACATTCAATTAGGAAATTACCAATTATGGGCATAGGTACGGAAGTAGTGAAATCGAAAATCATATCTCGCCACCACATAATTCGAGTAGGCCGCCGAGACAATTTTTCTTGTAGGTATTTTATTATCCCATAATTCGATTCTTTGTATTCGAATACTTATTCGATTCTCAAAAGTATTCGAATTCAATGTATTCGATTCTGAAAATCGTTCGATTATTCCAACACTATATCAAACACTGTAATCTTTTTTACGGCGGAAAAGGACAAAAATGTATTAATCTCAAAGTGGCGATTTTTTTATTTACAATTAAAATTTTAGAAAGGATTTACCACTTTGAATACGCCTGTCATGTATTTAATATTGACAGGGTCGCCTGCCAATCATATTCCTTACTCACCAAGTAACTGTACATTTGGGGCTTTGACTTTTTTTAAAAGATTCAAATAAAATATAAAGATAACAGTTAGGCGCTACTAAAGACTAAAGCTAGTGGTTAGATGCATCTAAAAGACCTGCCACGGTACTAACATATACTAGTGAGTGTAGGAAATGTTCGGTATACGTTTCAAGTTTTATAATCAACTTTAAACACGCCTGCCATCCATTTAACATTATAAGAGTCGCCTGCCAAATAAGTTTTACATAGAAAAATAGATTACAGCCCTATATATGTGATCTTTTCTGGGATTTAAGATGTTAAACGTAATATACCGAACGTTGTTAATCTTTTCTACGACGAAAAAGGACAAAAAGCAAACATCTCAAAAAAAGTAGCGAATTTTTTACATGTACAATTAGAATTTTAGAAAGGAGGTAAAAATTAAAAATGTAAACTGTACCCCACTGATGCAATAATAATTATTTTTCTCTCTTTGTAATTAGGTGCATTCAATCGACCTGCCATCGTACCAGCACACTATAGTGGGTATGCCGAATATGCTGTCCAAGTTTCATTTTTTTATTTACAACTTTAAAGAAGCCTGCCATCTATTCAGCATCGACAGAATGATCTGCCACTTATTTAGCATCAACAGAATGACCTACCATTTATTTAGTATCGACAGAATCACTGGTCAATTATTTTCCACTTTCAAAAAGATGGCCTTTAAGCGAACTTTTAACTCCTGAGATGTAATGATTGGCATGTAATCAGCCTGACACCTTAATAACATAGAATGGGCAGTAAATAAGGTGCATAACATTCAAGTTATTTAAGTACGCATGTTATCTATTTAGCTTTGATTCCATGCCAATTTTTTTTAAGTTTAAAAAGATGTTTTAATTTCATATATACGAATAGCGAATTTTTGGCTCCTGAGATACGGTTGTATATATTCAATCCGCCTGCCATCATATTAACAAAGAATAATCAGTCTATAGAACATGTTGGACAAGTATCAAGATGTATTTACCACTTTAAACACGCCTGCCATCTTAGCTTTAACAGAATCGCCCACTAATTTTTTAAATTCAAAATTATCTTTCTTTAAACCAAACCAAGAGGCCAAAAGCCAAATTTTAGCTTCTGAGGTATAATTGTAGGCATTCAATCAGCGTGTCACGAAACTAACACACAAGAGTAAGTATATGGAATACGCCATATAAGTTTTCAACTTTAAATGCGCCTGCCATCAATTTACTATTGACAGAATCGCCTGCCAAATATTTTCTAAACGTAAGAAGTTCAGGCGCTCACAATTTGGTGCCCGGAACAAATATCCCGGAAAAACCCGAAATATATTCTTAAAAATGTCCAAGTTGAGACTTGAAATTTTGAGAAAAAAGTCGAAATTTCAAAATTAAAGTTGACAGCTCAATAAAAAGGCGGTAATTGATTCTTTTCTTGAAATTTTCAGAAAAAAGTCGACGTTGGCGATTAGATTCGAAAAAATAGTTCAAACTTCGAAAAAAGTCCAAATTTCGAAAAAAAAGTCAAAATGGGAGATTTTGACATTTGGAGAAATTTCGAAAGATGTCAATAATTAGAAAGTGTAGAAGTTTTTAGTTTAGGTTCTGTTATACAAACCAAAAATGTCGAAATTAACGATGAAATTTTGACAAAATTTGATTTGGAAAATAATCGAATGTTATGAAATATTTAAGATTTTAACCGAAAATTTAGGTATTTAGGTGCATTCAACATGCCTGCCATGGTATTAAGATACAATAGCGAGTATACCGAATGTCGTGTATAAGTTTCAAGATCTAGTTACAATTTTAAGTACGCCTTCCATCCATTTAATATTGTCAGAGTTGCCTGCCAATCATTTCTCTTGTTCATCAAATTGCTATACATCAAGGATTTGATGAAAGGTTGACTTCCTCAAATGATTCCAATAAAATATTAAGTAATACTTAGGCATTACCAAAGACTGGAAACTACTTTAAGATAACTAAATCGCCATTTAGAATCACAAGATATTTTGTTTAATTACGTCAACAGTTGTATTGTCTAAGTTTAGTGACCATTAATTTTATTGGAAGAGGGCATGCAGATGCACTTAATTTTAATAAACAATGGTCGATCAAAATCTCCTTTGCAACTAAGCAAAACTCACGTAAGTCAAATTTTTCGCAGTCGAAATTCTTCCTTGTGACAGAAATTCTCAAAAAAAAGTTTTTTCTTAAATGTACGTTTCAAAAAGTTTTCAACTACGAAAAAATTATGCCAATGTAAACGAATACCACTATCGCAGTATCCTGATGAATGATTAAGTTAAGATTAGTTTTTACTAGACTATAAACATTTTTTTATGACACCTGTTAGTATTTTTGAGTTACTAAGTTTCATGCAAAAGCGACAAACATACCAGACGCCGTAGAACTACGGTTGGAATGGAAATATTCTTGAAAATATGAAGCCGTTTTGACAATCTTGCAGCAACTCTCAAAAGTAGAATACGTATTTACACAATAGAGAAGCGGAGTCTAATTGAACTGTTTATCATCCATTTAGACATAATTTATTAAATTCTTTCACAATTAGAAATTAAATAGGTCTATTAAAAACACAACACAAAGGTCCAAAACGTAAGTAATCATCAGTCACACGCGCGACTAGTGAAGAAGTCGATCATAAGAAAAAATTTATGAATCGCGCGTGGAGAATTGGTGAGTTTTGAATGAAAACGCCACGCGCTAGAAGCAGCGTGCAATGTTGTGTACGCAGCGCAGATTCTACAAAACCACTCGAATACAAGTTGGCTACTGGCGGTAGAAAACAAGCGAGTCCGCGAGACTCAACTCTCAGCGCCAACGTAGACTTACCCCTACCGTCATCCTTCCCCATGAGTTAAACCCTATCTACGCTCCATCCGCCACGCATGAGCAAAGATTGTAATTAGATTCGTAATGTCCAGTTCGTTATTTTAGAGAGATGGGGGTTGAGAAGAGTGAGAGCGACGAACGGCGCGAAGAGAGACGGAACGCGGACTGTTAAGACAATGTTTAACCCATAATGATTGCGATATTTTAGAGTTAGTCTAAACTTCTGAGTAATGGGGTTTCCGATTGGGGAAAAATTGATGACTGTATATGAAACGCTTTTTGTAGATAAAACAATCAAATAGGATTAACGAAAGGGGTTTTATAAAAAAAATGTGATCACCCTATCCAAAAATACTTTCGGCAAGGATAACGACCCCTAATTTAACACCAGGACAATGGGTTAGTGCATACATATAGAAAACTATCCCGAAACTGACAACGTCGAAAGTGCTTTATTGAATGTTTATTTTCAAGATATAAAAAATTGTATTTTGTCGGAAGTCATCCTCTAAAATTTCAACAACAAAAAGTTCAAAATTCCAACATATCAGGAAGGATTTAGTGTTAAATTAAAAAATATGTAAATCTAGAACTCTAATTTATCAAGAGAGTCCTTAAGTGCGACGAAAATTTACCTGAATCATTAACTTATCAAAAAACCTTTTGAAACCCTAAGAAATTAAGAAGAATCATCCAAAGTGTTTTTACGAAATTTGTCTATACCTCTAAACTGAATGAAGGAAGTTCTTCTAGACTTTTGAAGTTGAAAATAACTCGTCTGGAGCTGAAAACAAGACTTTTTTTAAAGTCTCAACAAGAAGAGTCATCTAAATAGCTTATTTTTAATAAAAATTATTCAATCCTCTATACCATCAAGGCACTGAATACATAATCTGTGAACCATCTGAACACATAATCTGTGAAAAAAAGAAACACATTTTGGGAGTTCTAATCTATTAAATAATTTTATTTAAAATCCTAACCAAGCAAAAGAAATCATCTAAAGCAGTGTTTCCCAAAATGTGGTACGCGTATCTCCAGGGGTACGGTGGTTGGGGTATGCACTGCACCGGGTGGATTCAGATGACTCAAAAATTAAAAATTGTTTGGTTAAACGTAACAAAATTAACTTAATTAGCTTGCCCCGTTTTAAAAAATTCGTGCAGGTTGCAGACTAATGTTTTCTTCAAATTCGTTGGTACGTTTGGCAGACAGGCAGACAAACACACTTCCTCGTTTATATAGTTTTTATATAGTTATATATTTCTTAGTTTTTTAACGAGGGGTCCTAAATGTCGCGAAAAATTATGGAGAGGGTACATAGACGTCGAAAACTTGGGAAACACTAATCTAAAGGATGAATTCTTAGCGAAATCAACCTACAGTTCAAAATTATTTCGATGGTTTTCTAGAGTTAGGAAGAAAACTGAACCAGAACTTTTGGCTAACAAGAAAACTCATTTAAAGTTGCAGCAATTTAAGAGGAATCAACTAACGAAGAATCATCTAACATTTGAAATTCCTAAAAATTATTTACGAAGGCTTCTTAATTATCAGGAGGGATCTTCTAGACATTTGAAGTCCGAAGAAGTCTCATTTGGAATTCTAAGTTATCAAAAAATTTCATTTAAAGACCCAAGGAATTCAGTATACCTACCTATCTAAAGTGTTAAATTCTTAAGGAAAAAAGTGGTAGAGTCTGGTTTCCAAATTTTTTTCAGCGGCAACACAAAATGTTCGCGACACCATAATAAAGTAGGTATTGGATATGATGAAACAGGAAAAAAAATATTACTTCATAATTTAAAATTTTTTCAATTTTTTTATTAAGATTTTCACAAAAAATGAAATTGAACAGTTTGTATAAAAAAATTGAAATTAATATTCTATGAGAATTGCGAAATTTCGACTTTATCTCGAAATTTCTAAGCTCTACGGTTAGCGTACGCCTACGACTAAGTTAGGCAAATAATAGTTACGTTCCATCATTCTCCTTTCCCAACAATATTGACACTTGACAGTAGAATGCGTTTAGTAATTTCTGTTTTTAATTACCACAATTTCTACGTTTTTCTCTAAATTGCTAGATTGAAGTCGAAATTTTAAGAAAAATGTTAAAATGTTTAGTTCAAAGTAAAAATTTTGAGATCAAAGTTGAAATTTCCACTTTAATCTCGGAATTTCAAAAAAAAAAAACTGTCAAAATTTCGAGTTTAAATCAAAATTCCGAGAATAAAGTCGAAATTTCGAAAAAAAAAATCAAAATTTCAAGTTCAAAGATGAAGCTAATTCGAAATTTTGAAAAAAAAAATTAAAATTTCCAGACTTAAATTGAAATTCCGAAATTAAAGTCAAAAATTTCAGGTTTAAAGACGAAGTTTCGGGATTGAAGCCAAAATTTCAGGAAAAAAAATTAAAATTTCGAGACTTAAATCGAAATTCCGAAGTTAAAGATGAAATATTAAGAAAAAAGTTAAAATTTCAAGATTAAAGTCGAAATTTTGAGAAAAAAGTCAAAATTTCGAGTTTAAATTGTAATTTCAACTTTAATCTCGGAATTTCGAGAAAAAGACGAAATTTCGAGTTTAAAATCAAAATTTCGAGATTAATGTCGAAATGTTGAGAAAAAAGTCAAAATTTCGAGATTAAAGTTCAAATTTCCACTTTAATGTCGGAATTTCGAGTTTAAATTGTAATTCCAACTTTAATCTAGGAATTTCGAGAAAAAGACGAAATTTCGAGTTTAAAATCAAAATTTCGAGATTAATGTCGAAATGTTGAGAAAAAAGTCAAAATTTCGAGATTAAAGTTAAAATTTCCACTTTAATGTCGGAATTTCGAGAAAACAGACGAAAGTTTGAGTTTAAATCAAAATTCCGGAATTAAAGTCGAAATTTCAAGAAAAAAGTCAACATTTCGAGTTTAGAGACGAAGTTTCGAGATTGAAGTCGAAATTTTGAAAAAAAAATTGAAATTTAGAAACTAAAATCGATATTTTGAAATTAAAGTCGAGATTTTGAGAAAAAGGTTAAAATTTTGAGATTAAAGTGGAAATTTTGAGAAAAAAGTCGAAATTTCGAAAAAAAGTTAAAATTTTGCTTTTAAAGTGTAATTTCAACTTTAATTCCGGAATTTCGAGAAAAAGACGAAATTTTGAGTTTAAAGGGGAAATTCCAAGATTAAAGACAGAATTTTGAGACAAATTTCGAAATTTCGAGTTTAAAGTCGAAATTTCGAGTTTAAAGTCAAAATTTGGGGATTAAAGTTGAAATTTTCACTTTAATCTCGGAATTTCGAGAAAATGGACGAACTTTCGAGTTTAAATCGAAATTTCGAGTTTAAATCGAAATTCCGAGATTAAAGTCGAAATTCCAAGAAAAAAATCAAAATTTCGAGTCTAAAGACGAAGTCTGGAGACTGAAGCCGAAATTTTGAAAAAAAAAAATAATTAAAATTTCGGGACTAAAATATAAAATCCGAAATTAAAGTCGAAATTTCAAGATTAAAGTCGAAATTTTGAGAAAAAATTCGACGTTTCGAGAGAAAAATCGAAATTTCCAGTTTGAAGTGTTATTTCAACTTTAATCCCAGAATTTCCAGAAAAAGACGAAATTTCGAGTTTAAAATCGAAATTCTGAAACTAAAGTCGAAATTTTGAGAAAAAAGTCAAAATATCGAGTTTAAAGACGAAATTTCGGTATTGAAGTGGAAAGTTGGAGAAAAAAATTAAAATTTTGTGACTAAAATCGAAATTTCAAAATGAAAGTCGAAATTTCGGGACAAAAGTTGAAATTTCGAGAATAAAGTCGAAATTTTGAGAAAAAAACAGACATTTTGAGATAAAATTCAAAATTTCGAATTTAAAATATAATTTTAACTTTAATTCCAGAATTTTGAGAAAAAGACGAAATTTCAAGTTTCAAGTCGAAATTTCGACAAAAAAAAAAGAAATTTTAGACTGAAGCCAAAATATCTACTTTAATTTCAGAATTTCTAGAAAAGAGTTGAAATTCCGAGAACAAAATCTAAATTTCGGAAAAAAAGAAAGTAAAAAATTTTCTCTAAAAGCCTTTTTAATAAAATTTTTATTTTTTCTATAAATTTTCATTTTGCCCAAAATGTTGTAAACAATTTCGACTTTCACACTAAAAATATTTTTAAGGAATGCTTTTATTTTCTAATATTTACTTTGAAAAACCTAATTTTGTTCAAAATAATTTTATTAAAATTTTGGCTTTGAAATTCCAAACTGAGCATACCCTCTGATTTAACATTTTTATTTTTTATCTCCCTTCAAAAATTCAAATTTTTAAAACAATAAATATTTTTAATAAATATCTAAACTAATTGAAGTCTTAAAATTTGAAAGACCGATTTCTTCGACAATTGGAATTTCGACCTTTGCTTCGGAACTTCTTTACTTTCTGGATCTCGAAAGTTCACAAGGTTAGGCGAGTCTAAGGTCACGTCAAATAACGCAAGGCCAAGATTACATAATACGTTTAAGGCCACGTAAGAACAGAGATCAAGGTCACCAATTTACTTGAATTCAAACTCACGTGAGTTTAAGGTCTCATGAGATCATTATTACACTAGCTTAAAATTACGTAAGTACAAAATCATACGAATTTAAGGCCACGTGATCCCAGAGTTACGTGGTTTCAAGATAATACAGCTCAAGGCCACCCAAGTTTAGAATTAGGTCGGGGCAAGGTCGCGTGTATTTAAGATAACGTTAGCTCGAAGTCACGTGAGTTCAAGGTCACCTAAAATAAAGGCCATCTAAAGTAGGTGAGTTCATACATGGCTATGTGATCTCAGAGTTACGTGGGTTCAAGTTATGTAGCTCAAGGCCACCTGACTTCAGGATTACTCAAGCTGAAGGTTGCGTGTGTTTAGGATTAAGTTAACTTAGAGCCACGTGAGTTCAAAGTCACTTGAGAGTAAGGTCATGCTAGCTCTAAGTCACGTGAATTCAACGTCACTTAATTTCAAGGTCATGTGAGCGCAATGTCAGCTGAATTCAAAGTCATGTGAGTCAAGGCTACCTATGTCCAAGGGCACGTGAGATTAAAGGCAAGTAAGTTTGATGTCACGTAATCTCAAGGTTATATGCTGTTAAAGCCATGCGCGGTCAAGGTCATATCAAGACAAGGGCACGGAAGGTCAAGCTCAGGCGAGCTCAAGGTCAAGTAGGGTTGGGGTCACGTGAGTTAAAAGTCATGCTAATTCGAGACCATGTTAAGTAAAGGTCACGCTAGAGCAGGATCACGTGAACTCAAGTTTATGTGAGTTTTAGGTCAAGGTTTCGCAAGAGAAGGGTCATGGGACCTCAAGGTCATGTGAGTTGGAGGTCATATGAGCTTAATGTTATTCTAGTTACATTAATTCGAGGTCTGGTGCGTAGAAGGTCACGTTACCTCAAGACAGCATGAGTTATGTAAGTTAAAGGTCACGTGCGGCGAAGGTCGCGTTAGATCATGGTCACGACGCGGTAAATGTTGCGTTAGATAAGGGTTAGGTAAGCTCAAGGTCACTCTAGTACAAAATAAATTAGTTTAAAGTTTCGTGTGTTCAGGGTCACGTTAGCTAAAGGTGAGGTGAGTTCAAAGTCGCGTGAGCTTAACGTCGTTAATTTCCGTTTGATGCTAGGTCAGCTAAAGTAAAGGTCATCTAAAGTGAGTTAGCACGTGGCTAAGTGATCTCAGAGTTACCTGGGTCATGTAACTCAAGACCTCCTGACTTCAGAATTACTCAAGCTAAAGGTTGCGTGTGTTTAGGATTGCGTTAGCTTGGAGCCACGTGAGTTCAAAGCCACGTAAACTGAAGGTCATTTAAGTGTAAGGTCGTGCTAGCTCGAAGTCACGTGAATTTAACGTCACGTAATTTCAAGGTTATGTGAGCTCAAAGTTAGCTGAATTCATGATCACACGTGAGCTCAAAGTCACGCAAGTATGATGCCACGTGGTCTGAAAGTCATAAGCGGTCAAGGTCATGTGCGGTCAAGGTCATGTGCGGTCAAGGACATGTGAAGTCAAGGTCACTTGCGGTCAAGGTCAGGTGCGGTTAAGGTCACGTTAGAATGGGGTCATGTGAGTTTAAAGTCATACTAAGTGGACGTCACGTGAGGTCAAGGTTACGCTAAAACAGGAACACGTGAGTTCAAGGTCATGCGAGTTCGAGATCACGTGAGGTCAATGTCACTCTAGAGCAGAGTCACGTGAGTTCAAGGTCATGTGAGTCGGAGGTCACGAGGTCAAAGTTATCCTAGTTACATTAGTCTTGTTAGCTAAATTCATGATCACATGTTGAAGGACACGTGAGCTCAAAGTCATTCAAGTTTGATGTCACGTACTCTGAAAGTCATAAGTGATCAAGGTCATGTGTAGCCAAGGTCATGTGAAGTCAAGGTCACGTTGGGTCAAGATCGGGTGTGTTCAAGGTCACGTTAGATCTGGGTCATGTGAGTTTAAAGTCATGCTAATTGGTGGTCACGTGAGGTCATGGTTATGCTAAAACTGAATCAGGTGAGCTCAAGGTAGTGCGAGTTCGAGGTCACCTAAGGTCAAGGTCACACTATAGCAGAGTCTCATGCGCTCAAGTTTATGTGAGTCCGAGGTCACGTGAGCGCAAGGTTATCCTAGTTACAATAATTCAAGGTCTCGTGCGTACAAGGTCAACTTAACTCTAAGTGGCATGAGTAATGTAAGTTCAAGGTCACGTGCGGTAAAGATCACGTTAGATCAGGGTCAATGCGCGGTCATAGCCGCGTTAGATAAGGGTCACGTGAGCTCAAGGTCACGTTCAAGATGCATTAGTTCAAGGTTTCGTGTGTTTAAATTCACTTTAGTTCGAATTAACGTGAGTTTAAGAGCGCGTAAACTTAAGATCATTGAGTTCAATTTCATGCTAGCTCAAGGTCACGTGAATTCAGTGCCAAGGCCGCATGAGTTCAAGGTCACTTGAGAAATTTCTAGAAATGTTAACTCTCTTTCAAAATTTTATCTTGGAAACTTGACATTTTGATTTTTTCCTAGGAATTTAGATATTAAGCTCAGTTATTTTTACAAAATTGGAGATTTGAAAAAATATCATTTCAGGAAAAAATTTCGGGCTTACACTTTTAAGATTCTAGTCTTTTTAAAACTTCGATATTTCCGCAACTTTGTCGTTCATTTTGAAATTTGGGTATTAGTTTATTCTAGTTTAAGGATTTTTTTGTAAAGTTTTTTTTCAAAATTTCTCTTGTTAAAATTTCGAGTATACTTTTTGAAACTCGAATCTAAAAATCCCATTTTTCTCTAAATGATTAAATATAAGTTAAGTTTGATTTCAATTTAGAAAATTCGACTCTTTTCTTGAAATTTTGTTTCTTTTTTTCAAAATTTCTCTTCCTGTTAAAACTTTAAGTATATCCTTTTAACCTTAATTTTTTCTATAATGTACATTTTCATTTTTTCAAACTTTGATTTTAATTCCGAAAGTTCTACTTATTTTAAAACTTGAAATTTCGATATTTTTCTGTTCTAGTTTAACCATTTCCTGGCAGTTTTCTTCAAAGTTTCTCTTGTTATTAAAACTGATTTTTTTTCTAAATATTTCAATTAATTTCAAGGTTGACTTTAATTTATAAAATTCGACTTTTTTCTCGAAATTTTCCAAAATATCTCTTATTGTTAAAATTTTGGATATATTTCCTCAAAATAATTTTTTTTTATAAATATTTTTTCATCTTTTGATTTTAATTCCAAAAATTTGACTTTTTTCATGAAATTTAGGAAAATTATTTTTTATTAAGTTTTTCTTCTTGCTAAAACTTCAAATATACCTTCCAACCTATATTTTACGATATCATTTTTTCTAAACATTTTACCTTTGTTTAAACTGTAATTTTAATTTTAAATAATCGATTTTTTTGTCGAAGTTAAATTTTTTTTTCTCCAAATTGGAGTGTTTTTTTTAATTTTAATATTAGATTTTTGACTTTATGTGAAAGTGGTATTTGGTTATAAACGTAAATTTTATCATCCATTAAAAGATTTTAAAAGTATCTTGCTTTTTTCTAGGAATAGATAAAATAATCTTAACTTGTTATTTATTGTATTATGCAACAGAATAAAAATATTTGAATAGTTTTTGATACATTTACTTATTACTCTTTTTAGTTCAAGTTTCACTGTTCGACTATTCTATCAGATTTTCCAAATGCAGACGAGGCTCCTATTACCTTCCTAACAGCCGTGGAGGAGAATTTCTTTTTTACTTTTTACTTTTTTCCCGAAAATTTATTTTTCTTCGAATTTGATATTTTCTAAATTTTCACCTATCTTTCTAAAACTACGACTTTAAAATCGAAACCTATATATTTTTCTCCAAATTTTCAATTTTCGAAATTATTTTCAATTTTATTTTTCAAAATTTTGACTCTTAAACATCCTGACTTTTTTAAATTTTTATTACATAAATCTGGAATGTTCGAGTTTATATTTCAAAATGTTTTCGTTAAAATTAAATGTCTCTTAAAATTAATGTCGAAAAGCACGATGCAATCTCGCAAAAAAAACTTTTGTTAAATTGATTTTAAAATAGAACACAATCAAGGAGTTTGTTTTGGTGGAACGGATTGGTCCTTGGTTATCTTCAAAAACTGAAATACAAAGCTTGTCCCCTAAAACCAAGAAAGATTAAAAAACACAAAAAAGTTTGCTCCAACACGGTTCGACAGCCAAGCTATCATCTTCAGAGATATACTGGTATCTCTCTGAAGATGATAGCTTGGCTGTCGAAACGCGTTAGAGCAACCTTTGTTGTGTTTTGAATCTTTCTTGGTTTCAGGGGACAAGATTTGTATTTCAAGGAATTTGTTTCTCAAAATTTGAAACTTTTTTTTCCTAGAATATTTCAAATTTAAATTGCGAATTTCACTTTTTCGAAATTTCTATTTTTAATTGCAAATTCTCAACTTCTTATTTAAAATGCAATATTTACTATTTTTAATTCTTAAGTGCTGATTTGAAACCTAGAATTTTGATTTTTTAAATTATTTAATTTTTTTTAGAAATCAAACTTAAGTTTGAACATTTTTTATAAATTTCGTTTTTTTTTCGAATATTTCTAGAAATGTTCACCCATTATTCGAAATGTGGACTTTAATTTCGAAACTTGGACTTTTTTTCCTGAATTCTAAGTTTACATTTACATTTTTTATTTTTTCGTTGAATTTTCAATGAAAAATTTCGTACTTTCTTAAAAGCTCTAAATTTTTGCCAAAATTTCTACCTTCAATTAATTGCAATTAATTATTAATTTTAAAAACTATAAGTTAATGAATAAGTTTACCTTTCAATGTTTACATCCATTTTTGTCTTTTTGACTCCAAAATTCAGCCTGCCAACAGATTTTGCTATTTTTCGAAAATTCTAGTCGTTTCTCGACAACCTTTGCTCGAACATTAGCGAAAATTTCCATGCTTTGTTGAAATTTTTATTCGTTTCTTTAAAATGTCGAGTTCAAACTTGCAGGTTTTACATAATTTGTCCCTCAAAATTCGAAGGTAACACTGAAAATTTATTTCTTTGACATTTGACTCTAAATTCCAAATTGGGGTTAAACATTTTTTAACCCAAATTTTTTCTTTTTTAACTTAAAACCAAAATTTAGATTTTTCGACTTTAAATTAATAATTGCTGCATTTCTTTCGAAATTTCAAATATAAACCTTAAAGTTTCTTCATAAATTCAATTTTTTTCTGAAAATTTCAATTCTTCCTGGTTTTGAACTCCGAATTTTGATTATTCTAGGTTTTGACTTTAAAAAAATTTGAGAAAATAAATTCAGAAGCATCCAATTTTTTACTGAAATTTTGTATTTCCTAAAATTTATGAAATTGTAGAAATTGACATCGGATTGTTTCTGAAAAGTTATAAGTTTTTGATTTAAAATTTTGAATTTTGATAACGTTTGAATATTTTGATGAAACTTATTCGATCTTTGGGCTTCACTAGTCTTCTAACGCGGTTATGACAGTGATGCACCCTCGTGAAGTGTGCGTTGAATGTTTTAAAAGAGATTTTAATTTTTTTCGATCAATCTTTTATATATATTTTGATAAAAAAAGAAGATATTTTGTAGGGTTAAAATATGAATGAAATAGTAAAATATAAGGATTTCATGCGTTTGTGTACCTATTGTAATTCAAATGTACACGTCACGATGTTTCATTCTGCACATTAGGGAAATATCTTCAAGTAATGGCAACATAGTCCCTCTAGTACTCCTTCTGGATGCCTTTGGTTAATGCTGGGTTGCGTAAATTTTATTGCTTAAGCCTATAGTTTTTTGGCTCCGATAATTTCCTGCAAAACGCTTTGGGTATTTGTATTATTGTATCCACACTGCTAAAATTTGAGTAGTAGTGGCAGTCTGATGTTTATGTCTCGTTACTATCGTTTACGCAGCGGAGGTCTAATGCTCTAAAGACTTTTTGCTGGATTACTGCCGGTGAACTACCTTAAAGCTAACTACCACGAATAAGTACTGACAACGAATTTCCGATTTTGATGTCTAGTTGAAGCTTTGGTAATTGAAATTTATTTTAGAGCTAATCTGTTTAAAATATCGAAATTGAAGCACTTGGGGTGTTTTCGATTTAACGTTTTATATTTCTCGTTTTATCAATAACACAAAAGGGTCCAAGATCCCGGCACGGTCGAACGAGGAGCAATCAGAACTCTTGTAATATAATTATAATATTCGAGCGATTCCCACTTTATAAGCAAGAGAGGAGTGAACCGAAATGACTCACGCAAAAGTAAATTATACATTGAAAAGGCTTTAATATAATGAATTCATTCATATGCATGAGGCAGAGTAGAATGCTGGAGCAATATTTGGTGGCGTAATGAAATGAATTTATGCAGAGCTGTAATGCTTGAATATTTAGCATATACCCCTTCAGTCCCCCAAAACAGAACACAGTGTGTACCCAGTTTCCCCAATAATGCGACACTTATACTAAGCTGGCGCCCTCAAACATCTATCGGCATCTGCTCATTACGAACCACCTAAACATAAAACTAAACAAAACTTGGGTCAAACTAGTATGTTATCTGCTTAAGAGGTGATATCCTAAACTGTTAGTTATCACTTTGAAGAAAACAATGCACCTCTTGGGGAAATAATCTGCAATTGGACATTTCTGTCGATTTTTTTGAGCCTATCCACTGGAGACATCCCTCGTTATCTCCATGAAGAAAACACTTTTGTGGAAATAATTTGCAGTTAGACATTTCTGTCGACCCTAGTTATCACCATGAAGAAAACACTGCACCTCTTGTGGAAATAATCTGCAGTAAGATATTTCTGTCGACGTTTCCTGAGCTCATCCATTGGTGAAATTCTTAGTTACCACCGTGAAGAACACATTGCAGTTCTTATAACAATAATCTGTAGTCAGACATTTTTGTCGACTCTTCTTGGGCTTATCTACTGGAAGAAACCTTGGGGTGTTTAGAAGCGTACGAAATCTTTGTTTATATTATTTAAATAGTCAACCCATAAGTGATTTCTTTAGTTCAACAAAGAGGAAGAAGTTGCAACGTAAACTTGATCAGGTCATCATGGGAGACAAGGCAAACTTTCCTAGCCACACTGTAGCCTATTTTTAAGGCTATGTCTTTAAAGGAGTTACTACTATTCATGGGTTTAACATTGTTTTTGTCGAATTCTGTCATTCGTGAAAATTTCGTGACGTGCGAAGAGTTACATTAGCCAAATAAATGTTTATTTTATACATTTCGTTTTCCACTCGTATTACCATCTCGTGATTTTCGGCAACTGCGTATTCTCGGTGAATATTAGGCTTGAAATAAGGATCGTAATTATGAATTGTATCGATTAGGGGGTGGAGGAACGGCGAATCTCGTTCATTAGTGCCTGTGAGTCATGGCTAACACTTGACTTGAATTGTGGGATTAACATAATGCTGATCTATAACCCGCAATATTTTACAGTTTCTGTCGCTTATCATCGATTTGACTCTACCACATTCTGTTAAATTGCCTTTAATTCATTCTCTTGCCTCTACCAACTGCTGCTCTACAAAATACTACCAAACTGTTTGCCTTTTCCACTTGCAACCTTTCAGTCTTTTGATATATTTCGATATCTTATTATTATTAGGTCGTGTATTAGCTGCATATTAAATAACTCGTTTTATTTTTATTGTTTTAATATGCTTACTCCTTACTAATATATAAATACGAAAGTGTGTTGGTCTTTCTGTTTGTCCGCTGGTAGATTCCTCGCACTTTCTCGATGTTCTACTCTCTGCATATGGCACGCCTCATTTTCTATGTAAATAAATGCAAAACTTGGCAATGACAACACGACGACTAACGATGAGGGTCCAAACTTTATGTAACTTTGTAGGTAGGATTCTTTTAGAGGAAGTCTGACGGTTTGACAGGGACTTATATGACCCAAGTACATCTTTTCTCGCCTTCTTTGCAGTGATAGTTGCCAGATCTCTCGTATTTTACGGGTTCCTCCATATTTTGGTGAATCTATATTTCGAAAGAAATGTCCCGTGTTTTAAAGCGTGCAACGGTAACACGAATTTCTTAAATAAGAAACCATATTTAATCGGCAGTACCATGTATTGCAGAGACAAATAGAAACATTAAATCAAATAAATTGATTCTTTAATTCAAGAAATTTAATTTCTTCTGTTAAATTCTATTTATTCGCTAATATCTGCAGACGGTGACTTCAAGGTACACAACATCCCCTGGTTAAGGTCAGAAGGTTTCGCAATCACTTGTAGACTATCGCAATTAGTTGAGGAACCCTGATGTAGATACCCATCAACCTAATCTACTCGACCTTTTCCTTACAAATTCACCAAATTCATATAAAATCTCTGTGACATCCAGTGGCGGCTGGAGTATAGGCACTGTGGAACTGCAGCACTCCCAATTTCGTTTACGAGTTTTTGTCTCAAAATTTTCTGAACATTTTTCATTATACAATTTTTTGTAGAAACTTTAAATTTTCTTTGATTTATTTTTATAGAAATTTTAGGTTTCACGAAGTTACGATATTTAAAAACCTATTTATTTTTAATTTTGATCAAAATCACATTTTCAAAAACCAATTTTTGTTAAAAGTATTCAGGAAGAAATTAATACTTCGAGCAGTAATTAATATATTAAGAAAAAAACTCAAATTTATTTGAAAAAGTCAACATTTTGAGAAAATAATTAAAATTTCAAGAAAAAAATCTAAATCCAGCTCATCTCGCATTTTATTTTTTCTGTAAAAAATAAGTTAGTACGGTATCTTCGAATTTTTACCTCAAATCTCATCTTGTATAAAAGTTTTGAGTTTTTTCAGATTTTTCGATTTTTTTAGGAAATTTTGCAAAGTTTCCATTTTTTCTAAATATTTTATAAAAAGAAATTTTCTTGAAATTTCTACTTTTCCTAAAAGTGTTATTCTTAAAATTCCAGCTTCTCCAGATTTTTCTTTGTGTTTCTCTAATTTGCTTTAAAAATGTAACGACAATTTGATAACTTAAAGTTCATTTTATTTTCTAGTTTTGACAAAAAATGTTTGGAAAAACCCTGAAGGCTCTATAAAAATTTCAACATTTCGGTAAAAACAAAAAATTTCGTCTTTTTTATAAAGATATTTCAAATATTTTTTCAAATTTTGATTTCTTCTCTAAGAAATTTTGCTTTTTTTTCCTATGCAATTTGTGTTTTTCTTTAAACATTTTATGGAAGGAATTTTTTTTTTGAAATTTCGACTTTTCCTGGAGCATTTGTCCTTAAAATATTTTTTCTTGTAGAAATTTTGATTTCGTGCTAATTTGTTTTCAAAATTTAAAAGTTTTTAACGAAATTTTAATATTTTAAAATACATTTTATTTTATTTTATAATTTTAATAAGAAACTGAAAGTTATTAAACATAAGTTTCGGGAAAATAAACTTCAAATCTGCATAAAATGAAAAAAACTTAGGTAAACATATTGATATTTCAAGAAAAAATGAACCTTGTAAATTTCAACATTTTTTACAATTTGATATTTCTCTAAAAAACTACTGCTACTGTGGGACCAAAGAAAATTCTTAATCGGAATTTCCAATTTTTCTAGAAATGTTAAATTTATTCTTGAAATTCTTAAGCTCGAATTTAAAATTCAAATTTCAATAAAAAAAAAAGATCGAAATTCAAAGATTCAACTCAAAATTTCAAGAGAAATCAGATCCTATTTCTAGAACAAATTGAAATTTATATTAGTAAACAACATTTTTCAAAAAAAATATAACATTTTCGGAGTTAAAGAAAAAATTAATTGTCAAAAATATTCTTATAATTTCGACTTTTAAAGTGGGAATTATTAAAATTTTTGAGAAAAAGAATCAACATTTCTAGAAGAATCTCAAAATTTCAAAATTGAATTAATCAAAATGTTGAAAAAAATTCATTAACAATTTACTGTTCTAATTAAATTTTTTTCTAGTAATTTTAAAGTTCCAGAGAAATTTCAAAAATCAAACGTTACCACTTTTAAAAAATGAAGCTAAAGTTATCAGAAAAGTCGAACTTTTAAAAAAAGTCAAATCTTAAAAAATTTTGAAATTTGCATAGAAAGTCAAATTTTCAAAAGAAAATAAGGATTTCGAAAAAAATGTTCAATTTTTAAAATGACCGACATTTTCAATAATTTTGGGAATGTGAGTAAAAGACGAATTTTTCGAAAAATATTGACATTTAAAAAATTTGCAGAATTTTTAATTAAATTTTCAAAGAAACTGAATTTTTCGAACATCGCAGAAAACTCGAAATTATCGAAAAATTCGTTATTATCAAAAAAGTTTAAATTTTGAAAAGGTAAAATTTTGAAAAAAGTCGAAATTTTCAATAGTTCAAATTTAAAAAGAATTCTTTTAAAAGAATTTCGTAAATTAAGAAGTAACAAAAATTTCAACAAAAAAAATCAAAAAATAATCGAAACTGCAAAAAAAAGTCGAAATTTTGAAAAATAGTTGACATTTAAATAAAAATCAGTCGAAATTGTTAAGAATCGAAATTTTCAGTAAAAAGATTATAATTTTCGAAAAAAAATTATCAACAAAGATGAAATTTAGAAAAAAGTCAAAAATTCAAAAGTCAAAAGTTTAAAAAAATTACATTTTCAGAAAAAGTATGTCGAAGATTGGAAATGTTTAAAAAATGTATAAATAAAATTATAAAAAAAGTTTAAACTTTTCAAAAAAAAGCCCAGTTTTCAAAAGGAGTCGAAATTTTGAAAAAAAATGTCGAAGTTTTGAGATGGAGTCGAAATTTTACGAAACATTAGTCGAAAATTTCAATAAAAGGTTTTAAGAAATGTCTGACCTAAAAGAAAATCACAATTTTCAAATAAAAAATTGACAGTTTGCAAAAAATGTCAAAATTTTGAAAATAGTTAAAATTAAAAAAAATAGTCAACATTTTTAAGTTTTCCAATAATTTTAAATTTTTAATAATTTTGGGAATGTGAATAAAAGACGAATTTTTGAATAAACATCGACATTTTAAGAAGCTGAATTTTTTGAATATTAGAGAAAACTCAAAAATATCTAAAAATTCGTAATCATCAAAAAAGTTGAAATTTTGAAAAGGTAAAATTTTGAAATAAGTCGAAATTTTCAATAATTCAAGTTTAAAAAGAATGTTTTCTGTTAAGTGGAAGATTTAATTGGGAATGTTTAAAAAAATGTATAAATAAAATTTTAAAAAAGTTCTAACTTCAAAATAAGTCAAATTTTTAAAAAGAGTCGAAATTTTGAAAAAAATAGTCGAAGTTTTGAGATGGAGTCGAAATTTTACGAAATATTAGTCGAAAATTTTAATAAAAGATTTTAAGAAATATTTGACTTAAAAGAAAATTACAATTTTCAAAAAAAGGATCGACAGTTTGCAAAAAATTGCAAAATTTTGAAAATAGCTGAAATTAAAAAAAATTTAAGTTTTCCAAAAACTTTAAATTTTGGAAAATGACTAAAATGATGAAAAATTCGAACAGTTGAAAAAGGTCGGAATTTTCAAAACTAGTCAAAATTTTTAAGTTTTTCAAAAATTTTAAATTTTGGAAAATGGTTAAAATTTTGAAAAATTTGAACTTTTGAAAAACAAAGTGGTAATTAAAATAAAAAGGCGAAAATTTCAAAAAACTAGATTTAAAAAAAGGTTAAAATTTTCAATAAAGGAAGTTGAAATTTTTAGACAAGGCAAAACTTTTTAGCCTTTCAAATTTCCATAAGAAGTCAAAATTTTGCAAAGGAAGAAATTTTCAAAAAAAGAGGTCGAAATTTATAGTCGAAATTAAAAAAATATCAAAATTAGCAAAATATTTGAGAATTTTTATCGAAGTTACGAAATAATTCGAAATTTTAAAAAAGTTTAAATTTTGAATAGTTGGGAATTTGCACTCAACTTTTCAATAAAAACCAAAATTTTCGAAACCGGAATATTGAAAACAAGTGAAAATTATCAGATAGATCGAGGTTTTCAAAAGTCCAAATATCGAGAAGTTAAAATTTTTGGTAGTTAAAAGTTTTGAATCAAAGTGGAATATTTTTTTAAAAATTTGACAATTTTTTTTCTGAAAATTTCGATTCTTAATAATTTCGACTAATTTTTATTTAAATGTCAACTATTTTTCAAAATTTCGACATTTTTTGCAGTTTGATTGATTTTTATTTAAATGTCAACTATTTTTCAAAATTTCGACATTTTTTGCAGTTTCGATTATTTTTTGTTGAAAATTTCAAAATTTTCGAAAAATCGAAATTTTAAAAGAATTTCGTAGATTAAGAAGTAGCGAAATTTTCAACAAAAAAAAATCAAAAAATAATCGAAACTGCAAAAAAAAAGTCGAAATTTTGAAAAATAAATGACATTTAAATAAAAATCAGTGGAAATTGTTAAGAATCGAAATTTTCAGTAAAAAGATTATAATTTTCCAAAAAAAATTATCAACAAAGATGAAATTTAGAAAAAAGTCAAAAATTCAAAAGTCAAAAGTTAAAAAAAAATTACATTTTCAGAAAAAGTAAGAATTTTTAAATTATAAAAATAAAAAAAAAATGTAATAAGTTTCAAAAAATTACAGAAAAAACCAGAACACCGAAAAGTCTAAATATTTACGAAAATACTGAATTTTTAAAAGAGTATTCAGTTTTTCAGAAAAGTCAATACTTAAAAATAAAATAAGGTCGAGATTACAAGAAAAAATCTGAATTTTGCAACAGTCGGAAATTGGAAAAATCCAACCTTTCAAAAAACGCGACATTATTAGAAGTTTTCAAAGAAATCTAAAATTTTCGAAAAGTAACGTTTTGAAAATGTCGAAATTTTCAGTCGAAATCTTAAAAATTTTAAAACGCTAAACATTGTCGCAGCACCCCCATTAGTTTTGGCTACGAGCCGTGACTTGGAAATTCGGATCACAATCTTGTAGCAGCCTCTCGCTCGCTTCATAACCACCTCCTTCCCAGACGCAGTCGCGTAGGGTTTGGCACTTTAACTCTGCAAACTGGGAAGAATTAAAAGACTTCTTTGCATCTTTCCCATGGCAAAAAGTCTGTTTTAACTCAGACAATCCTTCCTTAGTCGCCGAATCCATCACGGAAACTATCCTGATTGGTATGGAATGCTGGGTCAGTAAAAAATGTGCTCGGGCTGCAGTCGTTTTCAGACAACGCACAATCAGGAAGATTCTCCTTGAGCTCGACACCTCGAAAGCTTCTGACCTTGATGGTATTCCCGCTATTGTTCTTAAGAAGTGCGCCCCAGAGTTGACTTCTGTCGTAAGCAAATTGTTCACACTCTCTAACAACAAAGGTGTATTCCCTAACATCTGGAAATCTGCTAGAGTGGAGCCTGTCCCTAAAAAGAGAATAAGAAATCTGCCTAACAACTATCGCCCTTTATCTTTGTTACCCGTTTTATCTAAAGTGATGGAAAAGATTATCAACATCAAGATTCTCAAATATCTGGAGGAAAATTGAATCATCTTTGACAGGCAATACGGTTTTAGACAACAACGTTCCACTGACGATCTACTGGCATATGTTACTCATACCTGTAGCTGAGCTATGGAAAAACATAGTGAGGCTAGGATTATGGCATTGGATATCTCAAAGGCTTTCGACAGAGTCTGGCACCGAACTCTTCTCGCCAAATTAGGATCTTATCGTCTTCCTCCTGGACTCTGTCATTTGATATCCAATTTTCTCGCTGACAGATCTCTTCAGGTCGTCGTCGATGGCATCTCATCCGAGATATTTGAGATTAACGCAGGGGTGCCTCAAGGGTCTGTTCTGTCTCGTACTCTATTTTTGTTACACATAAACGATCTCTTAGCTTCAACTTCCAATCCTATATACAGCTACGCAGATGATGGTAACCTTGTGTCATCTTTTTTCTTCGACAAACCATTATCTATCGTTGCTTCAGGTCGACTAAGGGAACTGAAGATACAGACGATTAATCGGGATCTCGAGATTATTCTAAAACGGGGTAAGAACAATTTGGTCGACTTTAAAGCTTCAAAAACTCAGGCCGCGGTTTTCTCTAAGAAAACATCAAGGGATAATGCAACAAACATACTAATGGACGGTAAAATTCTTCCGATGGGATCTAATCTATCTATCCTAGGAGTGAATGCAAGCACTAACTTCTTTTGAAACGATCATGTGCGCGCCATTGCCAAATCCGCCTGTCAGAGGCTAGGCTTTCTTTTTAGAGCTAAAAAGTACTTCACATCTCATCAGCTATTAACACTATACAAAGCTCAAGTTAGGCTTACACTAAAATACTGTTCTCATGTTTGGAGTTCAGTTTCAAAATACACTTTAGCTCTCTTTGATTCAATTCACAAAAGAGCGATTTGCCTAATTGATGACGAGAGTCTGACCGATTTTCTCGAAACACTAGAGCACAGGCGTATGGTTGGTGACTTGTTTTTGTTACAAGTACTATGATAGAAGATGCTCGCAGGAACTAATATGATTGATCCCCCTAAGGGCAAGATTCTTGGGGTGTACTAGACAGTCGGAGACAACAAATTCCTGTGCGGTACAGCTTGACTCAGTGAGGACTTCTGTCTACGGAGACTCTTTTAACATTGGAAATGTTTATGTTGAGATATGGGGTGAAGTTTCGGGTTTTCGTTCAAGCTTGAAGAACAAGGTGTCGGTCGGTCGGACATACTCGGATCGCCAGTCGAGCGCTCTCGGCGTCGAGAGGCCGACATAAAAACTATGAGAGAATGTTAAGTTTACAGTTCACCGCAGTGCACCATATTCGTTTAACCCAGTGACGTTTCATTGGATAAGGCTATCAGCTATGGATATTAAGAGTATGAAAAATAGCGAAAAGTGTAAGACATATTGAGAGCGTAAAAAACGTTTACGAGAGATTGAAAATAGAGAATCTAGTGAGTTAAGTACGAAAACACCACTAACAAAAACTGAACACAGTAGGCGGTATTGTGAGCATGTAAAGATGCGCAAACTTAAAAGTTCTGAAGTTTACACGGGTTATCCAAGTCAGCGGCCCTTTAGTGAGGGGTTATAATTCCATTATTATGCTGTAAACTCTTACCCTAAATCCAATTCACGTACTGTCTTGAAGTACTCAGTAAACGAATGTGGTAAAATATCTGCACTTATAATTTTTACGGCTCAAATAAATGTAAATTACTTTTACAATAAAGTTGACAAATTTTTGCTTGTAGATTAAATATATTTTAATATTTCATTGTTTTCGCTTTGTATTAAAATATTTCTTTCAAGAGCCATGAGCATAGATGTCTTAATATTATTTTGATTTAAATTATTTCGTAGTCTATTTGGTTATACGAGTATATTTCAATTTTAAAAATAATCTTTCAGAAGAAACTTGGCTAATGGAAATTGTAAATTTAGAAATGATAAACAATGCAGAAATAACCTTAAAAATAGAAAAAAGTAGAAAGAAAAATATTTGAATATTCAAGTTTTCACTCGAAATCTCAAGTCGAATACTTCGATATTAAGGTCGAAAATAAAAAAAAATAGCTAAATAAGGCCAAAATTTTGAATTCAGAAAAGTTGCGAGAAAAATAGTAAAAAAAATAGACAATTTTAGGAAAATATTCCAGGATTTCAAAAAATTCATAATGTTCTAAAATTTCAAAACATAGGTCAACATTTTGAGGTTAAAGATAAAACTTTGCAACTAAATCAAAATCATTTGAAAAAAATTAAAATATTTCATTTAAAGTCAAGATTTTAAATAAATGAGTTGTGTTCTTAAGAAAAAGAGTCTTGATTAAATTTAAAACCTTAAAAATATAAAATTAAAGCTTTAACACTGGTTGAAACCTTTATTGTAAGAGTAGAAAGTAAAGTTTAAATTTTGCGATTTTAAAATTTGAGGCAACCCACCACTCATGATTTAATAAAAAAGGAGTCTTAAATTTCGAAAAAAAAGTTGTCGTTTCAAAATTTCGATAAAAAATCTTGAGTTTTCGATTTTATATATTTGTAATTTAAAGAATTTTTTAGGCTGAGGTCAAAATTTCGAAAATAAGTCAAAATCTTTAGAAATATTTAGAATTTATTATTTAACATAAAAATTTTAAACAAAACATAAATATTTATTGACAGTTCAATTAAAATAAATGACATTTTGAAAGGTTGAGGAATTTTGTAAAAAAGTCATAATTTCAAGAAAATACGCTATATTTATTTTTTTAATGCAACAACTTGGGTTAGACTCGCAAGACTGATGTTCAAATTTTGAATCCGTTTGAAATCCGAAGTTTTAAGAAAAAACACAAAAATTGCAAGTTTGATATAAAAATTTAAAAAAGACGAAATTGTGGAAAAAATTTATTAAATTTCGGAAAAGTCCAAAATTTGTGTTTATAATTATTTTGAAAGCATAAACGCATAATTTTGTAAAGAAGAGTAAAAATTTGGAGAGAGTACTTCAAATCTATTTTTGACAAATTTTCGACATTTTGAGTTTCGTTCAAATGAAAAAGTCAATAAGTTGACAATGAAAATTTTTTATGAACGTAAATCCCAAAGAAATTATCAGTGATTGACAACTGCAAGGTTTTAATACATTTGAATTGCTATCATAACAAACTTTCTGATGGAAAATTCTCATTTTTTGGATGTAGAATGGAAATTGTTACTGCTCTAGACTGTTTTATAAATTTGTGTATCTTAGTAATTCAAATCATCGTAAAAACGTGAAAGAAAATAGATTTCTGGAGGATTTTCTTTAGATTAGAAAATTTTAACCTCGCTGGATAAATAAGACGTCAAAATTACCCTTGAGGGATCAACCAAAATAATCAATAAGTAATCGAGTGCCGGGTTCGCTACGTTCTCTTCTAAAAAAAAAGTAGAGCACACTTGATACATTTGAACATCCGATAAAACTGTAGCTGACATAAATTGAAATGTATTATTATTAAACGGCGCGAGTATAATTAAATACCATATATGTTGCTAAATTAAAGCCCTTATCGCTTCCCATTTTCGTTTTTAGATTCATCTAAGTGTTCAGTTCATTACGACAAGCGTATTTTTGATATTAAGAAATTTCATTATCTTTGCGATTCTGTGGAGGGAGATTCAAGTGACGTTATTGAATCATTGTCAGTATCAGCTAATTATTATTATTAATTAATTATGCAAGATCGCTTTAAAATAAAAGAACAGGTCCAACTGTCCTAAACATTTTTTAATTCACAAAAACCACACAACCCGGTCTAAGACAACTAATTAACTGTATTAAAGGTTTTAGAGCTTTCGGCAAAAAAAGGGAATTAATTTTATTTATTCCCATAATAGCCGAAAAATTAAACGATCATGCAAAGCGAAAATGGCAATCAGTACAACCAGTACAGCTCTAGTTTTAATTAGAAATAGGTGCAGTAACTTTAAACAATGTCCAGCGTTGTTAAATCCAGGGTGTCGAGCTAACATCATTACTTCAGCATTAGTTAAAAAATTGTAATTTTCTTTAAAAGAGTTTGAAGAAATGTACCATATGAATCAAATCACATCTAAACGAATTCACCTGTGATCTGGAGTAAGATAAACAAAATCACAGAACCAACCTCAATTTTTAAGATTGATAAATTTGCCATTCAACTGCCCTCTAATGTTTTTTTCGATGATCCTGATTTCAATGCGAAATAATCTAAATAGATTTATTAACTGAAACAAGTGTGTAGTATGAGGTGCCGTTCAGGACATAATAATTTTTTATGAATATTTAATAAATCAAACAATTTATATTAAATTTGAAATTATATATTATTTCTTTCTTGCAGTATATTTAATTTTAATGAATATGGATATTTTAATCTTCTGTTAAAAATTTTATATAAATATTCTTAAATATCTCTTATAAAGATTTTATGTGATTTCAAAAATATTTATATAAAGTGTGATATATCAAACCACCGTAGCGGGCGCTAGAAGCGCTGGAACTTAAATTAAGGTTTGAAACTTTTTTTATTTTATTATTTATTTATTTATTATTATTTTGTTATTATTATTATTATTATTATTATTAGCAGCATGCTGTCACTTTTTATGTCAGATTTTAGTGCTATTGATAAATATGTAAATATAATCAAGATTCAGGTGGCGACAACGAAAAATAAAATTGATATATAAATAATACCATACTCCATGCCCGATTCGTGCGGCTACTATCGCCTCTCACGGTCGTTTCATGTATCGCAGTTTATATAAATATTTTTAAAACCACAAAAAACTTTCATATAAAATATTTAAATAGATTTATGTAAAATTTCTCTCAGGAGAATATAAATATTCATTTTTACAGAAATGAAGTATATTTCAAGAACGAAACTATATATAATTTAAAATTTTACATATATTGTTTGATTTATTAAATATTCATGAAAAATAATTATGTTGTGAACGGCGCCTCATAGTGTACTGTTCCTTCGAATATTTAACAACAATCAATTTAAATACCCGAATAGTGATCGACATCGGCAGTTCAGATTTCTAGCCCAATATTCGGAATGCAGTAGACCCGTCTAAAAATGTTTGGAAGGTGTTATCGGAAAATCAATTTTGGCGAACTATAGAGTACTTCTCCCTTATAGTCCGAAACTTTTTGAAAAAGAGCATCTTGTAATTTGAATAATTACATATAAAAATGATCAGATAAAATCTATACTTAAGATTATACAATATTAAACTTCACGAATTAAGCAACAACAAAATAATAATAATAAATAACACAAGGTTTATTACAGAATTAACGTAATACGTATTGTTGTAAATCAATACATATTTTATATAATTATTATTATTTACTACTTCGAAGATACATAGATAATTGTCGTGGTGAATTACAAGGGATGTCGGATAAAACGAGGGTCTTCGTCACTAAGATTCTAGCCTTAATAATCTAAATAAATAAAGGTTTCATATTTCAACACGATCGGTAAAGAGGTTATGAAATGATTAATTAAATTATTTTTTATAACAACTTTGAAAGTCTGCAATTCGAAAAGTAAACATTTTTTATTAATTTTTTTTTGTAATTCGTATTTATTTATCATTCCGAATCAACTTCCAACGTTGTCTTTGAAATTTGTAAATACCCTGTATAACCTTGTATGTTAAATAAAGTGTTAATTATGTTTCTATTTGGTGTTATCATTTCCAATGTCTCCGTTGGTTGCAAGGATTGCGAAATCTGTGAATTTTTTCTATAGAACTTCCAAGTTATGGAACTTGTTATCGAAAGGAATTTTCCCCAAAAATTACAACCTATCCTTGTTTAAGAAGGCGGTTCATCGCCTTCTATCCTTGTTTCCGCATCCTACTCGCAGTACTTTAAAAGCATAATGGGGTTACCCTTTGCGAGTGGATTAAACTTAAAAAAAAAGACGAAGTCGCGGGTAGTAGCTAGTGTGTTATAAAGTAATATCACTTCTTCTACTAAGAATGAAATATAGCTGTTTGGATATAATTACTTGTAGAATTCTAAATGAATTAGTCATGGACTAGCTGAACAAAAAAGTAATTCTCAACAAATTACATTTAACGAAAAAGACTAGAAATATAAACTGTCAGAAATGAATCTCTAATAAACATAATTAGCGGGAAATAATTTGTTTCATACCACTAATGAAATTGGTTTTATTTGATTATGTAAGACACCAATTTGTCTAATTGCACCACATTTAAAGGTTATTATTTTTAGAAATTCGTAATTTTAGAATAAATTCTTACACCGTAAGAGCAATTAATTATAACCCAGCGGGATCTGATGATTCGGTCGGTTTTGATGTGGAACCAAGGAATCACTTTAATTATACCATATTTCGGCGAGCTGATTTTATCTCGAATTATTCAAAATTTCAAGCGTAATTATTTGGAAATCTTTACGCGCACAAAAGAAAGTTAAAAACAAAAATCGGCGGCGCATCCGGAAATCATTTCGAAAAACAACCGTGATACAAGTCACAAATTCAAATTATTCTAGCGCTGGCGATTAATCGAAACGTTCGATAGATAAATATCATTTAAAAATGGTGCTTTAGCGTCAATTTTTTTTAATTTCCCGTTGCGACATAAATATTCATCTGGATATTATATAGGAAATAGCGCCCTAACTACACGCAATAATAAATCTGTGGTCGTTGAAACTAAAATGGAAAAAATACACCGATGAATCGAGTGGAAAATGCGGGAATTCGAGGGGTTGATTCACCTTGGAATTCCGGGGATTAGCTGGATACATGTTCGGCCTTTTGTTGTCTTTTTTTAATGGCTCGCAAAAACGAATAAAGAGTTATTCAACTTTTGGTTTTAAATTAAAATCCGACAAAGTCGTCTACAAATTGTCTGATGATTCGAACTTTTACACTCGCTTATTTTTGCACATGTGGGATAGTTTTACAAATTTTATTTTCGTGATCTAAGAAAAATATGTTAATTAGCGTACAGCATATTTGTAGAGTAACTATATCCTCTAATAGGACTCTATTATTAAAATAAACAATATGTGTTTGGTCTGACCAAACCTTCAGATGTTACTTAGTTTTTTTTTTAAGAAACACCTCGAAAGGTGTGTATTACAATCTCATCAAAAGAGATGGTCAATGAGTGATTTTGTTTTAGCTTAACTATGCTTAAAATCTTAAAACTAAAGTCCTACTCACTAGTATACCTTAGGGCAGTGGTTTCCAACCTGTAAGGTGCGCCCCCATAGGGGGGCGCAAGACTGTTGCAAGGGGGGCATGCTGTTTCCAAAATATCTTTTTCGAATACAAACCAAAAAATATATATTGTATATTGTTTTGTAGCCCATTAAATAAATTATAATATCACTTGAGTATATATGAAATTAGATTGTTAGAAAAATTAAGGGGGCCCAACAATTTTGTTTTTGTAAAGGGGGGCGCAGGTACAAAAAGGTTGGAAACCACTGCCTTAGAGTCTATATAACTTAATTACACTAAACTAGCGTGTAACATAAAACCGAAAATTGAAATACAGAACTTGTCTTCTGAAACCAAGAAAGATTAAAAAACACAACAAACGTTGCTCTAACGCGTTTCGATAGCCAATCTGTCATCTTCAGAGAGATACGTATCTCTCTGGAGATAACAGCAAGGACCGTTCCACCAAACACAAAACCGCACAAGTTCTGCTTTTTCACCAAGGCGACAGTCACTTGACTAGCTCAAAAGGTTCTCTTTCCTTGAGTCTTCTTGTCATATTGGTGTTGTCAAGGAGCTGGATCGCCTCGACATTTACATGTTGATGGAGCCGTTGTTCGTGACTTCTTGCAAGTCTGGTAATTGTCTGGTCAACGGTGTCCACCCGAAGGTCTCGGTGAAGATCAATATTTCTGATGTACCACAATGTTTTTCAATATTTTATTCTGAAATCTCTGGATGGTTAGGATATTACTTTTGTTGGTGCATCCCCAGAACTCCAAGCCATAAGTCCACACTAGTTTAAGGATTTGTTTATATAAAAGTATTTCTTTATATGGCGATAGGCTGGAGTACCTACAAAGTAAACAGTACCTTTTCCTATATCTTATCTCAAGTTCTTCGTTTTTCTTTTTAACGTGAACCTTCCAGCTAAGTCTTGCATCTAGTATAATGTCTAGATATTTTGATGCCTAAGGAATCTGTGCAGGATTTATGTTAATTGTTATTTGTTGGTTATTTTTGGTGGTGAAATTAATGTGTAGACATTTGGATTAGTTCAATTTAATATGCCATTTTTTTGGTCCAATTATTTATTTGATTAACTCTAGTTTGCAGTTTATTTGCGGCTTCGTCCTGGACTTTTTCCTACCGCTAGGATGGTGGTACCGTCTGCAAATGTAGCTATAGTGTCTTGTTCTGAGTATGGTATATCATTACTGTAGATCAGATACATGATAGGTGGTCCTAAGACATTTCCTTGTGGCACTCCTGCTCCAATTTCTTTTAATTCAGGGTATGCCTCCACTTGTTTTACTCTAGAGCCTCTTTGTGTGAGGGTAGCCTATTAAGCTTATATTTTGTCCCATCATGCCACACTTTATCAAGGCTTGCCTAACATCAAGAAGGACAGCTGAATAAACTTCTTTGTTTTCTAATGCCTTTTCAATCACATCTGTAATTCTATGTACCTAATCTATTGCTGAATGGCTCTCTTTAAAGCCAAACTGATGACGTGGTATTAGCTTTTTCTCTTCAGTAATAGGTTTCAGCCTTTTTAAAAATATTTTTTCAAATAGTTTTGATAGCATAAGCAGTAGAGAGATTGGTTTATACCAGGGAACGGCAAAGTTTTAAACCAAATGAGCCAGTCGCAATAAAAAAATACATCAGACAAAATATGAGACAAGGAGAGATCCCTACAGGATACACTTCTTCTGGGATTGGACCGTGTCAAAGAACTACTAAAAGTGTTCGACGTTTCGCCCACCATCGTAGGAGGCTTCTTCAGGAACAAAGAAAAGAAAAAATGAAAAGAGGAATATGAGGAAATATGCAAAAAACGAAAGAAAGGAAAGGCCAATTTTAAAACATCAGAGCACGGCAACTCAGTTTGTCCACCATACCAGAGGCGAAACTCTTCTGGTGTTACCGTGCTCTTCTGTCTAAACTTTCTTATCCTTTGTACTTCCAGAAGAGTTTCGCCTCTGGTATGGTGGACATACTGAGTTACCGTGCTCTTCTGTCTAAACTTTCTTATCCTTTGTACCAATTTTCAATTCAGAAGAGTTTCGGCTCTGGTATGGTGGACATACTGAGTTACCGTGCTCTTCTGTCTAAACTTTCTTATCCTTTGTACCAATTTTCAATTCAGAAGAGTTTCGCCTCTGGTATGGTGGACATACTGACTTACCGTGCTCTGATGTTTTAAAATTGGCCTTTTCTTTCTTTCGTTTTTTGCATATTCCCTCATACTCCTCTTTACATATTTTCTTTTTTTTTGTTCCTAAAGAAGCCCCCTACGATGGTGGGCGAAACGTCGAACACTTTTAGTAGTTTTTTGACACGGTCCAATCCCGGAAGAAGTATATCCTGTACTGACTCTGGCCGTGGAAGCTTTTGTTATCATAAGGAGGGATCTCCCTCTGACTCATGTAGTCAAACATATAATCAGACCAAAAGACCTTTTATTTTTCAAAATTTAGACATTTACTTCAAAATTTGCCTTTTGTTTCACAATTTCGACTTTTTTAATTCTTCTCTGTATTAGTCTTCTTTTCTAATATCTATTTTGTTCCTGAAATTAAAATTTTACATCAAATCTCCTTTTCTTCTCAAAATTCGCCAATTTGGAAAAATGTTTACTTTTTTCTAATTCAAGTTACTGGAAGATTTTTTAATAAAAAAATAAAAATTTGAAGTAATTGGAGAAGTAAAATAGCTTTTGAAGATTTCGAACTTTTTTAAACTTCTCCTTTTTCGAAATTTAGATATATTCTCATATGTCACTTTTTTTCAAAAATGCATTTTTTTCGACTTTGTTCTAAATTGCGGCTAGTTTCTAGAACTTTCTACATTCTTTTTAAAATTCGTCCTTTTACCAAATTGCGGAATTTTCTCCAAAATTGACTTTTACTAAACATTTAAATTTTTACTTATTTTCTACAAATTGTAACTTGTTTCGCAAAATTCGGGTTATTTTTCGAAATTTTGACTTTTAAAATTCAAAATTTTATTGTTCCTGCGAACTGCAATTTTTTTGACGAAATGTATCTACATATTTTCAAAATGTTTGACTTAATCCCAAAATTTAATTTTTTTTTTAAATTTGACCTTTCTTTAAAGTTTAACATTTTTCTCGAACCTAAAAGTTGTATCAAAATTGTCTTTTCTTTTGAAATTATTTTAACAATTCCATGAAAATTCGAATTTATCTAAACATTTGGATTTTATTTTAATTCGTCTTTTCGAAATTTTATATTTATGCTCAATATTTAACTTTCTCTGGAAAGACGCAAATTTTTTATTTTCTTCTCGGAAAAACTAAGGCTTTTTCAAAATTTTACAATTTTTTGCACAAAATTTATATTTCTCTAAAAATTTCAGGGCTTAGATTTATTCTGGGTTTCAATCTATTGTCGAAATTCGACGTTTTGTTTTAAATTTTATCGTTTTTGAGAATTTTGCCATATTCCTTTTTTTCGAAAACTGTTTTTTTTTTTAAATTTGGTTTCTTCTGAAAATTTTAACTCTTATTTCGAACTAAATTAAGTCACAAAATTTGATTTTTTTTTTTAAAATTTGGCTTTGTCTGGAAAATTTTGACCTTCTTTTAAAATTCAACATATTTCTCGAAACTGGAAGTTTTATCGACAGTTTCTTTTCTTTCGAAATTATTTTGCCAATTTTCTTAAAATTCGATTTATCTGAAAATTTGAAGTTTTTTTTTAATTCGTCTCGTTCTCGAAATTTCAATAAATTCTCAAAATTTAACTTTCTCTGGAAAATTGCAATTTTTTTATTTTCTTTTTCTTCAAAAAAACTTCGACTTCTGAAAAAGTACGACTGTTTTTTTTAAGGTTTTAATTTTTAGCAATTTCTCTTTTCGAAATTTTACAATTTTTCACAAAATTTAAATTTATCTAAACATTTCAGGGTTTTAAATTTGTTTTGTGAATTTCAATCTATTGTAAAAATTTGAAGTTTTTTTCTAAAATTTTGCTTCTTTTGATAACTTTTGACAAATTCAATTTTTTCGAAATCCTGTTTTTCAAAATTAGGCTCTTTGTGAAAATTTTAACTTTCATTTCGAACGAAATTCATCTATTTTTTAAATCCCAAAATTTTATTTTTTTTCTTAAAATTTGACTTTCTCTGGGAAATTTTAACCTGAGACCTGATATTGAAAGTTTTATCGACATTCTCTTTTCTCTCGAAATTATTTTACCCCGCTTCTCAAAATTCGAATTTATCAGAAAATGTGGATTTTTTTAGGTCGGCTTGTTTTGGGAATTACAATTTTTTTCCCAAAACTTAAATTTCTCTGGAAAATTGCAAATTTTTGGTCAAAATTTTGAGCTTTTCTTAAAATTTTCACTCTTTTTTTCTCCTGTGAAAAACTTCGATTTTCTTAAAGTTCGATACCCTTTTCTAAGTTTCCAGATTATTTGTACAATTTTTCTTTTTCATATCTTACAATTTTTCAAAAAATTCAAATTTGTCTAAGAATTTCAAACTTTTAATTTGTTCTGAGTTTCAATCTGTTGTCGAAATTCGACGTTTTTTTATCTAAAATTTTACTTTTTTTGAGAACTTTTAATAAATAAACTTTTTTCGTAATATCTTCCCTTTTTTCAATTTTTTCGAAGTCTCATATATTTTTCTCCAATTTTTTCGAAATCTCTTCCTTTTTTGACATTTTATTGTTCCTGCAAACTGCAATTTTTTTTGACAAAATGTATCTACATATTTTTCAAAATGCATAACTTAATCTCAAAATTTAATTTTTATCCTAAAATTTGACCTTATTTTAAAGTTCAACATTTTTCTCGAAATTAAAGGTTGTATCAATATTGTCTTTTCTTTTGAAATTATTCTAAGAATTCTATCAAAATTCGAGTTTATCTGAACATTTGGATTTTATTTTAATTCGTCTTCTTCTCGAAATTTCAAATTTATTCTTAAAATTTACCTTTCTCTGGAAAAATGCAAATTTTTTATTTTCTTTTTCTCTGATACAACTTCAGCTTTTTTGAAATTTTCACAATTTTTGCACAAAATTTATATTTGTCTAAAATTTTCAGGTTTTAATTTTGTTCTGGGTTTCCATCTATTGTCGAAATTCGACGTTTTGTTTTAAATTTTATCTTTTTTAAGAATTTTGCCAAATTCATTTTTTTCAAAATCTTTTTTTTCAAGATTCTGTTTTTTTGAACATTTTAACTTTTATTTCGAATTTAATTCATCTATTTTTAAATCTAAAAATTTAATTTTTTCCTAACATTTGACTTTCTCTGGAAAATTTTCCCCTTCTTTTAAAATTCAATGTTTTTCTCGAAACTGGAAGTTATATCGACATTTTCTTTCTTTTCGAAATTATTTAACATTTAACCTTAAGTTCGATTTACCTGAAAATTTGGAGGTTTTTTTTAAATTTCAAATATTCTTAAAATTTAACTTTTTCTGGAAAATTGCAAATTTTTCGTTTTCTTTTTCTCTGAAAAAACTTCGACTTCTGAAAAAGTTTAACTGTTTTTTTAAACTCTTAATTTTTTACATTTCCTTTTTTAAATTTTACAATTTTTCGCAAAATTTAAATTTGTCTAAACATTTCAGGTTTTTAAATTTGTTCTGTGAATTTCAATCTATTGTCAAAATTTGAAGTTTTTTTCTAAAATTCTGCTTCTTTTGAGAACTTTTGACAAATTTATTTTTTTCGAAATCCTTTTTTTTCAAAACTAAGCTTTTTCAGAAAATTTCAACTTTTATTTCAAACGAAATTCATCTCTTTTTAAATCTCAAAATTTGATTTTTTCTCTTAAAATTTCACTTTTTTGGGGACATTTTGACCTGACACCTGAAATTGGAAGTTTTATCGACATTCTCTTTTCCTTCGAAATTATTTTACCAATTTTCTCTAAATTCGACTTTATCAGAAAATGTGGCTTTTGTTTAAATCGTCTTGTTCTCAAAATTTAAATTTCTTTGGAAAATTGCAAATTTTTTGTTAAAATATTGAGCTTTTTTTAAAATTTTGACTTTTTCCTTGAAATGTTTCCTAAAATTTGACTTTTTTCTTCTTTTCTGAAAAACTTCGACTTTTTTAAAGCTCGACACTTTTTTTTAAGATTTCATTTTATTTGTACATTTTTTTGTTGATATTTTACAATTTTTCAAAAAGTTCAAATTTGTCTAAAAATTTCAGGTTTTTAATTTGTTCTGGGTTTCAATCTGTTGTCGAAATTCGACGTTTTTTTTTAAACTTTTACTTTTATTTGAGAAATTTTAATAATTTCACTTTTTTGAAATCTCTTCCCTTTTCTCAATTTTTTCGAAATGTTTTCTCAATTTTTTCGAAGTCTCATTATTTTTCTCAATTTTTTAGACATTTCTTCCTTTTTTTCAAAATTCGGCTTTTTTTGAAAATTTCAACTTTCATTTCGCACTTTGATATTTGGTGTTTCAGGAAATTTAGATTTTTTTTCTCACAAAAGTGATTTAACCTTTTTTCACGAAGGTTCAAGGCGGTATAAAATTAATAAATAAAAAAGGAAAAATTATGAGAAAAATATTTTTTTGAAATTTTGACTCCCCAAATTGGTCTTTTTCTAGAAATTTCAAATTTCATGTGTTTTTTCAAAATGTTAATACAAATCATTTAAACATTTCGAAGAACTACTGCTTGAAATCATAACTTTTTTGTGAAAATTTAAGCAAAATGGTGGGTAAAATCATACAATTTTGCACAAGTTTTCATTAAAACATCGTTGAAGAAGAATTGTTCGAAATTCAGCCTCTAACGAAGTAAAAATGTATATCAAATATTACATGTAATGAATCAGTCTACGACTTGCATGCTCTTAGCAAATAAAACAAATGATTGTACGTAGAGCGGTCTATACATGTTGTCTTGCAAAATATCGGAAAATAAATAAAAATATTAAATTAGATAAAGCAACGTCGTTGTTATTATTAACACCTTGAAAAAGAAGAATAAACATCATAAGATTTAGAAGTACGACGATGGGGTTTGAAAAAATCCACAAAGCTTTCACCCAAAACAGAAATGAAACTTAAAAAAAAAACGATTTTATTTCAAAATGAGGACTTATTTTTGTAGAATTTGCACTTATCTTAGATTTTTGACTTTTCCTTAAATTTCGATTTTTATCAAAATTTTTAATTTTTTAAAATGTCGACTTCGATTTTTCAAAGGTTTGCACTTTTAGAAAATTTTGACCTTTTGTGAAAATTTTGAAATTTGAATAATTTTAATTTTTTTGCAAATTTCGGTTTTTTTTTAATTTAAAATTTATTGATAATTTCAAACTTTTTTCAAATTTTTAATTGTTTTCTTAATTCTGGACCTTTTTCAAAATTTTGAATTTCTTTAAAAATTTTAATTTTTTTCAAATTTTATTTTTTATTAAATTTTAAATGTCGACTTTCTTGAAAAATTTCAATTTTTGAAACTTTTTTCGACTTTTTTGAAACTTGCTACTTTTTTTGAAAACCTTCATTTTAAAAAAAAATGTAAATGTATTTACTGAAATTTTGAAATTTTGCCAAATTTTGAGTTTTTCGAAAATTTGAAACTTTTTTCAATACATTTTTTTAATTTCGAAAGTTTTTGAAAATTCCCCCATTTATTCAATTTTCAAATTTTTTTTGTAAATTTTGACTCATTTCGAAAATCTCTTTTTTTTGGGTTCTTTGACCATTTGTCAATATTTTGATTTTTTAAATTTATCCGAATCTTTTTTTTTAGAATTTCGACTGATATTTTTTTTAACTTTAACTTTTTATAAAATGTCGACATTTCTCAAATATTTTCTTTACAAATTCTACTTTTTTGAAAAATTAGACTTTTTTATTTTTACAAATTCATCTATATTTTAAATTATTAAAAGTTTTCCTGTATATTTATTTTTCAAAAATTTAGATTTTTCAAATTGTGTGAATTTTTAAAGACTCGATACTTAGATTTTCTTTGAAAATTGTGACTCTAAAAATCTCTACTTTTTATGAAAATCTCCATTTTTCAAACTTTTTGGATTTATTAAACATTCTTTGAGCATTTTGATTCTAAAATTTTGACTCAAAAATTTGGAATTATTTTAACATCTCTATTGCATTATTTTTAAAATTTTCGTACTAAAAGTTTCGACTATTTGTTCAAATTTCGTTATTTCTTAAAACTTGGACTATTTTTGATTGTCAGTTTAGAATTGAAGTTTCGAATTTTATTGAAAAAAACTAAAAGAGTAAATAAATATCCATTTAGAAAAATGCAAAACCTTCGAAAAAGAATTAGTTGAAAAGTTGAATTTTTAGAAAAGATCCAAAAAAAGTCGAAATTCTAAGGAAAGTGGAAATTCTTCTGTCAAAATTTCCCAAAAAAGTTAAAATTTTCAAAAATTTCGAAGCATCCATAGAAAGTTAAAACTTTCAAAAAAAACCAACATTTTAAAAACTAGCCAAATTTTCGAAAAAAAGTTTAGATTTTAAAAAACAGTCTAAAATTTAAAAAATATTCAAAATTATGAAAAAATCACAAGATTTTAAAAAATGAAGATTTTTTAGTGAAATCTAAAAACCCAAATTTTCGAAAAGCCCAAATTTTGAATAAAGTCAAAATTACCACAAATTTCGAAAATTTTGTAAGTTAACACTAAAAAATTAAAAAAATAGCAAAAATTAAAAATAAATTTAATTAGAAAATGTCGAAGTTTTCAAAAATAAAGTTAGAATTTTCAAAAAAAAGTCAAGTTATTGATAATATCGACATTTTAAAAAAGTTCAAATTTTCGAGATAAATCAAAAATTTTAAAGTGCAACAAATACTTGCAAAATAATCCGAAATTGTAATGAGAGTCGATTAAAAAAAATCGATATTTTTAGATGAAGGAAAAATTTTAAAGAAAGCGAAAGTTTTAAAGTTCAAAAATTTAAGAAACGACGTAATTTCGAAACATTTCTAAATTTTGACAGAAAACTAGGATTTAAAAAGATCAAACTTTTAAAAAATAATGTCAGCATTTTGAAAAAATACTGTAAAAAGTCGGCCCTTTCAAAAAATTCAAGGATTTTGATAAAATGAAGAACATTTTTAAAAAACGTTTATAAAAGTTGAAATTTTGGAAAATAATTTAAATTGCAAAAATAATCAAAATCTTAAAAAAAATTGAAAATTAAAAAAATGTAGCGTTTTCAGTTAAATTTTCAAAAAAAGCTGGAATTTTCAAAGAAGCTTAATATTGAAGGAAACTTTCATAAAAAGTGGAAAAGTAAAATCGTTAAGAAAACCAAAAATTTTGGTCAAATAAAACCTAAAAAGAAAATAAAAGACATTTTTTTAAAAAGTTAATATTTTTGATTGAATATTTTTAAAAATATCGTAATTAAAAAAAAATCTAAAATTTTAAAAAGCAGCGAAAGTGTCAAATAAATTTGAAATATTGCAAAATATTTCAAAATGTTAAAAACAGTCGATATTTTAAAAAAAGGTCGCAATTTAAACAACTAGAGATTTTCGAATAAAGTCGAAATTTTTAAGAAATTAAAAAAATACCAGTACTTTCAAAAAAGGTAGAAATTTTTGGAAAAGTCCAAATTCAAGACAAAATTAAATGTTAAGTAAGAATTTTCGAAAAAAAGTTTAGATTTTAAAAAATATTTATAATTATGAAAAAATCACAAGATATAAAAAAAATGAAGAATTTTAAATAAAATCTCCCAAAAAGCCAAATTTTCGAAAAGCCCAAATTTTGAATAAATTCAAAATTACCTCAAATTTCGGAGTTTTTGTTAGTTGAGACTCTGAAAAAAAATTAAAAAATTGCAAAATTTAAAAAGAAATTTCATTAAAAAATGTCAAAGTTTTCAAAAATAAAGTTAGAATTCTCAAAAAAGCCAAAATATTGAAAATATCGACATTTTGAAAAAAGTTCAAATTTTCGAGATAAATCAAAAATTTTAAAATGCAACAAATGCTTTTAAAATAATCCAAAATTTTAACAAGAATCGATTAAAAGTAATCGATATTTTTAGTTACGGGCGAAATTTTAAAGAAAGTGAGAGTTTTAAAGGTCAAAATTTTGAAAAACGACGTAATTTCGAAATATTTCTAAATTTTGACAGAAAACTAGGATTTAAAAGAGATCAAACTGTTGAAAAATAATGTCAGTATTTTAAAAAGATACTGTAAAAAGTTGACCTTTTCAAAAAATTTAAGGATTTTGATAAAATGAAGAAAATTTTAGTAAAACGTTGGAAAATAATTTGAGTTACAAAAATAATTAAAATTTAAAAAAAATGTGGAAATTTAAAAAAATGCATTTTTAGTTAAATTTTCAAAAAATACCGAAATTTTCGAAGAACCTTAATATTGAAGGAAACTGAAAACAATCAAATAATTCTAAACTTTCATAAACAGTGGAAAGTAAAATTGTTAAGATACCTAAAATTTTGGTTAATTAAAATTTAAAAAGGAAATAAATGTCAATTTTTTGAAAAGCTAAAATTTTTGATTGAATATTTTTAAAAAGATAGGAATTTAAAAATAAAACGAAAATTTTAAAAAGCAGCGAAAGTGTCAAATAAATTCGAAATTTTGCAAAACAGTTCAAAATGTCAAAATAAGTCGATATTTTAAGGAAATGTCGCAATTTAAACAACTAGAAATTATCGAATAAAGACGTAATTTTAAAGAAATTAAAAAAATACCAGTATTTTTAAAATAGGTAGAAATTTTTGATAAAGTCGTAATTTAAAGAAGAATTAAATTTTAAAAAAGTAAGAAATCTTGAAGTTTTAATTTGGAATAACGTCGAAATTTTAGAATATAAAATCTACATTTTTAAAAGCGAAAACTAGAAAGCTAGAAAAAAAACTTTTGTTAAAACAGAAATTTTAAAAAAAGCCCAAATTTTGAAAGTTGAAAATATTAAAAAAGCTAAATTTTGATAAGTCGAAATTTTCTAAAAAAAGTGTAAATTTTGAAATAAAATCGAAATCTTGGAAAAATAGAATTTTTCAAAACACTGGATATTTTAAAAAATCTTTGGTGTCAAACTTTCTAAAAAATCTAGTTTTCAAACGGATAGATTTAAAAAAAATTAAAATCATCAGAAATTTTCTAAAAGGCGAAATTTTGAAAAAAGGAATATTTTTAAGTGTCGAAATTTTGGACCATTGAAAATTGTGAAAAAAAGATATTAAAGTGAAAGTTTTAAAAAAGTCGAAATTTTAATAAAAAATTCAAAATTTGGAAATAAAATTCATTAAAAAAGAGAGAAGTTTAAATTTTTGAAATTTTAAATAAAAAAAGTTGAGATGTTTAAGAAGTCTAATTTAAAAAAAAATTGAACTAATCGATAAGTCGAATAAGATTTTAAAAAATCGAAAATTTCAGTAAAGTGGAACTTTTCAAACTGGGCAAAAATTTAGAAAAGTTTGGATCTTCGGAAAAGTCGAAACTTTAAAAAGAATAGAAATTTTAAAAGTCGAACTTTGAAAAAAGTCGAAATGTTCGAAAAAACTAAATTTAAAAAATTGATTTACTTAAATAAATTTAGTGGCCGTGAAATAGTGAATGAGATCGGGTGACATATCAGCTAATTGGAGTATAACACTTTACGATGCAGTATTGGGATCAACATTTATTTTTTGGACACATATCTTGACTTTATTCCTACGATTTAGGGGGCTCTGGGGGGTTCCAAGTGATAAGAACTGATAATAGTTTCATGCAGACATTCCAATGATGAAAAAATTTTATCAGGGCATATTAAACTCAAGGGTGTTGACTGACTACTACTGCTTGATCAAGAGGGACCAATTAAAAGCTAAATAGTCTACAAAAACAAATATTAAAAGTTCCTAATGTAAAATTTTCATGTTATATTTTTGGAGATCCAGTATTTTTCAAACATTTGACAAATGTCGTGGGTGATGAAAACTCCAAAACGGCTTATTTAACGAGAACAATTAATGCTATTAAAAAAAGTTCATGTGACATGATAAAACTTCAATTTTGTTGACCAGTGTTAGCAATTTTAGTGTAAAATCCTGTAACGAACATCTAGACGAAAAGCTGGATGTTCATATATGCTCTCCAATACGCTAAAATGAACTGCAATTAGAGATGTTTCAGATGGAAAGATATTAAATGTAAAACAACTCATTTAATGTCTTTTTATTTCAGTGTGAAGCAATTTGCCGTAATCCCATACCCCTTTAGCGAGATGGCCTTAAAAATAATTTTCCAATTACAAAACATGGAATATTAAATAATGTATTTGCATAATAAAAAATCTGTAATACATTAAGCCCTTGTTTAAATATTTTATGCCAGCTACTTACATTTACATTAAGCCTTTTTACAACACAATTTCCAGAGATATTTTAAAATTTTAATTAATTGGGAATAAAAATGTGATCTGGGAATGCCGTAAAAGCTATAAATTGCGCTTTATTAACATCGAATTTGTTTTTCGAAAAGTGCAATGGAACTTAACGAAAAAAATGGACTTCTTAAACAAATGATTGTTTCGCAAAGAATTTGAACGCTTTTCTGGTTCCATAGAAAATCACACCATTCATGGTTTCGTCATTTTTTTGCTCTAGATTAAAATCTGGAAGGCGAACGAACGTATTCGTAATCAGTCTTCTTCGCAGAAGAGGATATTTTTTCTTTAAAAATATCGTACGTTATAAAGGATTTTGTTATTTTTTTGGTACAATAAAACCATCGATATGAAGCTAATACATTTTTGGACAAACGTCGAAATTAGATTGAATTCGAATTCGAACGTCTGCATCTAATCGGGACTTAATTAGGCGTGATTAAATGATGTGTTTTTTTCGTAATATAAAGGCTGCGTTTAAAAAGGGGATAAATCAAACAGTTGAAGGGTTCGCCCACTTTGATTCTCTTCGAATTGTCAGTACAAGCCTTATAATTATAAAAGGAGCTTAGTCATAATATATTATGTTAATTTGTTCTACTAACAAATACAGCTACATTATCATAAATTATTACTCGTACATTCCAGTCTTTCTTTGTTTAGGTTGTATTGTACGCCCTTAATGCCATTCGAGCTATTTGACCGATCCCGACTATGCGATTGAAATCTTGTAACACACAGAAGCGAATTGTGAATGATTTTGTAACTTTCTCACTGAAGTTTTCTTTTAACACTTTAACAGTAGTAATGCGAATGCCTAATACTAATAACTAGAGACCGGAATTTAAGTAAAATCCTATGATCTTACCTTTTCAACTTTTTCGACGTTTTTCGTGCATTATTGCCTAAATTTCAATTTCGTTTGTTTTTTGCCTTGTTATTCATGATTTAGACCTATTTTCAAAAAATTTAATGCTTATTTATCCATTTTCATGAGTTCTCCCGAGTACATTTACACTTCTGAAGAATTTAAGCAGAAATATGTATTCGAACGTATTAAAATAAAGTTATAATATATAAATGTAATTCATTCTAATAACAATAAGAAACCTCAGGCATAAATTGCTAAAAAATGTAATTAATAGAGCCTGGAAATTAAGGCATTTGCCATTTGATGCCATATTTGTTATTTTAGACAATTTTTAGTTTATTTTGCCATTTTTGGCGTTATTGCCTTATTTTCAGAAAAAGAAACACATAAAAAGGATTTAAATTGCTACAATTAAAATTTTATAATTATAATTCTCATAATTTATCTTTACTTGGTTAATGAGCCTTTAATATATGGTCCATTAACGATGGTGTAGGCAAAATTTGCTTCAGGGGGAGCCATTAATTATCTTGAAAAATCGATGAGCAAAAAAATACATAATTTGTAAAAAAACCTTTTCGATTGAGTATTTGTAAATATTTAATTACATTATATTTTCATTTAATTACATGAACTGGTGGTAGAAATTTTAAAAAATAAATAAACAGTTAGAAAATCGATTTTAAAATAGAAATCGAAACTTTCTGAATATTTGAAAAAACTACGTAATTTTAAAAACAACAATTGAAAATTTCCAAAAGTCGAATTTTGTGAAAAAGACAGCATTTCAAACAAAAAGGAATTTCCATAGAACAGAATTTTAACCTTATTCAAATTTTGACAATCTTAAAATTCACAAGAAATCTTTCTCGGAATTATTAGCTTTATTCTTCATGGTAGACCCTTACTGACCGGAAATATTATGTTTTTTTCAATTTATTTAACATTTCTTCGGCCCAGTTTGGAAATATTTAAATTTTTATGGTTTGTTGACAATGAGAGCGAAACATCGATGTCCAGTGCTAGAACTTTTTTATGTATTTTTTTTTTATTTTCCCAATTTATCAAAAAAACAAATTTTTTATTTTTTCCATATCTAATTTTTGGTCTCCTATTTTTCATTATTCCTTTTCTATGTAAAATAAAATAACCTCTTAATTTGTGAACTGTCATGAAGTGACGTTTTCAATAAATTTAAATATTACGTAGTCGCATTTCAAAAACTGTTTAGAAAATTGTCAACAAACCATAAAAATTTAAATATTTCCAAACTGGGCCGAAGAAATGTTAAATAAATTAAAAAAAAACATAATATTTCCGGTCAATAAGGGTCTACCATGAAGAATAAACCTATTCCTCTAACGGAACGAACGGACTCCGCAAATGGTGAGTGCTTCTAACTACCAAGCTGAATAGATTTCAGCAGTTAGGAACAGTAGTCACCAAGAGCATGTAAGTTCGACCCACAAGTGTAGTTCAATGCCGGAAGGGGTATTAGCCCTCGGAGTAGTTGTTTCTTGTGGATCGGGTTTCAAATATTTAAATTTTTAACACAGTAAATTTTTAACACACAAATTGATGATGAAACGTCTATTCATTTTAAAATTTCTTTATTTTTCTCTTTTATATTAAAAAAAAAAATTATTTTTAAGTATTTCTTCCTCATTTTTCCTTTTCCATGTTATGCACTGCTGACAAGCTCAAATGAGAGCGAAACATCGATGTCCAGTGCTACAACTTTTTTATGTATTTTTTTTAATATTTTCCTAATTTATCAAAAAAACAAAATTTTTATTTTTTCCATATCTAATTTTTGGTCTCCAATTTTTCATTATTCCTATTCTATGTAAAATAAAATAACTTCTTAATTTGTGAACTGTCATGAAGTGACGTTTTCAATAAATTTAAATAACACGTAGTAGCATTTCAAAAACTGTTTAGAAAATTGTCAACAAACCATAAAAATTTAAATATTTCCAAACTGGGCCAAAGAAATGTTAAATAAATTGAAAAAAACATTATAGCTTTATATTAAAATTTCGATAAAATTTTGAAAAAATAAACAAATTTTAAGAACCTGTTATTTGGAGAAAAATATCTAATTTCGAGTTCAAATTTCCATAAACATAATTTTGAAGTACAAGTCAAATTTTCGAAAATTAGACAAATTATGCAAACCAAGCTAAAACTTCCAAAAGTCAAATTTTAAAGAAATGTTCAGAAGAAGCTAAATACTCATGAAAATGATTTACAAAAAAAAGATTTTGAAAAATACAAGAAGAAAATCAGTTTTGGGAAATAAAATTCTTAAAAAATCAAAATTAAACTAAGAAATTAATATTTCAGAAAGGCCGAAAAACCTCAACAGTTCGGAAAATATCAAAATTTCCAAAAGTCCAATTTTGTGAAAAAAAGTTGCAAGTTCCACGAGAAGTTGAATTTTGAAAAAGAAGTTGTAATTTCATACTTTTCATTTTTCTCGGAAAAAATCGAAATTTCAGAAATATCGAATTTCGAAATTACAATCTGAAATCTAGAGAATAATGCGAATCTTGATAGAGAAAAAAAAACACATTAAGGAAAATGGCGAAATTTTGAAAAGGAGCAAATTTTAGAAAAAAAGTCAAAAAAGTATAATTTTGAGAATAAAGTCGAAATTTATAGAAATACGCTTTTTTTAGAAACAGGCTGATTTTGGTAAAATGACTTATTTTACGAGAAGGAAAAATTTAATATGGAATTTGTGTTAAAATTTTGAATCTTTGGATCTTGAAAAAAGTTTGAACCTGCAGAAAAAGCCCAATATTGAAAATATAAAGCAATTTTGAGGATAAATTGAAATACCAAAAAAAGATAAAGCTTTGAAAAAAGGTCATCTTTTCCAGAAAAAAATTATTAAAAGTAATTAAGAAAAAAACGTCGATTTAAGTCGAAAAAAAGACTCATTTGAAAAAAATAGTCGAAATATCGAAGAAAAGTAACATTTCAAAATAAATGGATATTTGCATTTGTCAATTTTTTTGAGAAATAATCTTAGAGTGCGAATAAAATTGTTTGCAATTTTTATCTTTTTATAAAAATTTATCTTTGAAAAATAAGAAAATTCTCAAACAAATATTGTTCGCAAAATTTTGACAAAATGACAAACTTTGATAAGTAAACTGAAATTTGAGGAAAGCTTTGTTAAAAAAAAATCGAAATTTTCTGAAATAAGATAATTCTAAAATGAAAACGACGAATTTTCAGACAAAAATTGAACATTTTAAAAGAATCTTATTTTTAAAAGAAAAATCTAAAAAAAATCACAATTTTGAAAACGACGAATATAGAGAAAGAGAGGAATTTTGGGATAAAATAAATCTAAAATTAAAATTTTAGATTTATTTCAAGGAAATACTAATGTTTCTAAGTCTGCAAAAAGATAAAAATCAAAATTTCACGAAAAACGCAAAAAAATTACCGAAAATTTCCAAAAAGTCAGATTCCAAACGCCCAGTGTTAAGAAATGCAACAGAATTTTACAGAAAAATTAACATTTCGAGAAAAAGCTCGACATTATAAGAAAAATGCCTAAAAAAAAATCCAGAATTTTTCACAAAAAGTGAAATTTTAATACAAAAAAGTCGAATTTTGCGAATAAAGTAAAAATTTGGAAAAAAGACCAGCAATTAAAAAAAAACTCTAAATTTGGGAAAGACGGCGACCTTTGATTGAAAAGTCGTTATTTTCAAAATAGAGTTGAAATTTTTCAGAGAAAGGCTGATTTTAAGAAAATTTAAGAATAAATTTGAATTCTTTAAAAAAAGCAATTTTTGCCTTTTTACAGAACTTCCAAAAAATATTTTTCAAAATCTCCCAATCAATATTTTTCTCCAAATCTTTGTCTTTTCATCAAAATATCGATCAAATTTCAAAAAATAATCACATTTTGGTTTGGTTTTATGAAAATTGTAGGTAGTAGTAGTAGTTTATTTTAAATGTATAAAATACATATTAATTACAAATGGTTCATAAAAGAATGGTAACAATAATAATAATAATAAATAAATACATATTATGACAAAATGACAATAAATTAATCAACCATATTAAAAAAATACACATATATAAAATTCCGACGCTATTTTCTAGGGATAATTTTTCGCAAAAGACTTAAATTGATAGAGAGAATTAGAATTTTTTATTGCAACAGGTAAGTTGTTGAATTCACATAAACCATCAAAAAATAGTGATCTTTTGATACTTTACTTTTTAACTGTGTTTATATAAAAGTTTGTTGTGTTGCGGGTATTATAGTTGTGAATATCTAACATTAATTAAACAAATTTTTAAATAATTCGGGAAAAGGTTTTTAGTTATTTTAAAAATAAAGGACATGTTAGATAAAACAGATATTGTTTTACGGACAAGAACTGGAGACATTCAAGCATGAAGTCAACACTAACATGATTATTGCATCGCAAAATGATTCTTAATGCTCTATTTTGTAATAGTTGTAGTTTATTTAAGAGTTCTTAAGTGAAATAATACGTCATTGTTGGGCAATAGATGAATAAAGGGGCAATCCATGACTTATAGAGGTCAATTCTAGCAGGAAGATTTAAAGATTGACAAATACGCCAAAAATATTCAACTCTAGATGAAAGTTTATCAATAGTGGTCTTAGCATGATTTTTAAAGCTCAGGGATGAATCTATAATAATACCAAGTATTTGATCTCATTGACATATTCTAAATTTGTTTAGTTTAATATTATTGGTCGTATATTAGATGCATGATAGTTTCCCATTATCATTACTTTGGATTTGTTTGTGTTAATTAGCAATTTATTTGTTTGTAACCAGTGACAATTTGAATGTAGCACTAAGTTCATTTTATCAATAGCACTGTCAATGTTATCATTAAGCACAATAACAAGAGTATTATCCGCAAAAAGGTTTAGGAATGTATTTGGATCGCTAATAACATTATTCGTGTCATTGATATACAATACAAATAATATTGGCCCCAGGATCGTTCCATGTGGAACTCCATAAATGTTGTCGACAGGATTAGAGGAAAATCCATCGATCGTTGTTCTCTAACTTCTACCAAATAGATATGAACTAAACCATTGTACTGTAAAATCATGAAAGCCCATATTTTCCAGTTTTACTAGAAGAATCGATCTATCAATAGTTTCGAAAGCACGTTTTAAGTCGAGGAATGTCCCAATGGCTACACAATTATTATTGTCCAACCAGTTTTTCCATTTTGATACTACTAATTGCAGAGAAGATTCACAGGAGTGTTTGTCACGAAAACCCGATTGCTGTTCAATTAAAATATTATTGAAGTTTATTTAATTAATAAGTTGAGTATATATTGTTACGGGCTTATCGGTTCGATTGATTACACTTATCGAATAAGACCCACTTTATTACTGAACTCAACAATTTACAATTAACTCACTTCGACTAGCTCACTAATTGCACTGATTCTAACTGACTGACTCGAGGGAAAAGTGACCGCCTTTTTATAGTTTCGGCCCGCGTCTTCCAGAATTTTCGGCAGATAAGGCTTATCGAATGCCGAAATTTCTGGAACGCTTATCTGCCGTTTGTTTCGTTATCGCGGCCGCTTTCCCCTTATCAGAACCTTCTAGAAACTTTTTTTATTTACTAAATTCTACAATTCTATTCTAAATCCTATTTCGTCTATTTACATTGCGTTACACTGCCTCCCCCTTAGAAATGATCGTCCCGATCAGTTCCAATCAGTCACTTCGCCACTAAATTTGCATAGTCTGTTCAGGTGCACCACTTTCATTTTACTCCTGGAGCTACGCTGGATCCTGTATACCAAGTCGTTGATCCTCTTCACCACTTTGTACGGCCCTTCCCAAGATGGCGTAAACTTTGGCGAAACTCCTTTCTTTCGCTGAGGGTTGTATAGCCATACCAACTCGCCCTCACTGAAACCACCATGATTGGCACTCACGTCATACCTGGCCTTCATCCGGTCCGTCGCCAAGTTGATCTTCGTCCGCACCAGAGCATGCGTCTCCAGTATCGCTTCCCTCAAGTCATCTACGAAACCCATCGTTTCCCTGGGAACCTCCCTTGGTGATCCAAACACCAAGTCACACGGAAGCCGCAGTTCCCTCCCGAAGATCACTTTTGCCGGAGTCTGACTTGTAGTTTCATGAGTTGCCGCGCGATAGGCCATCAGAAACAGTGGTAGATGTCGGTCCCAGTCGGTCTGATGTTTGGAAACGACCTTCGAAAGATGTTCCTCTAATGTCCTGTTAAATCTCTCTACCATTCCGTCAGACTGCGGATGAAGAGGTGTTGTTCGAGTTTTCCTTATTCCAAGAAGACGACACACCTCTTGGAAAACCCCCGATTCAAAGTTCCTTCCTTGGTCCGAGTGTAGTTCCAAGGGAACACCGAATCGACAGATGAAGTTGTCCACAAGAACCCTTGCGACTGTGGTGGCTTCCTGATTCGGGATGGCATAAGCTTCAGGCCATTTACTGAAATAATCCATGGCCACCAGGATGTACTTGTTTCCATCGTCTGAAACTGGGAATGGTCCTGCCACATCGATTGCAATTCTTTCAAATGGAGCTCCCACATTATATTGCTTCAGGGCCCCTTTGGTTCTCGTACGGGGACCCTTGGATGCAGCACAGGTGACACATTTCCGACACCACCGCTCGACGTCCTCCCTGCAGTTAACCCAATAGAACCGTTTTCGAACCTTCTCCAGGGTCTTGTTTATCCCTAGGTGTCCACCAGAGGTCCCATTGTGCACCTCCCACAAGACCTGTGGAATCTTCTCCTGAGGCACCACCAACTGCAAGTTGACACGCTTTCCATCCACGCTTTCCCATGCTCTCTTCAGTACCCCGTCCTCGACCTGGAGGGATTTCCATTGGGCCCACAAATTCTTAAGAGCTGGACTTCTGTCGGAAATTTCTTGCCATTCCGGTCTGTCTCCAGCTTCTTTCCGTTTCAATATGGGTCCGATATCAGCGTCGCTCCTCTGTAGCTTCCGAAGACCTTCAACAGTCCATTCGTCTTCTGGCTGGACAGAAGTGACCCTTATATCCACCATTTCCTCATGGTCCTCAACTCGTTTGCAGTGTTTGCAATCACCACAGGGTCTTCTGGACAAAGCGTCAGCGTTTTTATGCTGTCGTCCCGGTCGATGATGCACCTTGAAGTGATACTGCTGAAGCCTTTCTAACCATCTAGCCGTCTGTCCCTCCGCGTTCTTCATTCGGAGTAACCAAGAAAGTGCCGAATGATCTGTCCTGATAAGGAATTCTTGCCCATATAAATACTTGTGAAAGTGTTCCACGGCCTTCACTATCGCAAGTAGTTCCTTCCTGGTGGTGCAATAGTTCCTCTCCGGCTTCGTCAGGATCTTGCTGTAATACTCGATTACTCTTTCTTCACCGCCTTGAACTTGGGACAGCACAGCCCCAATGCCGATGTTACTGGCATCAGTGTCTAACACGAACTTCCCATTCTGCTGAGGATACGCCAAGATAGGGCTTGTACACAAGGCGGACTTCAATTTTCGGAAAGCGGTATCACAGTCTGGAGTCCAGACGTACGGCCTTCTTCCTTCCGTTAGTTGATGCAACGGCGCAGCGATGTTGGCGAAACCTTTCACAAATCTTATGTAATAGGTACACAGCCCCAAGAAACTCCTCAGTTCATGTTTGTCTTTGGGTTTTGGCCAGTCACGAATTGCTTGAGTCTTGCTGATATTTGTTTCAACTCCTGCGGCTGATACAGTGTGACCCCAAAATTCTACTTTCCTTTGGAACAAAGAGCACTTGTTTGGATTCAGCTTTAAGTTGGCTTGCTTTAATCTGTCGAAAACTTCTTGAAGATTTTCCAAATGTTCTTTAAAGCTCTTGCCCATCACCATGACGTCATCTAGGCAAACCAAGCAGGATTTCCAAGTAAGTCCTCGAAGTACCAGTTCCATTAGACGTTCGAAAGTAGCCGGTGCGTTGCATAGTCCAAAAGGCATAACCGTGAACTGATATAATCCACTCCCAGATGAAAAGGCCGTCTTTTCTTTGTCGTCAGGGTCTATGCTCACTTGCCAATATCCACTTTTCAAGTCCAAAGTTGAAAACCAGGTGGACCCAGACAAGGTCGTTAGGGTGTCATCAATTCTTGGCAAGGGGTAGCTGTCCTTTTTAGTGACGTCGTTTAATTTCCGGTAGTCGACACAGAATCTTGTTGACCCGTCCTTCTTTGTAACCAAGACTACAGGGGAAGACCAGGGACTATTGGACTCCTCGATGACTCCATCCTTCATCATCTTCTTAACCAGTCCCGCGACTTCCTCTTGCTTGGCCACCGGTAATCTTCTAGGGGGTTGACGAATAGGTGTTGCATCGCCGGTGTTGATTTTGTGTCGAACTACGTCGGTCCTTCCTAGATTTCGGTCTCCATCGGTAAAAACGCCGTGGTTTTTCTTTAGAAATGACCTAGCCAGAACTACTTCTTCCTTGGACAAGTGTTTCAAGTCCACTTCCAACTTGACTTGCCCAATCTTCGTTTCCTGTACTGGCGCACAATTGTCTCCCAAGGAGCTTATTGAGGCTACCGGGGTACAGACTGCCAGAGTGCTACCCTTTTTGATTGAGCGTGCTGTTGGGAACACGTTGGCAACTCTCACAGGTACCTTCTGAGATGCTTTAACCACGGATCTCGCCACTAGTAAATTCTTGGCAATATCATAAGTCGGTTCCACTAATCCAACGCAGCAGCCCAAATCTCCTTCCATCACAGCCATAACCGTCTTCTCGCTGCTTCCCTGCACTACAGCTGTTTCGCAGGCAAACAGTCTTACCTCCTTTGGAGTGTCCTTTGGTGTAGTCAGGATAAGCTCTTCATTTCCAATCTTTAAAATGTTCTGCGCTGGGTCGAAAGTAAAGCCATGTTGCCTGATTACGTCCATCCCCAGAATCAGTTCGTCTTCGATATCTGCCACCAACACCCGATGAGAAATCCTTAATTTTCCCAGACCAATCATGACGTCTGCCTCTCCTATAATTGGCGCAGTATCTCCCGTAACTGTTCTGAGGACCATTCTTTGCGACAGTACCTTCGGTTGCGACGGTAGGATGTTCCTTCGTGCCAAAGTAACCATGGCGCCTGTGTCCACTGTTGCCTGTACATTCCTTCCATCTACGCTGGCTGCCACCACTAAACTTTCCATGGTCCTTTTTATCTGTTTGATGGAAAGAGTTTTGGGGGCTCGTTGCTCGACACCAGCCAGTGAGTGCCCCTTCCCACTGGCTGATTTTAGTTTTCCTGTTGTGAGGCTTGTCGACTTCTTGGGGCTAATCTGCAGTCCTTCTTAAAGTGCCCCGGTTTGCCACAGTTGTAACATGTGCTTCTGTTGGATCTGCTTTTAAGAGTTCCTACCAGTTCTTTGATGCTCGCGTTCATTTCCTGTATGTTAGCGCTTATGCTCCCGTCCATCTTCTTTATGTTCGCGTTCATTTCCTTCATGTTGGTGTTTATGTTCGCCAGGTCAGTGTCATTCGCGGCCTCTTCGATGTCAGCTTTTCTAATTCTCCGTGACGCCCCTGGCTCTGAAACCTTGTAAGCGGCTTCAACCTCCAAGGCTCTAATCAGTGCCTCCCTTGATGTTCGGACGTTCGACAAGCGTATCACTCTCTGGACTTCCGGGTCTCTTATTCCTTCTATGAAAATTCTAACTGCGTGAAGTTCCAAAAAATCGGTTGGTGCTGTTGGATAGGCAATATACGCCAGCCTTCTCACGTCAGCCTCGAATTCTTGCAGGGTTTCGCCACTTTTCTGCCTTCTTACTAGCAGCTGCGACTGGACAACTTGCTGCAAATGGTGGTCCCCAAATCTTAGCTCTAAAGCCCTAACTAGATCTTCATAATTGGCTTGTTCTTGATCCGATAGAGTTCGGAGTAATTCCAGAGCATCTCCGCGCAGAGATACCACTAATGAGGTTGCCTTTGCTTCTTCCGTCCACCGATTTGCCTTAGCAGCAGCTTCGAACTGTTTTCTGTAGGTCTGGAAGGATGTTTTCCCATCATAGGTCGGAGGTTTCACTTTTTGGGAAGAGATAGCGGGTACACTTTCGGATTCGTGTTGTGTGACTTGTCCACTTAGCAACTTCTTCATGTTTTTTTCGATGTTGCTGAACTTTTTCTGTGTTGTATTTTCCAAATCAAGAAGCTTGCTGTTGAATTTTTCTTTTACTTCTCCAATTTCTTCCCTGACTTCGCCAATCTCTTCCTGCATTTCTTCTCGCATTCCTGTAATCTGTTCTTTTACTTCTTCTTTCATTTCTTCTCTCATTCCGGTAATTTGTTCTTTCACTTCTTCTTTCATTTTTTCAGTTATATTTGCTAGCAGACTATGCAATTCTTGTTTTTCTGCATTTCTTTTCTGATCTTCTAGTTCTTTTTCTTGTCGTCTTTCTTCTTTGTCTTGTCGTCTTCGTTCCTCCTCTTGTTCTTTTTCTTGTCGCCTTCGTTCTTCCTCTTGTTCTTTTTCTTGTCGTCTTTGTTCTTCCTCTTGTTCTTTTTCTTGTCGTCTTCGTTCTTCCTCTTGTCGTCTTCGTTCTTCCTCCTGTTCTTTTTCTTGTCGTCTTCGTTCTTCCTCTTGTTCTTTTTCTTGTCGTCTTCGTTCTTCCTCTTGTTCTTTTTCTTGTCGTCTTCGTTCTTCCTCCTGTTCTTTTTCTTGTCGTCTTCGATCTTCCTCTTGTTCTTTTTCTTGTCGTCTTCGTTCTTCCTCCTGTTCTTTTTCTTGTCGTCTTCGTTCTTCGTCTTGTCGTCTTCTTTCTTCCTCCTGTTCTTTTTCTTGCCGTCTTTGTTCTGCTTGGTCTTTAAACATTGCTAATAACGCTTGCATTTGTTGTTCCATTTTGGCCGATTTTGATCTCGTATCCATAAAGCGTATCTGAATGTTCAAGATTTTACTTGACGCGCCTCGTATAACTATTTAACAGTTTAAAACGTCCGAGATAAAGCCAATTACGGCACCTGGCACGATTTTTTTTTCGAGTAATAAAGCACAATCCACGAATAATTCCGCTTCTGACACCAGATGTTACGGGCTTATCGGTTCGATTGATTACACTTATCGAATAAGACCCACTTTATTACTGAACTCAACAATTTACAATTAACTCACTTCGACTAGCTCACTAATTGCACTGATTCTAACTGACTGACTCGAGGGAAAAGTGACCGCCTTTTTATAGTTTCGGCCCGCGTCTTCCAGAATTTTCGGCAGATAAGGCTTATCGAATGCCGAAATTTCTGGAACGCTTATCTGCCGTTTGTTTCGTTATCGCGGCCGCTTTCCCCTTATCAGAACCTTCTAGAAACTTTTTTTATTTACTAAATTCTACAATTCTATTCTAAATCCTATTTCGTCTATTTACATTGCGTTACAATATTAATGATTCAAAAACTTTTTCAAGGTATGGCATAGTATTAACAGGTCTATAATCACTGGGTTGTATTGAATTCGGTACTTTTTGTTTAGGGTAATTTAGGTAATTGAACATTATTGTATATACATAAAGTTGTTCTGACAATCCATGTAAAAATTGATGAAAAATATATTATTATTATTATTATTTTCATTAATAAGACGGAAGTTGCAGAAATAAAAATTGTGAAACGAGTCGAAATTTTCACGAAAAAAAAAATAAATTTTGAGAAATGGCGAAAATTTGAAAAAGAACTGACGAACTTGAAGATAAAAATTCAAAATTTTGAGAAAAAAAGATGACAAGTCTTAGGAATACATTTGAAATAAAAAAACGAATTTTATAAAAGAAGTCAAAATTTTGAGAAAACTGTCAAAAATTTGAAGGCAAAAATTAAGGAATCAGTTGAAAATATCCGGCAAGTTAGATTCCAAAAAAAATTGAAACCCCGACATAGGAGAAATAATCGAGAAAAAGATCGAATTTTTGAGAGAAAAGCCGACATTTTGAGAAATTGAAATTTTAAATTGGCAAAAATTGCGAATAGAATCATAATTTTGAAAAAAAAGACAAATTTTGACAAAAGTAATTCTTTCAAGAAAAGGGCGAATTTGGAGGAACAATTTGCCATTTTGAAATAAAATGGAAATTTCGCAGAGAAAACCAAATTTGAAAATAAGGTTTAAATTTTTTGTAAGAAAATGTTCTCGCATGTTATATTTTTTTTATAAAAATGCTATATATGTCCAAAATCTGTAAATAAATATTTTTTAAAGATTTTTACTTTTTTATTAAAACATTTACCAAATTTGGAAAAAAAGCTAAATTTTGAGAAATCTGAGGAAAGTCGTGATTTTCAGTCGAAATTTTCAGCCGAAATATTTAGAAACATCTGAATTTTGAGAAACGATGAAATTTCGAACAAAAAACGACGAATTTTAAAATAAAAATTCGAAACTTAGAGAAAGTAAGATTTTAAGAAAAAGAATCGAATTTCAAGAATATAATCGAAATTTAAAAAAAAACGAATTTGTTGGAAAAATTCGAAACCTTGAGGAAAAAACGAATTTTGAAATATAAAAATGAGAATTTCTGGATAAACTCCTTTTCTGGTTGAATATGTATTTTTAGTTGACTGCATAAGCCAGAGGGGAGGAAAGTGACATCAATCTGGTTCAATATTGCTATGAGAGAAAGGTCTTTTTCCATATACATATAAACAACCTATAACAATAAAAATTTAGAAATACCATTTTTACTGCCATTTTCGCCTACTTTATTTGCCATTTATGGCGCCAAAACTTAACTTTTTTACTGCCACAACTTCCGGGCTTTAGTAATTAATTATAATTACTCTTTAACCCAATCAGTCTCCTATAAGTTTTGCCTGCTCTTTATACGCAGGACAATTGAACTACGTTTACCTATTTATCTTAGCTTTTGAGTAAAAACAGTTGGGTAGGTAAAATGATAAAAATACTTGAAGGATATTACTTTCTACAATTTAAAAAATTAACTTTGGACTGTTTCCTTGAAAGTGCACTTCTGTGTAAAAAATGCCTCCAAAAAGAGAACGTTCTCTAATTAAATAAAAGTTTGTAAAATTAAAATACAAATCTTGTCCCCTGAAACAAAGAAAGATTAAAAAACACAACAGAGGTTGCTGTAACGCGTTTCGTTAGTCAAGCTATCACCTTCAGAAAGGTACTAACTTTGACACCATTTTCTACAATTTTCGAGTTTAAAAGTCAATTTTGCTTGAAGTTTTTAAATATAATCTCATAAAATTTTGAAAATAATCCTAAATGTCTTTTTCCTTAAAACTTTAAATGTCTAGAAAAATTCGAGATTTTGTTGGTTTTTTTTAGATTTGAACTTTTTTTTGAAATTATGACACATTTCTTAAAATTCCCTTTTTAAACTAGCACTTTTTATAGTTTTTTTTTCCAAAATTTCGACTTCAAACTCGAAATGAATAAATTATGACCTTTATTTTCAATATTTAGGCTTTAATCTGTAATTTCTTTTCTTTTTTTCTGGAGTCAGGTGTACAGAATTCCTAGAAATATTTTTATTTATGAATTTCATTCCAAATTTCAAAAGAAAATACTCGAAGGGATAAGTAATTTGAATTAAGTTAAAAGAACTTGGAAAACTTCGAAGTTTAACTAATTTAGAAAAAAAAACATTAAATTTAAAATTTTAGAAAAGTGTCAAACATTTCATATCAAATCAGAAGTACGATGTAACTTTAAAAGATTTTGCGCGTTCGCTCTGTTTCTTTACAGAATTCCTAGAAATAAATTTTATTTATGAATTTCTTTTCAAATTTTAAAAGAAAATACTTGAAAGGAAAAGTAATTTGAATTGCATTAAAAAAAACTTGGGAAACTTCGAATTTAACTAAAAATTTTAGAAAAAAAATATCAAATTTAAAAATTTTAGAAAAATTCGAACATTTCATATCAAACCAGAAGTATGATGTAACTCTAAAGATTTTCCTGAAGAGTTCAAAGCGTTGGCTCTGTTTCTTTGCAGAACTCCTAGAAATATTTTTATTTATGAATTTCATTCGGAATTTTAAAAGAAAATACTCGAAAGGAAAAGTAATTTAAATTAAATTAAAAAAAACCTGGAAAACTTCGAGTTTAAGTAAACATTTTGAAAAAAAGATATTAAATTTAAAAATTTTAGAAAAACATCAAACATTTCATATCAAAACTTTTTTCTATAGAACTTCTAAGCTATGGAACTCGTTACCGAAAGGAATTTTTCCCAAAAATTACAACCTATCTTTGTTTGAGAAGGCGGTTCATCGCCATCTATTCTTGTTTCCGCATCATATTCGCAGTGTTTTGAGGGCATAATGGGGTTGCCACTTGTGAGTGGATTAAACTTAAAAAAAGACAAAATTACTATGTAACTCTGAAGATTTCCCTAAAGAGTTCAACGCGTTGGCTCTATTTCTTTACAGAATATTTAATTAAAATTTCATCTAAAAGTTAGAATTTGTAAAATTTTTAGCTCAAAGTAAAAGTGGTCAAAAAAAAATCAAGGCAAATCATAATTTATAAAAAATTCTAAAAAAATTAAGCTTAAAGTGGATGTTTAAATGACCAAAAAGCAATTTAAATCTTATGGAAAAAATCAGAATTTTAGTAAAAAAACGGAAAATATAAACCAGAGATTTTGTGAAAAAATATTCGAAAATAAAATATAAACATTTCAAAAACACGAAAATTTTATACCAGGAAAAATTAAAATCTTTTCAAAAAAATGAAAAGTTGGAGTTTGGATGAAACATTTATGAAAAGATTGAAAGTGTAAAGAAGAGATCAAAATAAAATCGACATTTCGAAATTTTTTGAACATTTCGAGAAAAGGCAGAGTGAAAAAATTTAAAATTTATATAACAAATTTGCAAATTTAAACCTAGAAATAAAATAAAATATTAAAGCTGTAAACTTGAAAATGTCAACATTTTGAGGTTAAAAGGCGAAAAGGGGCAAATGGGACAATCTGTAAAAGAGGCGAAATTTGGAACACAATTTTTGGGATAAAAGTAAAAATTGTAGGTTAAATATAGTAGTTTTAAAAAAATAGATAACTATGTGTAAGCATATTTAGAAATATATTTAAAGGTGAATTGCCAAGAAAAGCTGTTGTTAAAAAAAATGGCGTTAGGTCTAAAATTTACAAAAATTACATTATATCACATTGCAATTTTTAGTTCCTTTTTTTCCATACTAAAAGTCGATAGAAAATGTAAATAAATCCAAAAAAATAAAATTAATAAAATATTCACTTTACTAAAAATAATAAAATATAAAAAGTGGTATGCTTTCTGAATTTTATTTAACTTCATTGGACAATATTTAAATAGGAATTACACAAAAAAAATTCAGAATTTTCAGATTAAAGTCGAAAAGTTTATTTTTTCTTAATCAGGTTTTAACTTTGACACCATTTTCTACAATTTAGTTTAAAAGTCAATTTTTCTTGAAGTTTTGTGTAAAAATTCATTTTTGTATAAATTTCATTGTGTTTCTAATCTTTCTTGGTTTCAGGGGACAAGATTTGTATTTCAATTTTTGAAGATAACCAAGGACCAGTCCATTCCTCCAAAATTAGAATATAAGCATAAATTCTAATTTTCGATGATTAGAAAATTAATTTTACTTGATATTTATACAAGCTTAATATAAAAAAATTGTAAATTTCAAGTTTTTCTCGAAATATCAACTTTTTTCTCGAAATTTCGAATGTTTCTCGTAATTTCTCGTTAACTTGAAACTCATTTCTATCAATTTTAAGCTTTCCTAGACATTCAAACCTATTATCTCAAAATACTACGCATAAGCTTAAAATTTTAATGTTGGAGTCGAATTTTCGAGAAAAAAATTAAAGTTTCGAGAAAAAAGTTAAACTTTTGAGAAACAAATTAAAATTTTGAGAAAAAAGTTAAAATTTTGATAAAAAAGTTAAGTTGGACAGAAATAGTTAAAATGTCCAAAATTGTTTGAAAGTTATCAGTTCTGTCGGCAGTCCCTATGACTGCCCAATTTTTTTCCATACTAACTTCGACGCCCCACTTCGCTTCCTTAACATTCCTAAAAATTTGTCAACGTTGTCTCAAAAGATAACCCACAGCTGAAGTATTAGAAGTTCAAGTTAGGTGGAGATGAAATGAGAGATGAGAAAGAGAAATTTCGTTATTAATTGATAAATGTATTTGTTGCGTATACGTCAGCGTTGCAGTTAATTGCAAGACCGTCATTGCCAGCAACCTAATAAACATTAAACATGGAACATAATTCAGTCTTACCCTGCCCTATGCAAGTACTATCAACTGTCCAATGCATAAATGCTGATCCGTGATTTAACCGATATTAACATGATGTATACCTGATGTTCCATCAATTTCATTACTATTAATATATTTATAAACTTGTCCTATTCTTGGTATCGTTAATAAAAGACAACATAAATCCACTATGTGTGCATTTAGCTGAGTTTCATTTACCTTAATGTATTCCGTTGGTCGTATATTAAAACCGACAGAAATTGCATCTATCCACTCTTCCACTAACAATTTCAGCTCGACTTAATTTATGAAATGGACATTTAAATCATTGGCATTGGCACAAAAATTTGAGATTTCACTTTATCCCAGGGTTTCCCAAACTTTTTTCGCTACAAAACACAGCAAACCATGAAATCTGAACGAATATCTTATTTTTCTTTGGCGGATGATAAACTCTAATATAATGGGATCATTGATGTTCTAAAAATATCGATATTGATAAACTAAACTTCTTCTTTTTGACAAGTAGATATAGAGGAAGAGTTTTAACGATCCTCGGCGTATATGCGCCAAATAACGGTGCTGCAGTTCAAGTGTCAAGGATAAGGAAGATCCTTAGGAGAATAATAGATGAAATCCCACATAGCCATGAAATTATAATAGGAGGAGATATGAATGGCAGACCATGAGAACAAAGAAATAGTAACGTGGTAGGCAGACATGAAGAAGGAACTGTTGACGACAACGGTGATAGATTAATAAAACTTTGTGATCAGTTTGTTCAGAAAATAGCTGACATCTATTTCGCGCATAAGGATATACATAAATATACCTGGTACCAACAAACAAGAGGACCTAAGTCGATCGTCAATTATCTCATTATTCGACAATAGTCCAGAATCAAGATACAGGATGTAAGAGTAAAAGGGGGCGCGGAATGTTATTACTAGAATCAAAAATATATATTCCTTGTGTTATAGTTTATTCACTGACTGATTCTATCACTGGGAAAAGGTTACATATGAAATAATATAATCTGAAAAGCTTTGAAGATTATAGTACTAAACATTTCTGAAGAAGAATAGAACAAAAACTAATTGAAACCGAACATACGACAGAAGAAGAATATGAACACATAAAAGCCTGTATCCTAGAGGCTGCAAGCAAAGCTATTGGATTAGTACAAATGAGGATCGTGGGATGAGACGGTTGAGTGACAAATTAAAGAAAAGAAACAACTTTACCAAAAGCTTCTCCAAAGGAACGATGCTGAGACAAGGAAACAATATAGAAGAGCAAATAGGAAGGTTAAAAGCGAAGTTATTAAAAGGAAGGACCAATTTTGGGAGAAAAAAGTACATAGACCAATAAATAGGAGGAACTTGTAGTTCAGAAGCTTAGAAGACAATAAAGATAAGAACATCAAAGAAGCATGGACCCACCTTGGAAAGTACAAAAAATGATGACTGGATACACCACATCGAAGTTCTTTTGAAAGCCAAACTTGACAAATTCCTAGGAGAATAGCATCAAATAGATAATTCAATTCATATAGAGCTCTAACTAGAATAGGTAGCGCAGGCACAAAGTCATTATTATTCCTATGGGGTTGGTTATCCTTGCAGCACTGAAGCTTTCGCTTATTGTGCCCCCCATGATTATCTCATTGACCTGCTCTTTTAAAAAATTCCAGAAACTTCTTTAGGGGTGTTTCCACTATTGTCTTTGGTTCAGTCAGAGCATTTCTAAAGCTGGAATGTCTACCTCTTGCCAGAGACACATAATATGTGTCCAGGGGTTTCTTCTTGCTCTCCACACATTCTACAAGTACAATTTTCTTTTACGTTAATTGTTGTAAGATGTTTCATTAGGGCACGGTGTTCCGTAAATAGTCCAACTGTCCACCTGAGCTGATTTTTGCGTAACACTAATAGTTCTCTGGCTTGCTTTTTTGATGGTCCGTCAATGAACATCCGAGATTGTCTCAGACCGTTGACATCTAACCTAACCCAAACCAACCCAACCTAACCCAAAGCAACCTAATTCAATCTAACCTAATTCTAACCAACCTAATTCAACCTAACCTAACCTAAGCCAAACCAACCTAATTCAACCTAACCTAAGTAAAACCAACCTAATTCAACCTAACCTAATCCAAACCAACCTAATTCTACCTAACCTAACCCTAACCAACCTAATTCAACCTAATCCAATCGTAACCAACCCAATTAAATCTAACCTAACCCAAACCAACCTAATTCAACCTAACCTAAGTAAAACCTACCTAATTCAACCTAACCTAATCCAAACCAACCTAATTCTACCTAACCTAACCCTAACCAACCTAATTCAACCTAATCCAATCGTAACCAACCTAATTAAATTTAACCTAACCCAAACCAACCTAATTTAATTTAACCTAACCCAAACCAACCTAACTTAACCCAAACAAACCTAACCTAACCCAAACCAATCTAATTCAACCTAACCTAACCCAAACCGTCCTGATTCTACCTAACCTAACTCTAACCAACCTAATTCAACCTAATCTAACCCAAACCAACCTAATTCAACCTAATCCAATCGTAACCAACCTAATTAAATTTAACCTAACCCAAACCAACCTAATTTAATTTAACCTAACCCAAACCAACCTAACTTAACCCAAACAAACCTAACCTAACCCAAACCAATCTAATTCAACCTAACCTAACCCAAACCGTCCTGATTCTACCTAACCTAACTCTAACCAACCTAATTCAACCTAACCTAACCCAAACCAACCTAATTCAACCTAGGCGTTTCGATAGCCAAGCTATCATCTTCAAATCTCTTCTATTTCTCTCTCGAAATTTAGAAAAAAATGTCTTCCTGAGTATCGAAATTTTGACAAAATCGAATTTCCTAGTTTTTTCTCGAAACTTCATTTTGCAATTTATATAAAAAGTTGAAAGTTTGGTAACCATTTTTTTAAGGATTAATTTTATTTTTCAGTAATTTGGACTTCCACATTCTTTTTTCGAAGATTAAATAGTTTAAGAAGTTTAAATAGTAACCTTTATAATAAATTAAAATGAGATCTTGTCCCTTGAAGCCAAAAAAGATTAAAAAAAACAACCGTTGCTTCAAAGCGTTTTGATAGCCAAGCTATCCTCTTCAGATCTCTTCCATCCCTCTGAAGATGATAGATTGGCTATCGAAACGCGTTAGAGCAAACTTTGTTGTAATTCTACCTAACCTAACCCTAACCAACCTAATTCAACCTAATCCAATCGTAACCAACCTAATTAAATCTAACCTAACCCAAACCAACTAAATTCAATTTAACCTAACCCAAACCGACCTAACTGAACCTAAACAAACCTAACCTAACCCAAACCATCTTCAGATCTCTTCCATCTCTCTGAAGATGATAGATTGGCTATCGAAACGCGTTAGAGCAAACTTTGTTGTAATTCTACCTAACCTAACCCTAACCAACCTAATTCAACCTAATCCAATCGTAACCAACCTAATTAAATCTAACCTAACCCAAACCAACTAAATTCAATTTAACCTAACCCAAACCGACCTAACTGAACCTAAACAAACCTAACCTAACCCAAACCATCTTCAGATCTCTTCCATCTCTCTGAAGATGATAGATTGGCTATCGAAACGCGTTAGAGCAAACTTTGTTGTAATTCTACCTAACCTAACCCAAACCAACCTAATTCAACCTAATCCAATCGTAACCAACCTAATTAAATCTAACCTAACCCAAACCAACCTAATTCAATTTAACCTAACCCAAACCAACTTAACTGAACCTAAACAAACCTAACCTAACCCAAACCAACCTAAACCTATTTAATTCAACCTAACCTAACCCAAACCAACCTGATTCTACCTAACCTAACTGTAACTAACCTAATTCAACCTAACCTAACCCAAAGCAACCTAATTCAACCTAATCCAATCCTAACGAACCTAGTTCAACCTAACCTAACCCAAATCAACCTAACCTCACCCAAACCAACTCCAATGAATGCTGTGTTCTTTCTTTGGTAGCTCCTTAATTACCTCTTTTGCCGCTTTGTAAGCAAGCATACAAGTGGGTTCTGGTCCTACTAGAGGAAACTCAGCTCCCCTTTTGGCTAAAATGTTTGCTCTTTCATTTTCTTCAATTCCTCGATGGCCCTCAACCCATCAAATTATAACTTTATTGTGTTGTGCCAAGCTGCTTAGCATATCAACCGGGCCCGTAACCAGGGGGGTGGCTAGGGGGCCGCAGCCTCTCCCCGAAATTTCTTGGCTTCACACTAGGTAGAACTGAATTTTCCAGATGTGCGACCTTTTTAAAAACCATTTTTAATGGACCATTTTTTTTTCGTACTGAAATGCAAGGATGTTTTTTGTTCAAATTTGGCGCCATTTCTTTTTATTAGAGACTGGATTTTAAGTACAATCAAGCAAGGTAAAAAGGTAAGCAAAATTAGGCACAAACGAAAAGCTAAAGAAGGCACTAAAAAGCTAAAATACTCTTTAAAAAAGGCATTAACAGGCCAAAACTCACAGTTAACAAAAAAAAAAACATTTTAATATCTCAGTCGAAATTAAATAAAATCATAGATTTTAGGTTATACTCAGGATATTCAGAAGGAGTATAACATTTTCAAATAAAGAAGTTCTCAAAATTTCGAGTTCATTCTCGAATTTTCGCCCTAAATCTTAAAATTTTTACCTTAAACTAGTTCGAATTTTTTCCAAAATTTGGACATTTAAATCTGATTTAGATTCTAGAAAAATTTAACTTTTCTTGGAATTTTTTTTTATTTGAAATTTCAATCTTACGTTTTGAATTTTATTGAAATAATGTTGAATTTGCAAGTTTTTCAAGCTTTAACTCCTTATTTTGAAAAAAAATCAAATTTTGAGAAGAACTGGAAATTTATACAAGCGATTTTTCGAGATTTAACACCAAATTTCGAGAAAAATTTGGATTTTGTGATAATAGTTTTACAGTTTTGGAATCTAAAAATTTAAATTTTAAATTCGGTTTTTGAATAAAATTTTGAATGTTAGGCCCTTTACTAAAAAATCAAAATATCTTATAAGTCATTATTTTGAGAAAACATTGCTTAATAAGTTATTTTTATGAATTTCTTCTCTAATTTTTCTAACATGGCGATTGAACTTTAAAAAAAATTTCTAAAATGTCGATTCTTTTATAAATTTTGAGTTTTACACAAAACTTAAGCATTTTTAAGTTGGAAAATTTAGAATTCTCTTAATAACTTCAACCCATCAGCTTAATTCGAAATTTTTAATTTTTTCAAAAATTTTTAACTTCATAATAAAAAATTTCGAAATTTTTTGTTATGAAGTTGATTTGTTTATATTTCGGAAAATTCGACTTTTTTCTCCAAAATTCGAATTCCAAGTGAAAACTTCTAAAAAAGTATTGAAATTTCTATCTTAGTTATCAAATTTCAACTTTAATTAAGAATTTATTGTACTTTTAAGTACGACATTTCAACTTTAAATTCATATTTTTAGAAAAACTTGATTTATAAAATTTTTACAACTTTTTATGACGAATTTAAAAATGTCAAGATTAAAGTCGAAATTTTGAAAAAAAAATGAGCCTAATGACTTCAGTTTATTTTTAAAAATGTTTACATTAGCACTTGTTCAAAATTCAGACTTCTTCAAAATATTTTGACTTTTTTTCTAGACATTTAATTTATAAAAAATCCCATGGCCATTTTGAGAAAATACTAAAAGTTTCAGGAAATATCAAAGCTTATTTTTTGAATTTTGTTACTAGACAAAATGTTGAGTGTTATTAGTTTTTGTTAATAGATTTCATCTTTTGGAAATGAGAGATTTTTTTTTAGAAAATTTTGGCTTCAAACCTTTTTTTTTCAAAAATTGTGGCTTCTTTTTTCTTCGGATTTAGAGAGTAATTCTAAATGTCAACCTATTTCTAAAATTTCGAATTTAAAAAACCAAAAATTTCGACTTCAAACAGGTCACATTAAGAATTAACATATCCTAATTTTGTTCGGAAATTCAAAATTTTTAAAACAGTTAATACTTTCAGAAATGTTTAATAATGAATTTTGGTTATTTTTAAGTATAAATACGGTCGTAATTAAACTTTTTCTAGAACGAGTTTGTCCACTCTAAATGTAGACTTTTCTAGACATTTCGAATTAAAATTTAAAATTCAAAAAACTCAAGATGAAGTTCAGAATTTCGATATCTGACATTTTTTACAAAAATAATTTTCAGGTTTCTAAAAAGTTTAAAAAAATATTTGTGGGTTTAAAGTAAATACCAAGATTTGAAACTTTGAATTTTGAGAAAAAAAAGTAAAAGTATTAACATACTTCGCATTTAGCAAAAAATCTAATTCAAATTGAAAATTTCTAAAAAAGGTCAAAATTTTGAGATTAAATGTAAAAATGACAAAAAAACGATAAATAACTATAGCAAAAACTTTTTTTCGAAATTCGAAAGAATCAAATTTCGACATTGCAAATTCAGATAGCAACAATAATTCCCAAAATTGCCCAAAATAAAAAACGTAGGAATTGAAGTTGTTGCCAGTTAGAAAAACAGTTGGGCGCCAAGAGGAAACTTGAACTTATAAAAAAAAATCTAATCTTCCAGAATTTAGAAAGAATATCCAAATTCTAAATGTTCGCGTGCAAACTTTAAATTTGAGATAAAAGTTAAAATTATGAATTTAATCAAAATTTTAAAAAAATTAAAAAAAAAGATTTTTCTCCAGCCGACTTCAAACTATGTCTTTAAATAGAGCACTTTTTATAGGCATTTTTGATACACAACTGTAGGTTGTCGAAGATAGTTCAAAGATACATTTTAGAAAAGGAATATGTTTCGAGTAATTTTATCATCTTACCCACACAACTGTTTTTATTTACAAATTAAATTAAGATAAATAGACAACGTTGTTGTTAAATTACTTTGTCAGAATGTTAGAAGAGTTAGACTCTAGAAATGGTTTTATATTTTAGTGTACTTGTATACAATAATAATATTAATAGTAAAGTAGTATTGGACCGTGGTTTCTTAACTCTAACCTAAACGCAAACAAAGACTAGGTATTTTTAGCAGAAGGATCGCACTTCCCCGCCCCGAAAAAAAATCCTGGTTACGGGCCTGGTATCTACCTTGACCGTTCTGAAGTTTATTTCATAAGCTCTCAAAGAATTTCGTGTTGCTTGGCTGTCGCTATAGATCACGATTCTCTTGTTTTCATAAGACCTCCTAATCATTGCTTCAGCACAGGCTGTATTTGCAGTAACTTCTGCCTGAAATACGGTTGCCAATGATCTCAAGTTTATGTAAAATTCATTCCCTGGTTCTTTGTCGGTTATTCCCGCACCAGTACTTATCTTTGTTTTGGATCCATTTGTGAACCATATTGATCCACTCTTTCTTTTTGGTTCTACTAATTGAACTCCCCCTTCCGGTATTACTACTCGATAGGGTTTGTGAAAGTTGGGGATACTCTTTGTTCTATCCGATGGCATACTTAGCGTATGGTTCGCACAGATCCGCTTGAATATTTCTGTAGGGCATGTTGATCTAGGTCAGGGGTCGGCAAAGTTTTAAGCCAAAAGAGTCATCCGCAATGAAAAAATTGGTTTCGTGAATTTCAAAGAGCCACAAGATTTTATTTCTAATTTCACATTTTATTTAACAGTTAAATCAGATAAATCAGAAAAAATATGGGACAGGAAGAGACCCCTCTGATTCATGTAGTCAAAAGAAAACATATTCAGCCCAAAAGACCTTTTATTTTTCATAATTTGGAATTTTATTTCAAAATTTTCCCTCTTTTCGTAAATTCGACTTTTTTAACTCTTCTCTGTATTAGTCTTTTTTTTTTCAACTATGTATTTAGACTTTTTTCCCTAAATCTTCCTCTCTTCTCAAAACTCGACACTGTGGAAATGTTTACCTTTTTTAAATTCGACTTACACTTTTTACACTTTACTTACACTTTTTACTTCGACTTATTTCTCAAAAATTCACCTTTTTTTCGATTTCGTAATAAAAGAAGTAAAAATGTGAAGTAATAATTTGGAGATGTTAAATAAAATAGTTATTGAAGATCTCGATCTTTTTCTAAAATTTTTTTTTTCGAAATTTAGATCTATTCTTAAATTTAATTTCTTTCCAAAATTATATTTTTTTAACTTTGTTCTAAATTGCGACTTTTATCTCGAAATTTCTATTCTTTTTAAATTACGTTACTTTTCCAAAATTTACCATTACCCTCAAACATTGACTTTTAATGAATACTTAAACTTTTATTTATTTTCTGGAAATTTCGATCTGTTCCGCAAAATTAGGCGTTTCTCAAAATTCCAACGTTTAACTGAAAATTCGACATTTTATTATGTTTCTGCAAGCTGCAATTTTATCGACGAAATTCGCTCATTTTCAGAATGTTTGAGTTTATCTAAAAATTTGATTTTGTTCTTAAACAAAATTTCCCAAAGAAAGGGTATACTTTTTCTGGAAAATTTGGACTTTTTTTAAAGTTCAGCACTTTTCTCGAAACTGGAAGTTTTACCCGCATTTCTCTTTATTTAGAAATTATTTGACCAATGTTCTTAAAATTCGAATTTTTCTGAAAATTTGTAGTTTTTTTTATTCGTCTTGTTATCGAAATTTCAAATTTATTCTTAAAATTTAACTTTCTCTGGAAAATTGCAAATTATTTATTTTATTCTTCTCTGAAAAACTTCGACCTTTTAAAGTTCGACAAGTTCTGAGTTTTTACAATTTCACTTTTCGAAATTTTACAATTTTTCACAAAACTCAAATTTGTCTAAAAATTTTAGGTTTTTAAATTTGTTCTGGGATTCAATTTATTGTCAAAATTCGACGTCTTTTTTTTCTAAAATTTTGCTTATTTGAGAATTTTTGACAAATTCATATTTCTCGAACTTTTTTTTTTTAAATTCAAATTTTTCCGGAAATATCAACTTTTATTTTGAATGAAATTTATCTATTTTCAAATCTCAAAATTTGATTTTTTTTCTTAATAGTTGACTCTCTCTGAGAAATTTTGACGTTTTTTTAAAGTTTAACACGGACGTTTTATCAACATTCCCTTTCCTATGGAAATTATTTTACCGATTTCCTCAAAATTCAATTTATCTGAAAATTTGGAGTTTTTTAATTCGTCTTGTTTTCGAAAATTCGAATTTATTCTCAAAATTTAGTTTTCTTTGAAAAATTGCAAATTTTTATCGAAATTTGGAACTTTTCCTAAAATGTTGACTTTTTCCTTGGAATTTTTCCTAAAATTTGACTTTTTTTTACTTTTCTGAAAAACGTCGACCTTTTTAAAGTTCGACACTTTTTTAGGCTTCCAGTTTATTTTAAAATTTCTCTTTTATCTAAAAATGTTTAGATTTTTAAATTTGCTTTGGGTTTCAGTCTATTGCGGAAATTCGACGTTTTTTTTCTGAAATTTTGCCCTTATTTGACAACTTTGGACCAATTCATTTTTTTAAAATCATTTTTCATACTTTTTTCTAAATCTCTTCCTTTTTCTCAAAATTCGGCTTTTTCTGGTAAATTCTAAAAATTTTTTAAAGTTAAAAACTTTTCTCGAGATTTTCTTGAAATTTTGTTTCTAAATTAAATTAAAAGCATTAAATTAAATTAAAGTTAAATTTTGAGAAATAAATTAATTTTTAAAATATCGACATTTTGAAGAGCCAATATTTTGAAAAAATCTAAATTTTGTGAAGCTTATAAAATTTAACAGAAAAAGATTAAATTTTGAAAAATGACGATATTTTCAAAAAAATTTATATTTTAAAAAAAAATTCAGGTTTTTCAAAATATTTTATGTTTATCAAAAAAAAGTAGAAATTAAAAAAAAAACTCTCTTTCTAAAAAGTTAAGCAGCCAGTAAAAATGCCAAGTTCTATAAAAGTTGTAATTTAAAAAAAAACCAAATTTTGAGAATTAAATAAAAAATTTTCTCAAAATGATTCGAAAATTTTTAAAAAACCAAATATTCAAAAAGTTTAAGTTTTTGAAAATTAAAATTTCAACAGATGATCTTTGAATTAAAATTAAATGTTTCAGATGTAGACAAGTATCGATATTTTTATAAAAACTCAAAATTTTCAATAAAAGACTTCCAAAAATGTGGCAATTTGGCAAAATTTGATATTTCAAAAAGACCTGCAATTTTGGAAAATAGTAAAAATTTTCAAGACAACGTTTTGAAAGAGATTTGAAAAAATTTAACTGGAAAATAAATTGTAATTTAAAAAAAAAGCAAAATTATCAAGAAAATTGGAAATTCTCAAATGATGTTCAAATTTTTAAGAAAAACTCAGAGTTTTTTTAATGAAAAAACTGCCTTTTTAACAAAGTCAATATTTTTGAAAAACTAAATTTTGAAAAATGTTGAAATTTGCAAAAAAATCAGATTTTTCAGAAAATTCAGGTTTTTCAAAAAATTTAGGTTTTCCAAAAAAAGTAGAAATTTGTAAAACTCTTTGTAAAAAGTCGGGCAGCATTTTGTAAAAATGCCATGTTATATAAAAGTTGGAATTTTCAACAACAAAAAATGTACACCAAAAATCGAATTTTGTCAATGGAATTCGAAATTTTTGAAAAAACCAAATTTTCAAAAACTTTTCGAAAAAGTGAAAATTTTAACAGACGAACTTTGAATTAAAATTAAATGTTCGAAATATAAAAAAATATAGATATTTTTATAAAAATTCAAAATGTTTGGTAAAAAATTTCCAAAAATGTAGAAACTCCGCAAAATTCGATATTTCAAAAAAACTGAAATATTGGAAAATAGTAAAAAATTTCAAGACAACATTTTAAGAGATTTAAAAAAATTCAGTCTAAAAATAGATTCTAATTTAGAAAAAAGGCAAAATATTCAAAAAAATTTGAAATTCTCAAAGGATACTGAAGTTTTTAAGAAAAAAAATAAAAGTTTTTTAATGAAAAACTGTCTTTTTAAGAGAGCGAACAATTTTGAAAAGACTAAAATTTTAAAATTGTTGAAATTTTTTAAAAAATATCAGATTTATCAGTTTTTCAAAAAAAAGTAGACATTTTTAAAACTTCTTCTAAAAAAGTCAGGCAGCATTTTGTAAAAATGCCAGGTTTTACAAAAGTTAAAATGGATAAAAAAACGAAATTTTTACAAAAAAACAAATTTTGAAAATGTCAAAAGATTTCGATATTTTTTGAAAAACCAAATTTCCAAAAAAATTCTAACTTTTCAAAAAGGTCTAAATTTTGACAGACAAACTTTGAAACAAAATTAAATGGTTAAAATTCAGAAAAATATCTACATTTTCATAAAAACTCACAATTTGGAATAAAAAGATTTCCAAAATTATGGAAATTCTGAAAAATTTGATGTTTCAAAAGGAGCTGCTACATAATACATATGTATTTTTTTATATTTTCTTAATTTATCAAAAAAACAAATTTTTATTTTTCCATATCTAATTTTTGGTCTTCTATTTTTCATTATTCCTATTCTATGTAAAATAAACTAACCTCTTAATTTGTGAACTGTCATGAAGTGACGTTTTCAATAAATTTAAATATCACGTAGTCGCATTTCAAAAACTGTAGAAAATTATCAACAAACCATGAAAAATTTAAATATTTCCAAACTGGGCCGAAGAAATGTTAAATAAATTAGAAAAAAATATCAAAAGATGCTGAAAGTTTTTTAAATTTGCTTTGGGTTTCAGTCTATTGCGGAAATTCGACGTTTTTTTTCTGAAATTTTGCCCTTATTTGAGAACTTTGGACCAATTCATTTTTTTAAAATCATTTTTCATACTTTTTTCTAAATCTCTTCCTTTTTCTCAAAATTCGAATTTATCAGAAAATTTGTTTTTTTTTAAATCGTTTTGTTCTTGAAATTTTAAATTTATTCTCAAAATTTAACATTCTCTGGAAAATTGTGAATTTTTTGTCGAAATTTCGAGCTTTTATTAAAGTTTTGACTTTTTCCTTAAAATTTTTCCTAAAATTCGACTTTTTTTCTTCTCTGAAAAACTTTGACTTTTTATAAATTTCAACAATTTTTTTAAGCTTTCAGTTCTTACAATTTCTCTTTTCGAAATTTTGCAATTTTTTTAAAAATTCATAATTCTCTAATAATATCAGGTTTTTAAATTTGTTTTGAGTTTCAATCTATTGTCGAAATTCGACATTTTTTTCTAAAATTTTGCCTTTTTTGACAACTTTCAATAAATTTATTGTTTTCGAATTTTATCACTTTTTCGGAATTAGATAAATTCATTTTTTTAAATTTCCTCATTTTTCCCAGTTTTTTCGAAATCTCTTTCTTTTTTCTCAAAATTTGGCTTTTTCTGGGAAAATTTGACCCATTTTTAAAGTTCAACTCTTCTCGAAATTTTCTTGGAATTTTCTGTCGAAATTATTTTACCAATTTTCTCAAAATTTGAATTTATCTGAAAATTTGGAGTTTCTTTTTAATTCGTTCTGTTTTTGAAATTTCAAAATTTAGCTTTCTCTGGAAAATTGCAATTTTTTATCGAAATTTCGAGTTGTTCTAAACTTTTTCTATGAAATTCTTCCTAAAATTAAAGTTTTTTTCTTCTTCGCTGAAAAACTTTAACTTTTTTTAGAGATCGACAATTTCTTCTAAGCTTCCAGTTAATTTCTACAATTTTCCTTTTAAAAATTTTACTATGTTTCAAAAAATTCAAAACTTTTTAAAAATTTCCGGTTTTGGGTTTCAATCAATTGTCGAAATTGTATGTTTTTTTTTCTAAAATTGTACCTTTTATAGAGAACTTTTAATAAATTCCTTTTTCTCAATTTTTTTGAAATCTGTTTCCTTTTCTCAATTTTTTCGAAGTCTCTTTCTTTGTTTCAATTTTTTCGAAATCTCTTTTTCTCAAAATTCGTCTTTTTCTGGAAATTTCAGCTTTAATTTCAAACTTTGATGTTTGCCGTTTCTGAAAATTTGGATTTTTTTTCTCACAAAAAGTAATTAAAGAAATTCTAAGGTTTTAGAAAATTTACAAACAAAAAAGTAAAAATCATGAGAAAAATATTTTTTAGAAATTTCGACTCTTCTGTTCGAATATATTTATTGACTTGATTGTACTCGAAGGACTAGAAAAATAATAAGCTTGTTTCTTGCTTTACAATGTGGTTTTATTCACGGTCTCTTTTCGAATGTCTGCAATAGCATAATGTCGAGGGTTGACCAGGTAGGCAGGCACCCTCTGATGGGAAAGAAAAAGGCAGGTTGTGGAGAATTCCACAAGAACATGTGCCGAACATCCCCAAGTTGGTCCTTTTCTAGAAATTTCAAATTTCATGTGTTTTTTCAACATGTTAATACAAATCAATCAAAAATTTTGGAAAATTACTTCTTGAAATCATAACTTTTGTCAAAATTTTAGTAAAACGTAAAAATTCCTAGAAAAGTATTTTTGGAAATTTCGACTTCTCTAGGTCACTTGTTTAATAAGTGTCTGGGTGTCTGTCTGCTCTAGTTTTTATTTATTTATTTATTTTTTTAAGAGAATTTTAAGAGCCGCACTTTTCTTTTAAAAGAGCCGCATGCGACTCACGAGCCGCGTTTTACCAACTCCTGATCTAGGTGATTCCATTCCATACCCATTTGTTTTTAGCCTGTAGGCTGCTGATAGTAGGGCCTCCGCCTCCACCACCAGGATGGAGTGAGGGCACAAAGTTAAGAAAATCTCCTGGACCGGGAGGGACACACGGTAATTCATAAAATATGGACCTCAAAAAGCATATAGGAATGCCAAAATCTTCATTTGAAAGATACTCAAATGGCGAAGAAACACCGACTAAATGGAGAACTTCATACACATTCAGCCATCCACAAAAAAGTTTCAAAGAACGACCCCAAGAACTACCGAGGAATAGCAGTCATTCCAACTATAGGCAAGAATATATTCCTAGGGTCCTTAGAAATTTAATAGACGATGATATTGCAGATAAGCAACCAGAGAAACAAGCAGGATTCCGAGCGGGAAGGTCTACCACAGACAACCTTTTTACTCTAAAAATAGCTTAAGAAAAGAGAACTCAGCGAAATAGAAAGGCCCATAGATCTAGAAAAAACTTATGATGGTGTCTCAGTAATCCAATTATGAAAAGCAATGAAAAAAAACGGATATAAGACTATGATTGATGTGGGCCGTTCATGCTATAAACAAAACTATGCAGCAATCAAAATCGGAACATCAAAGACGGAGTCCTTTAACACAACAAAGGGACTAAGAGAAGGATGTTGCTTATCTCCTATATTGTTTAAAATATACATAGACCAATCCTTGAAAGGCTGGACACGTAAATGTAAAAACATGGGACTTCGGAAGGGGGACGACACTCTATATACCTTGTACTTTGCAGACGACCAGATAGTGATTGCAGAGGACAAATAAGATTTGAGCTATATGGTCAGAAAGCTAACCGAGGACTACACTCCAGCTAGACTTACAATCAACCTGAACAAATGTGAATACCTAACAGTGGGCAGTGATAATAACAGCAATCCACCTCTAGAACATAGAACAATAAAAATCGTTGACAAAGTTAAATACTTGGGAGTCACTTTTAATAAGCAAAGAAATAGTAAAGACGAAATTGAGGGAAGAATAACATTGGAGCACTCAATTCTATACTTTGGAAAAGAAATATTAGGCGAGAAAGCAAAATACGCATTTGCAACTCAATCGTTAAGAGTATTATAACATATGGTGCAGAAATATGGGATCTGAATAATAGGAAAAAATTGCTGGCCACGGAGATGGACTTCTTCAGTAGAAGCACTCGAAGATCAAAACTCGAAAGGATAAGAATTGTGAAAATTAGAAGGCATATGAACATCGAGAGAGACATTTTTTACAACAGAGAGAAAAAACAATTGACTTGGTCTGGACATACAAAAACAATGAACGAAACAAGATGGCCAAGAAAAATGTTAGAGTAGATACGTCCAGAAAATAAGGAAAAGAGGAAGACCAAGAAGGATCTGGCAAGATGATGTCAACGAATGGGGGCAAGGATGTTAGGAAAAGATATGTGTCACGACAGAAGAGATTGGAAACTGGGGACGGCGGTGACAGCCGTAGACATTCCGTGCTATATGTAAATATATTTTTTGTGGAGGGGACTGGTTTTTGACAACCTTCAAAAATCTTGTCCCTTGAAACAAAAAAAAAATGAAAAGACACAGCAACACTTGCTAGCATCTTCAGAAAAATATTCGATTCGTATTTCTAGTATTCTAGTATTTCTCGGAAGATGATAGCTTGGCTATCAAAAGGCGTTAAGGCAAGTCTTGATGTGCTTTTTAATTTTTCTTGATTTTAGAGGATAATATAAGTCAATATATGCAACTAAGTAATTATGTATTTCCATATGCTCGAGTTTTGGCATCTCATAAAAATGCTGCAATGGGCGATTACCTGAAGAATTTACTCGTCAGTTACCCGGACAAATCCGGGAATTTTAAATGACTGTATGTATTGCAACAATTTTAATCTCCTGATAATAAAAATGAAAATAAATGTTCGTCGGTGTAGCATATACGGTAGCGAGAATATAAATTATGGCCATCATATCGTCATAGAGGGAGTAAGCCTGGCTATTTGTTATTTTTCATTCCGAAAAATCCAGTAATTTAGTTTCTGTAGTGTATGCAGCCAGCTCTCCCATATCACATTTCCTGCGTTTTTATGGCGCAATGATACATCATTCAATATCGGAGTATTAATGGGCGCCGGGCCGAGGCTAGTTGTCCGAAGGGGCGGCGAAGGGGGCGCGAGAGGACGGAAAATGCTCCACAACAGCCTCTGACTTTGATAGCTTTACCGCCGTTCTGCTCCAATTTTACAGCGACACGGAAAAAATTCATACACTCCATTTCAATTGCGAGAATTGCCGAGCAAAATTTACAAAACGCATCGAACCACTTTCAAACACAACTTACAAAACCACACATTTAACTAAACGTAATTGGATTGGAATATAGTTTCTAACGAAAAAAGTCAGGAACAATCCCTAGTGATGATTATATGAAACAGATTATTCATGATACTGTACCAGGTATATGTGCAACGACAAGGAAAAATCGTTTGAGTTACACAAATCGCCGAGTAACAATTACGTTTTGTATCTCAACTTACTAAAGGCTGCAATGAGCATGACCAATGAAGATTGAATTTGATTTCTGGCAAAATATGTCAGAAAAACCTTTTATTTTTAAGCGGAGTCCACTTGCAAAGGATAACCCTATCATGTATTTGGAGCTTGGAGCACTGCGAATAAAATGTATGGATGCAACCTCGTTCAAAATAGCAACAATGTTTGACTATCGCTATTTTGTTTAATGAAACATCGATGTCTCAAAAATCGGTATTTGGTAACGATACATCGATACTTTGCCCATGTTTTTTTGAATATTGTGACAAAATGTAGTTATAGAATTTAGTAACGAATTTTTATAGAGAAATTTGATAAGGGGAAGCGGCTCCGATAATGAATCAATCGGCAGATAAGCACTCCAGAAATTTCCGCAAACTACTTTTCTGTACGTTCCTTCTAGAAACCGGAACAGCACTAATACGCGGTCGTGTTTTCCTTAGTTAGTTAATTAAAGAGTGTTAGTGAGTTAATTAGTTGGTCAGTTAAGTGAATTACAATTGCAGTGTTCCAAGATCAGTGGCTACGATTCACGCAGTTTTAATTTCGAACCAATAACGCGCGACAATATTTAATTTGGGTTTTAAAAAGATAAAATTACGAAAGTAAAAAAAATTTGAAATTAATTTTTTTTCGTAGAATGGTTATCTACAAAAATTGATACACAAAAGAGCAATTGTTGTTGTGTTTTTTAATCTTTCTTGGTTTCAAGATACAAGATTTGTGTATCAATTTACGAATTTGACATTGAAATTTGGATTTTTTCCTAGAAATTCTGTGATTAAAGTTAAATTTTTGACTTTAGTCTCGAAATTTCTGCCACAGATAAATTACAGCCTTCGGCTCTTTCCTCCAAATTTCCACAAAAAAGCGGAAATTTTGACCGTATTCTCGAGATTTCTACTCTATGACTAGACCACACCCCTTATCGTACAATATTGACAGTTGGCAGTAGAGTGAGTTGAGTAATTTCAATTATTAAAAACCAAAATTTTTCTTCGAAATTTCTAGTCGAAATTTGAGAATAGGGTCGAAATTTTGAAAAAAAAGTCGAAGTTTTGAGAAAAAAGTCGAAATTTTAAGAAAAAAGTCGAAGCTTTCAAGATTAAAGTCAAAAGAATAGGGTTCTAAGATTTCGAGAAAAAAGTCTATATTTCGAGATTAAAGTAGAAATTTTGAGAAAAAATTAGAAATTTCACCTTTAAACTCATAGTTTCTACAACTTTCTTTTTAATTGCGCTCATTTTATTTAATTATTTGTCAGGACATGACTATTATTTTCCCTTCGAATTTAAACCTATTTTTTAAATTTTTTTAGTGGTGCTTGGTACTCTTCAAAAATTGAAATACAAATCTTGTTCTTTAAAACCAAGAAAGATTAAAAAACACAACAAAGGTTGCTCTAACGCGTTTTGATAGCCAAGCTATCATCTTCAGAGAGGTACTGAACAAGAGATATTTCTGAAGATGATATCTATGCTATCGAAAGGCCTTAGAGCAACTTTTGTTGTGTTTTTAAATGTTTCTTGGTTTCAGAGCACAAGATTTCTATTTCAATTTATTCTTTTCATCAAAATTAACCTAACTTAAAACCCAAAATTTATTCTTTTCATCAAAATTAACTTAACTTAAAACCCAAAATCTAGATTTTTTGAACCGAAAATTACGTTTGAAGATTTAAGGTTTCAAAAAAATAGTAGATTATAACCCTATATTGAAGAAAAAAACTTCAACATCGATAAAGTAAATCCAAAATTTAAAAAATTTTCGCTTTAATCTCAAATATTTATAAAACAAATTTTCGATATAAATAATAATAATAAATTTTTAAACTCCGGATTTAAAAAAAAAAGTTGAAATCTCAAAAAAAACTAAGATTTATAAAAATCATATCTGGTTTAATACAAAATTTTGTATTGTTGAGAAATAAATGAATTTTAAAAATATCGAAATTTTTAAATGGCAGAATTTAAAAAAAATCAAAATCTTGAGAAACTTCAAAAATTTAATAGAAAAAGACTAAATTTTGAAAAATTTTCGTAAAAAATTAAACTTTTCAAAAAATGTTAGGTTTTTCAAAATTTTTTAGGTTTTATCAAAAAAAGTAGAAATGTTGAAAACTCTTTCTAATAAGTCCAGCAACATTTTGTCAAAATTCCAAGTTTTATAAAAGTTGGAATTTAAAAAAAAAACGAAATTTTAGGAAAAAATCGAATTTTAAAAATATTGTCAAAATAATTCAAAATTTTTAAAAAACCCAAATTTTCAAAAAATGGAAAATTGGAAAAATTGGAATTTTAACAGACGAATTTTGAATCGAAATTTAATGGTCAAAATATAGAAAAATATCAATATTTTCATAAAAAACTAAAAATTTTCAAAAAAAGATTTCCAAAAATGTGGAAATTGTGCAATATTCAATATTTCAAAAAAAACTGCAATTTTGGAAAATGGTAAAACATTTCAAGACCACATTTTAAAAAAAATCCGAATAAATTTCACTTGAAAATAAATTTTAATTTACAAAAAAGGCAAAATTTTCAAGGAAATTGAAAATTGTCAAAGGATGCTGAAATTTTTAAGAAAAATTCAAAGTTTTTAATTAAAAAACTTCATTTTTAACAAAGCAAATATTTTTTAAAATATTAATTTTTGAAAAATGTTGAAATTTTCAAAAAAAATTCAAGATTTAAAAAAAAAATAGAAATATTTAAAACTCTTTCTAAAAAAAGTCGGCAGGATTTTGTAAAAATGCCAAGTTTTATAAAAAATGAAATTTCCAAGAAAAACGAAACATTGAGAACAAAATCGAATTTTGTCAAAGGAATTTATATTTTTTTAAATAACCAAATTTTCAACAAATTCTAAATTTTTGGAAAAGTTGAAATTTTAACAGACAAATTTTGGATTAAAATTAAATGGTCGAAATTTTAAAAAAACTATCGACATTTTCATAAAAAGTCAAAATTTTCAAAAATGTGGAATTCCTGGAAAATATTTCAAATAAAGTTGCAATTTTAAAAAATGGTAAAATAATTTGAAGACAACATTTTGAAAGAGATTTAAAAGGATTCAACTTAAAAATAAATTTTAATGTTGAACAAAGTGGTGAATCGAAATTCAATTGTCAACTTTTTGAACAAAGTCGAAATTTCCAAGAACATTGGATAATATCAAAAGATGCTGAAATTTTCAAAAAAAATTAAATTTTTTTAATTAAAAAAGAGAATTTTTAAAAAACCAAAATTTTTGAAAGGACTAAATTTTGAAAAATGCTAAAGTTTTCGAAAAAAATTAAAATTTCCAAACAATTTTAAGTTTTTTAAAAAAGGTAAAATTTTAAAAACTGTTTCTAAGAAAGTCAGCATTTTGTAAAAATTCCAAGCTTTATAAAAGCTTTAAAGAAAGGCAAAGTTTTGAGAAACAATCGAATTTCGAAAATTTTGTCAAAAGAATTCGAAATTTGTTAAAGACAAATTTTGAGTTGAAATTAAATAATTATATTTTTGAAAAACATCGACATTTTAATAAAAAGTCAAAATTTTGAATAAAAAGATTTCCAAAATTATGGAAATTCTGAAAAATTTGATGTTTCAAAAGGAGCTGCAATTTTTAAAAATAGTAAAAAATGTCAAGACAACATTTTGAAAAAGATCTGAAAAAATTTAACCTGAAAATAAATTTTAATTTACAAAAAATGCAAAATTTTCAAGAAAATTGGAAATTATCAAAGCATGCTGAAATTTTCAAGAAAAATTCAATTTTTATTTAAAAAAACGGACTTTTTAACAAACCCAACAATTTTAAAAATACTTAATTTTAAAAAATGTTGACATTTTCGAAAAACTAGGTTTTTCAAAAAAAAGTAAAAATTTTTAAAACTTTTTCTGAAAAAGTCGGGCAGCATTTTGTAAAAATTCCAAGTTTTCTAAAAGTTGGAATTAAGAAAAAACAAGTTTTTAGAAAAAATCGAATTTTGAAAATTTTGTCAAAAGAATTTAAATTTTTTTAAAAAACCAAATTTTCAAAAAATGCAAAATTTTTGGAAAAGTCGGGAATTTGAACAGACAAATTTTAAATCAAAATTAAATGGTCAAAATATAGAGAAATATCGATATTTTCATAAAAACTTAACATTTTCAATAAAAGATTTCCAAAAATGGCGAAATTTTGCAAAAATGCGATAAATCAAAAGGAGCTGCAATTTTGGAAACTGGTAAAAAATTTCAAGACAACTTTTGAAAAGAGATTTGAAAAAATTCAACTTGAAAATAAATTATACTTTGGAAAAAAGGCAAAATTTCCAAGAAAACTGGAAATTCTCAAAAAATGCTGAAATTTTAAAGAACAATTCAGTCTTTTAATTATTTTAAAAATGTTCAAAAAAACAAAATCTTTGAAAGTCCCCTCTTATTTAATTTTATAAAATATAATTCTGAAAATCAAAATTTTGAGGTATAACCAAAAATTTCAAAAGTAAGCACAATTTTGGAAAATTTGGCGATTTAAAAAAAATCAAAATTTTTAAAAAAGAATAAGTTTTTAAATAAAGACAAAAGTTTCAAAAAAAAATCGACAATTTAAAAAAACGGCAAAATTTAAAAAAAAAATCCAAAGTTTTTATCCAAATGCAAAATTTTTAAAAAACTACACAGTTTAGAACTTACAAAATGTCGATATTTTAAAAAATTTTTAAAAAGAAATTACAATTTCATTAAAATTTAATAATTTTAGATTTTCAGAAAAGTGAAAATTTTGAAATATTTAAATTTTGTAAAACAGTTTTTCAACCAAAGATTACTTTTGAAAATAAAATTTTTTTAAAATGTCGGAATAGATTTTGTAAAAATGCCAAACTTTAAAAAGGTTGGAAATTACAGGAAAAGCCAAGTCTTTAGAAAATATTGAACTTCAAAAATTTTTGGAGTCTCACTGATTTTTTAAAAAAGTCAACATCCTGAAGAATAAACATTTTTAAAAAAACTCTCAATTTTTAGGAAATAAAATTTAAACAAAACTTGTTATTTTCGAAAATATCGATATTATTAAAAACAGATGAATTTAGAGAAAATATCAAAATTCTTAAGAGTCGAACATTTGAAAAATATTGATTTTTATTTAAAGTAAAATATTCAATAAAAAGTTAAGATTTCCAAAAAAGTGGTATTTTGAAAAATTTGAAATTTGTAAAAAAGTTTTTTGAACCAAAGGTTACCTTCGAAGATTAAAATTTTTTAAAAAAGTCGGCTTAGATTTTGTAAACACGCCGAATTTTAAAAAGGTTAGAATTTTCAAGAAACGACATTTTTAGAAAATATTTTGGGGTCGAAAATTTTTGGAGCTTCACTGATTTTTAAAAAGTCAACATTTTGAAGAATCAAAATTTTCAAAAGAATTCTCAATTCTGAGGAAATAAAATAAACCAAAATTAATTTTTGAAAAATCGATATTTTGAAAGCAAATTTTTAAAAAATGTCAGAAAATTTAATAGTCGAAAGTTTGAAAAATATCGATTTTCATAAAAAGCTGAAATATTCAATAAAAATTTAAGATTTCCAAAAAAGTGGTATTTTGAAAAAATCAAATTTTGTAAAAAAGTTTTTTGAACCAAAGGTTACCTTTGACGATAAACATTTTTTAAAAAAAGTCAGTCTAGATTTTGTAAAATTGCCAAACCTTAAAAAGATTAGAATTTTCAAAAAAACGAAATTTTTAGAAAATATTTTGGAGTCGAATATTTTTGGAGTTCCACTGATTTTTAAAAAAGTCAACATTTTAAAGAAACAAAATTGTAGAAAGGATTCTCAATTTTAAGGAAATCAAATAAAAAAAATCAATTTTTGAAAAAATCGATATTTTGAAAACACACGAATTTTTAGAAATTATCAGACTTTTTAGTAGTCGACAGTTTAAAAAATATCGATTTTCATAAAAAGTGTTCAAATATTCAATAAACAGTTAAGATTCCCAAAAAGGTGCTACTTTGAAAATATCGAATTTTGTAAAAAAGTTCTTTGGACCAAAGATTACCCTTGAAGAATAAAATTTTCAAACAAAGTAGACATTTCAAAATTGCAGACGTACATTGGAGAAAACCTTCACATTTAAAAGTTAAACTCAAAATTTAAAAAATCTTCACTTTCATCTCAAATATTGATAAAAAATATTCAAATTTTAGATAAAAATTTAAGATTAAATTTTAGATTTGGAGAAAAAAGCTAAAATTTTGGGACAAAATCAAAATTTATTAAAAGAAAGTTTGCTTTAATACAAAATTTTAGGAGAGATTCGAGATTTTTAACAAAATCTGGAATTAAAAAAATATGCAATTTCCAAACATGGAAATTTGGAATTTTGATAAAAATTGCCAATTTCTAGTAGTAGATATTAAAACTTCTTACTCAAAAATAAACAGTTTCCCAGATATTCCAAATTTGGTAATTCGAGTGGAAATTTTGAGAATTCTATTTTGGTTATTTGGAAACTTGACTCAATAATTAGATTTTTTTAAAAATGCTCATTTTTCTCTGAAAATTTTGACTTTTTTGTAAAAAAAAGTAAAAGAGTAAAAAAAGTCGAAACTTACCTAGAACAAACTTTTCTTAAGGAAACTGAAAATTTAAAGTTTCAATTGGAAATTTTGACAAAAACTAAAATTTTATTTTATTTTAGCTCAGAAATTTCGCTTGAAGCTTAAGATCGTCAGAAAAGTCGTTATTTCGAGACTATAGTCGTATACATTCGGGGAAAACGTCAATATCTTTTTTAAGTTTAATCCACTCCCAAAAAAGCGAAGATTGTAATGACAAAAAGCAATAAAAACTTAAAACGGTAAGAATTTCTACATATAAAAAATTTTCAAATTTTCGAGTTCTAGATTACACTCCAAATTTTGAGAAAAAATTTCAACCTTCAAGAAAATCCTAAAATTTATAAAAATAAAATTTGGAGATTTGGTGTATTAAGATTTTTACTAAAAAGTTGATAGAAAATTTTTAATTTGGAAATTGGGTTCAAAATTTTGAGAATTCTGTTTTGGTTTTTATTTGGAAATTTTCAGTTTTACTCCAAAGTTGGTCTATTTTTAAAAATATTTATCTTTTTTCTAAAAATTTTGACTTTTTTCAAAAGGTTTGAATTAAAATATGAAATTTGAAAAAATTAAAGGTTTGAAAATTGAAAATTTGTGTACAAAAATGTTATCTTAAAGGAATTGAAAATTTGAAGTTTAAAATGTTAATTTTGATAAGGGCGAGAACTCTCTCTTTGCCTGAAGATTTAAATATTAACAAATACTAAATAAATAACGAATAATTGTGACGAGTTTCAAAGTTCGAAGTTCAAAAGAAAAAGGAGCTTCCACAGATAGAAGTCCTTATTGTGCCAAGTTGAACAACATAGGAATTTGCTGCCTCCGACTGATTTGGATGCCTCAAGCATTACCCTTAACATTGTCAGACCTTCTTTTCCCACGAGCACCTGCCACGAAAGTACTCGTACAAAAGAGACAAGTCATCAACCCTTCGTCTGTATTTCAGTGATTCCAGAGACTCAATCACATTTTCATCATCAATTAGTTGAATCGCTCTTCCCTGAATTAAATCTAAAAGGATTAATGGGGCTAAACTTCAAAAATCAGTGTTGGTCTAACATTATTTTAATAAAGAGTGAGCAGCTTATAAAATGTGAAATACTTTTTAGCTCGAAGAAGCAAATCCAGCTTCTGGTGGATTTGGCAAAGACGTGCACATGGTCGGTGCTTGTATTTACCCCTTGGAAAAACAGGTTGAATGTCAGAGGGGGGATTTCACAATCCACGAAGATATCTTCTTCAAGTTTTCTTAGAGAACTGTGGTCTGAGTTCTTGAGGGTATTGTGTAAGGATTTTGGACAACTTAAACTCAACGATGCTTTCAATAAGTCAACCAGATTTTCTCTCCCCATTCCAGAATAAACTTACTCAAGATCTAAATTAATTATATGAATCTGCTGTTCCCTTGCCTCTTTCAAGGGACGGATAATGGTTTTTTGGAGAAAAAGGATGACACTAGGTCACTATCATCTTCATAGCAACATCTCAGCTTGGAAGAAAAGCTAAGAAATTGTTTATGTGTAACAAAATTAGAGTTAGAGACAGAAAAGGCATCTGGGGTACTCCTTGGCTATCAATGACGGCCATAAGAGATCTGTCATCAGGTAAACTTAATATCAAATGACAAGCGATGAATAATGGTTCGTTGGAGAAAAAGGAAGACACCAGGCTATTATCATCTTCATAGTAACTTCTCAGCTTGGAAGTGAAGTTAAGAGATCATTTATGTGTAACAAAAACAGAGTAGGAGACAGAAGAGATTCCTGGGACACCCTTTAGCAATCAACGACGACCAGAAGAGATCTGTCATCGAGTACACTGATATCAAATGACAAGCGACGTGTTTTTTTGGAGAAAAAGCTTGACACCAAGCCATTATCATCTTCATAGCGACATCTCAGCTTGGAAGTTGAAGCAAGAGATTGTTTATGTGTAACAAAAACAGAGAAGGAGGCAGAAGACACTCCTGGAACACTTTTTGGCCATCAATCACGACCAGGAGAGATTTGTCATCGAGTAAACTTAATATCAAATGACAAGCGACGTGCTTTGTTGGAGAAAAAGCATGACATCAGGCAACTATCATCTTCATCGCGACATCTCAGCTTTGAAGTTAAAGCAAGAGATCGTTTATGTGTAACAAAAACAGAAAAGGAGGCAGAAGAGTCTCTTGGGACACCCATTGGTCATCAACGATGATCTAGTAAACTGAATATCAAATGACAAGCGATTGATAATGGCTTGTTGGAAAAAAAGGATGACACTAGGCTAACATCATCTTCATAGCAACATCTCAGCTTGGAGGTGAAGCTAAGAGATTGTTTATGTGCAACAAAACTAGAGTTAAAGGCAGAAGAAGCTTCTGGGGTACTTCTTGGCCATCAATGACGACCAGAAGAGATCTGTCATCAAGCAAACTAAATATCAAATGACAAACGACGAATAATGGTTTGTTGAAGAGAAAGGATGACACCAAGCCATTATCATCTTCATAGCGACATTTCAGCTTGAAAGTAAAGCCAAGAGATCATTTATGTATAACAAAAACAGAGTCGGAGATAAAAGAGATTTCTGGGACACCCCTAAGCAATCAACGACGACCAGAAGAGATCTGTCATCGCGTACACTAAATATCAAATGACAAGCGACCTGTTTTTTGGAGAAAAAGCTTGACACCAGGCCACTATCATCTTTATAGCGACATCTCAGCTTTGAAATTAAAGCAAGAGATCGTTTATGTGTAACAAAAATAGAGAAGGAGGCAGAAGACACTCCTTAGACACCCTTTGGCCATCAATGACGACCAGAAGAGATCTGTCATCGAGTAAACTGAATATCAAATGACAAGCGACGTGGTTTATTGAAGAAAGCATGACACCAGGGCACTATCACGTTCATAGCGACATCTCAGCTTGAAAGTTAAAGCAAGAGATCGTTTATGTTTAACAAAAACAAAGAAGTAGGCAGAAGATACTCCTGGGATACCTATTGGCTATCATCGACGACCAGAGGAGATCTGTCATCGAGTAAACTAAATATCAAATGACAAGCGATGGATAATGGTTTCTTGGAGAAAAAGGATGACACCAGGCCACTATCATCTTCAGAGCGACATCTTAGCTTGTAAGTGAAGCTAAGAGATCGTTTATTTGTAACAAAAACACAGTAGGAGATACCCTGGGACACCCCTTGGCCATCAGCGACGACCAGAAGAGATTTGTCATCGAGTAAATTGAATATCAAATGGCAGAGACATGGCAGAAGTCCATAAGATATTATATTGGTGAAAAATAATTGGTGCTAAATCCGATTTAAAGCACGGGAAAGATGCAGATAAGCCTCTTAATTCTTTTCAGTTTACAGATGGGGCTGCGTCAGGAAAAAGATTGAATATGAAGTGAACGAGAGGTGAATTATCAAACTTCCAAACTGATCCTCTTTCATAGACAGTATAAGAAATCTTTCATTGCACTTGTACTGATTTCTGGGGGACGAAGTCTAGTTATAGTATCGCTTCTCGCTAATGTAAATTTTGCGTCGAATAGGGCAAAACTTTGGTGTTGTTGCCGGCCGTCTGATGTTATTCGCTTCGACTGTGTAACAGAATAATTATTGAGAAAGTAATATGGTACAATTAGAGAAAATGTTACGTTTAATTGCTAATTGAGTTTCTGGTCCGAACGATGCTAGTTTCAATTTTAATTACCTAATTACGTGACTACATCAATACCGACCGTAGCGTTTGGATCTAAGTTGGCCCATTTTCTTAAACGTAAACCGCCTGTTGTCCAGAGCAAACGCCGATAAGGAGTCGCTCCATCATCATTTTCAACTTCCTTCATTACCTTACTTATTAATCCAGAATTAGCGGATTAATTACTTCCATAAAACTTTAACAACTGCAGTTGGTAGATACGAAATGAAGTCCTCATGTTAAGAAGTTCGAAAATTCGTTTATACCGACATTTACACCTAAGCCAACGCCAATTGGACTTTTTTTTACCTCTTGATAGAAACATTTACAACTTAGAGCTTGTTAAAAGATGTGAACTTTTCTTTCGGTCAACGAAAGCGTAGCCAAATTTTGTCTTAACTTTCCTACTTTATTTTGCAAACTTAGGTTTGAATTGGTCCAAATTTCAATGTTACTGTTCAAGACTAAGTCGAAAATTCTAGAAAAAAATCGAAATAAAAATTCAAAATGTTAAAGAGATCAGATTTTGATGAAAAAAGAAGTGAAATTTCAATAATAAAATAGAAATTTCAAAATAAAAAATTTTGAGAAAAAAGAAGAATTTTGAAAAAAGTGTTCGGACTATTTTCTTATAGCCTAGTAAGACTTCGCGTAAAAATGTGTTTTAAATTTTTTTCCTATAAGTGGCGTGCTTCGCCGTACAAACACGAAAAAAGGGAAAATAGATAAAAACTAAAATTCAGGTTTGATCAATTATAAATATAGCGAAAATATGCATCATTCTTAGATTTTAGGGGAAATATGCAATAACTGATGAAAATGCGTTAAATATGCACGTGCATATGCAGATGCATATAATCCAGTTTCTAGTAATCACGGGCTCAGACAAAATCCATCTGCAGCTAAATATGTTTTTAATCAAGTAATATTACTACACATTTCCCGATGAGAGTTCCAAACTTTTCAACGAATACAAATAAAATAATATCTTGACATAATTATAACATTTCAAAACAATTACTTTTGAATACCATACAAAACAATATTAAAAGCAAAAACATTAACAAAGCGAGATCCAAATTTAAAATGAAACTAAGATAAAAAAAAATTTGTTTCAGTTCACAAGCGACAAGAATACCTAATATAAATTTTGAAAAAGTGATGCCATGTCACAAATTTGTAAAACCTTATTCTATTTTCACTATTTAGGTTTGCAATTATCCCCTCCTTCTCCCACAAGCTTTTCTTATTTTAGAGTTTTGAGTGTCTAGATCCTTGATTGGGATGGAAACCTGGACCTTTGCATTATAGGCACAATATTTTTGAAACAGCGCCAACAAACCTCTTATAAATTTAATAATTTTATTGTAATTCAACGTTGAGTATACAACTATTTAGCCATTTCCTGCTGCTTGGAAACGAACGCGTTAAACTTCAAGATTCGTTTCAAGATATTAGAACAGGAACGCTATTATCTACTTCTATAAAATTCTTAAACGAAATAACACCAAACCGTCTCTTCTGATCTATCGTTTCCAACAACCGTCCACCACTTTCTCTCTGGAGGAGATAGTTTCTTAAACATTACGTAGCCCTCTAGAAAATTTTCTCATTGGTAAACGTAACACATAAACCTGCACTAAATGCATTACAAATTAATAAAAAAATCATTGTAACCTCGAAATTTTTTAAAATAAATATATAATTGTGCGAGCCCGATTCGCTCTTGCTTAATTTTTTTTAACATTGGAAATGTTTATGTTGAGATATGGGGTGAAGTTTCGGGTTTACGTTCAAGCTTGAAGAACAAGGTGTCGGTCGGTCGGACATACTCGGATCGCCAGTCGAGCGCTCTCGGCGTCGAGAGGCCGGCATGAGAGAATGTTAAGTTTACAGTTCACCGCAGTGCACCATATTCGTTTAATCCAGTGACGTTTCATTGGATAAGGCTATCAGCTATGGATATTAAGAGTATGAAAAATAGCGAAAGGTGTAAGACATATTGAGAGCGTAAAAAACGTTTACGAGAGATTGAAAATAGAGAATCTAGTGAGTTAAGTACGAAAACACCGCTAACAAAAACTGAACACAGTAGGCGGTATTGTGAGCATGTAAAGATGCGCAAACTTAAAGGTTCTGAAGTTTACACGGGCTACCCAAGTCAGCGGCCCTTAAGTGAGGGGTTATAATTCCATTATTATGCTGTAAACTCTTACCCTAAATCCAATTCACGTACGGTCTTGAAGTACTCAGTAAACGAATGTGGTAAAATATCTGCACTTATAATTTTTAAGGCTTAAATAAATGTAAATTACTTTTACAATAAAGTTGACAAATTTTTGCTTGTAGATTAAATATATTTTAATATTTCATTGTTTTCGCTTTGTACTAAAATATTTCTTTCAAGAGCCATGAGCATAGATGCCTTAATATTATTTTGATTTAAATTATTTCGTAGTCTATTTGGTTATACGAGTATATTTCAATTTCAAAAATGCAAGACCGCTTTAAAATAAAAGAACAGGTCCAACCGTCCTAAACATTTTTTAATTCACAAAAACCACACAACCCGGTCTAAGACAACTAATTAACTGTATTAAAGGTTTTAGAGCTTTCGGCAAAAAAAGGGAATTAATTTTATTTATTCCCATAATATCCGAAAAATTAAACGATCATGCAAAGCGAAAATGGCAATCAGTACAACCAGTACAGCTCTAGTTTTAATTAGAAATAGGTGCAGTAACTTTAAACAATGTTCAGCGTTGTTAAATCCAGAGTGTCAAGCGAACATCATTACTTCAGCATTAGTTAAAAAATTGTAATTTTCTTTAAAAGAGTTTGAAGTTATGTACCATATGGATCAAATCACATCTAAACGAATTCACGTGTGATCTGCAATAAGATAAACAAAATCACAGAACCAACCTCAATTTTTAAGATTGATAAATTTGCCATTCAACTGCCTTCTAATGTTTTTTTCGATGATCCTGATTTCAATGCGAAATAATCTAAATAGATTTATTAACTGAAACAAATTTATTTTGGGAGTAATTAGAAATTTCATTGAAATTTGAAAAAATTAACTTCATTTTCAAGAAAACAAATTGGTTTGAATGCACCTGGTCATTTAAAAGTCCATTCAAAGAAACAAAAATATGACATGCAATTCAAAGACCATAAATTCTTGTCAGGAAGAACAATTACATGACCGGGGCAATAAATTTTAGGATCAAGAGGAAACTGAAAACAAAATACTTTTATCCCAAGAAGAAAAGACCCGAAATAACACTTTTACGACAATTACTAATTACGAGCACCCTGTGGTCTCTTCATTGTAACGTTGCCTTTCGAAAACGAAAGAAAAATGGGCGAGGCACATTCAGTGTCAATAAAATGATTCTTAAACTTGTAAAAAATAGGGATGACACGTGTGGACCACTTGTCAAAATGACAAATTTCTGAATTGTACTACTTATCCAACCAGGGGGTTCAAACAAACTGTGAAGGAACATAAAATTCAGGTGGTGTAAGACACATCTGCAGTCAGCCTTAACGTCATTTTAATCGCCCAAGCAATAATACAAGAAGATTTCCGTTCCGTTTCTAATTTATCCTATTGTACTGTCAAGTAAGATCACTAAAATGTACAGAATGATAAAAAGGGTATCCATATGACACCGATTTTCAACGAGTTTTATGGCATCCGCAAAGAAGGACTTATTAAAACTTTCTGTTTAATAATGGTAACTTACGGCACCACTTGTGCACCCTTTTTTGCAGCCCGTTTCTTAAAATATCAAAAGAAGCTGAAGAACAATTCCCATTAGAAAGTAAAATAATCAGTCGCAATTTTTATATGAACGACTTATCAACAGATTTGATCTCAGCTAAAAGTGTTAGTAATTTTATTCAGCTATATTTGTGTCCTAGTGTAAACGGGCAAGGAAATTTAGTCTCAGATACCTGAGATTTCTATTATGAAATAAATCTCTAATCTAAACGCACCCTTAGGGTTAATTCATCTGATCATTACAATGCTAAACTTATAATAAAATATATAGGTCCTTTTTATTTTCAGAGATATCGGCTGTGGAAATGTTAACTAAAAGAGCCTGTATATTATTTAAAATTTTGTTTGGATCAATTCGTCGACTTCTTACTTCTAAAGCTTGGCCCTGTGATAAGTAGATCATATATCTTGTTTGTAAGCGGTAGCTAACTGACTTCAATATAAAGTAGTCAATAGACCATAAACAGGAAACATATTTTTTAACCACTGTGTAGTATGAGGTGCCGTTCAGGACATAATAATTTTTTATGAATATTTAATAAATCAATTTATATTTAATTTGAAATTATATATTATTTCTTTCTTGCAGTATATTTAATTTCAATGAATATGGATATTTAAATCTTCTGTTAAAAATTTTATATAAATATTCGTAAATATCTCTTATAAAGATTTTATGTGATTTCAAAAATATTTATATAAAATGTGATATATCAAACCACCCTAGCGGGCGCTAGAAGCGCTGGAACTTAAATTAAGGTTTGAAACTTTTTTATTTTATTATTTATTTATTTATTTATTATTATTTTGTTATTATTATTATTATTATTATTAGCAGCATGCTGTCACTTTTTATGTCAGATTTTAGTGCTATTGATAAATATGTAAATATAATCAAGATTCAGGTGGCGACAACGAAAAATAAAATTGATATATAAATAATACCATACTCCATGCTCGATTCGTGCGGCTACTATCGCCTCTCACGGTCGTTTCATGTATCACAGTTTATATAAATATTTTTAAAACCACATAAAACTTTCATATAAAATATTTTAATAGATTTATGTAAAATTTCTATCAGGAGAATAAAAATATTCATTTTTACAGAAATGAAGTATATTTCAAGAACGAAACAATATATAATTTAAAATTTTACATATATTGTTTGATTTATTAAATATTCATGAAAAATAATTATGTTGTGAACGGCGCCTCATAGTGTACTGGTCCTTCGAATATTTAACAAGAATCAATTTAAATACCCGAATAGTGATCGGCATCGGCAGTTCAGATTTCTAGGCCAATATTCGGAATGCAGTAGACCCGTGTAAAAATGTTTGGAAGGTGGTATCGGAAAATCAATTTTGGTGAACTATAGAGTACTTCTCCCTTATAGTCCGAAACTTTTTGAAAAAGAGCATCTTGTAATCTGAATAATTACATATAAAAATGATCAGATAAAATCTATACTTAAGATTATACAATATTAAACTTCACGAATTAAGCAACAGCAAAATAATAATAATAAATATCACAAGGTTTATTACAGAATTAACGTAATACGTATTGTTGTAAATCAATACATATTTTATGTAATTATTATTATTTACTACTTCGAAGATACATAGATAATTGTCGTGGTGAATTACCAGGGATGTCGGATAAAACAAGGGTCTTCGTCACTAAGATTCTAGCCTTAATAATCTAAATAAATAAAGGTTTCATATTTCAACACGATCGGTAAAGAGGTTATGAAATTATTAATTAAATTATTTTTTATAACAACTTTGAAAGTCTGCAATTCGAAAAGTAAACATTTTTTATTAATTTTTTTTCGTAATTCGTATTTATTTATCATTCCGAATCAACTTCCAACGTTGTCTTTGAAATTTGTAAATACCCTGTATAACCTTGTATGTTAAATAAAGTGTTAATTATGTTTCTATTTGGTGTTATCATTGTCAATGTCTCCGTTGGTTGCAAGGATTGCGAAATCTGTGAATTTTTTTAATTAGCTTCTTAACCACGTGTCTCTTCCCTCAAATCTCTACATACTTCAAGTTATATTTCTTTTGTTAATACATAACCTAGTGTACGACTTTTCAGGCAGTTTCGCATTCCGACAGCTTTAAGCCAAAGTAACAATTAATTATGCCCCACTGTTGCAAAAAAGCGAAATACGTACTAGGAATAAAATTTATGCGGGGAGGTAGTTAGGAGGTTGGGCATCAAACTGTACACGAGCTAATGGAATCTATTGATTGGCAGTATTGTTTGTGTGTTTTTTTTTTATATTGCGCAATAATATAAAAGTACACCGGAATAAATTTTATAAATAATTAAGTTGGGCAATTTCAATCGGTTTTAAAATCGGAAATACGCCGCAGACATGAATTCTAATTAATATATCATAGAATGAGTTCACGTCAAAAAATGATAAAAAAAAGTCCTGAATAAATCAACAGATTACAATTATATTTGCATAGCAATCATTTGTTTTTTAATATTGCACTCATTCCAATGCTTGTCTAATATTCATGGAATAACAAAATTTTGTATTTTTTTTATTCGTTCGTAATAAAAAAAGTAAATGACCAATGAACGTGCGTGACTGCCCCTGTAAAAGCTTCAATAGTATATTTAAATATCCTAAAAAGCTATAAACAAGACGCTTTGACATTTAAATGGTGTACCAAGAGTTCCGATTGTTACTGCAAGTTCTAAAGTAATATGCATATTAACGAAGCAATTATGGTGATGGCTGCTCATTATGGGAGTGTACTAATTATATTGTATAACCAGTTGTGTTATTTTTGAGCCGTTAACGTTGCTAGTAATAAATTCGAAGTATACATGACACATTAAAAGCAGTGCAGATATACTAAGTCTAGTTCGTATATCAGCACCGATACTTATTATCACGATTGGCTAATTTATATTATTGTGGCTAAACGCGAACCAGCTAAGTACGCAATCTCGGGCTACGTATTCCATATAAATGAACTTAAATTCAATTATAAGCGACAGCTAATAGAAATTAACGGACAATTTAGATTGGAAGTTACGACTTTGATTGTATGCATCAATTTAGAAAATTTTCTGCGTGCCTTGTCGCCTCACCAAGAGCATCGAAACTCGAGCACTGGTGCATTTCTCTTTTACCATGATCGCGAAGATTATAGAAGAAAACATTTGTTTCCGAGCGAGGGATGCATTCCGGAAGTGACACAAAATAGAGAGCCAAGAGATGACGTGAATACAGGAGAGGGTGGTAACTTAGTATGTCAACTACACCAGATTCGAAACTCATCTTAGATACTATGCAATAAAAATATAAAGATTCAAGACAGAAGATCATGGTTCCGCACATACCAGAGACGTAAGTCAGTATGTGATCGATACCAGAAGTGAAATTCAGCTGCAGTGACTGTGGAATACAAAACCAAGATTCAAATTCGAAAGACACTGCAATTCAGAATGTCAACTATATCAAAAGCGCGGCTCTCCTGAAATGAAAATGGCACGAAGAGAAGATAGTGTCTTGGAGCATTTTATGAATTCTTTCTGAACTTTTTTTTGGAGTTTTAGGTTTGAAATCAAAACAAAACACTTTGAATTTTGAGAAACGTTTTTTTTAGGTGCAACGAACTAGTCCTTAGTTATCTTCGAAAATTGAAATACAAATCTTGTCCCCTGAAACCAAAAAAGATTAAAAAACACAACAAAAGTTGCTCTAACGCGTTTCGATAGCCAAGCTATCATCTCTCTGAAGATGAACCCGTTAGAGCAACCTTTTTTGTATTTTTTAATCTTTCTTGTTTCCAGGAGGCAAGATATGTATTTCAATGTTTGAGAAACATTAAGGTTAAAATAAAATCGTATGGAATTAAATAAATTTTTTCAGGATCTTGGATTTGAATTCGAAATTTTGTGAAAAGTAGAAAAAAACTGTCTTGTATTGTTTGAGTTTTGAGGAGCAGAAAATAGGAAAAAAACATTTTAAGTAAATCACGTTATAGCCAAGTCTCAAATTTTCAGTTAAAACTCGTTTTTTTTAAAAGTTTAATCCACTCGCAAAGGGTAACCTCATTATGCTTTCAAAGCACTGCGAGTAGGATGCGGAAACAAGGATAGATGGCGATGAACCGCCTTCTTAAACAAGGATAGGTTGTAATTTTTGGGGAAAATTCCTTTCGGTAACAAGTTCCATAACTGGAAAGTTCTATAGAAAAAAGAGTTTCCATAGACATAAGTCCTCACTGTGTCAAGCTCAGCACAGGAATTTGCTGTCTCCGACTGTCTAGTACACCTCAAGAATCTTGCCCTTGGGGGGATCAATCCTATTAGTTCCTGCGCGCATCTTCCATGATAGTACTTGTAGAAAACAGACAAGTCACCAACCATACGCCTGTGCTCTAGTGTTTGGAAAGAATCGGTCAGACTCTCGTCATCATATAGGCGAATCGCTCTTCTGTGAATTAAATCCAAGAGAGCTAAAGTGTGTTTCGGGGCTGAACTCCAAATATGAGAACAGTATTCTAGTGTTGGCCTAACTTGAGCTTTGTATAGTGTTAATAACTGATGAGATGTGAAGTAGTTTTTGGCTCTAAATGAAAGCCTAGCTTCTGAGAGGCGGATTTGGCAATGGCGCGCACATGATCGTCCCAAGAGAAGTTAGTGCTCGCATCTACTCCTAGGATGGATAGATTAGATCCCACCGTCTATTAGTATGTTCGTTGCATTATCCCTTTTCTTAGAGAAAACCGCAGCCTGAGTTTTTAAAGCGTTGAAGTCGACCAAATCGTTCTTACCCCATTCCAGAATAATCTCAAGATCCCGATCTGTATCTGCTGTTCCCTAAGTCGATCTGAAGCAGCGATAGATAATGGTTTGTCAAAGAAAAAAAATGACACAAGGTTAGTTTCATCTGCGTAGCTGTATATAGGGTTGAAAGTTGAAGCTAAGAGATCGTTTATTTATAACAGAAATAGAGTAGTAGAGTAGGAGACAGAAAACATACCCCTGAGACACCCCTGCGTTAATCGCAAATGTCTTGGATGAGATGCCATCGACGACGACCTGAAGAGATCTGTCAGCGAGAAAATTGGATATCAAATGACAGAGTCCAGGGGGAAGACCATAAGTAATTTGGCGAGAAGAGATCGGTGCCAGACTCTGTCGAAAGCCTTTGAAATATCCAATGCCCCAATCCTAGCCTCACCATGTTTTTCCACAGCTGAGTTACAGATATGAGTAATCTATGTTAGTAGATCGCCAGTGAAACGTTGTTGTCTAAAACCGTATTGCCTGTCGGAGATGATTCCATTTTCCCTTTTTGGGGACAGGCTGCATTCTAGCAGATTTCCAGATGTTAGGGAATACACCTTTGTTGCAAGAGAGTGTGAACAATTTGCTTAGGACAGGAGTCAATTCTGTGGCGCAGTTCTTAAGAACAATTGCGGGAATACCATCAAAGCCAGAAGCTTTCGACGTGTCGAACTCGAGGAGAATCTTTCAGATTGTGCGTTGTCTAAAAACAACTTCAGGCATCGAAGTGCCAATCATAGGAAGAATAGGGGGTTCTGCGTTTCGAAAATCAAGATTGGAATTTTCAGCAAACATTAAGGCTAACATGTCAGCCTTCTCCTTGAGTAGTAGCCATATTACTATTTTCATCAAGTTAAGGTAGAAAATTTGAAGATGCAAAATTCTTTTCAATCGACTTTGCAAATCCCCAAAAGGACCTGGAACCGTTCGGACAGTTGATAAGCCTCTGGCGCATTTTATAATCGAAATCACCTTTTGCCTCGTCAATAGCCTGTTTTCAAGAATTTTGTGCATCTACAAATATGGTCCGAGTCTCGATTGAGGGACTATTTCGCCAACGACGATATGCGCGATTTTTGCAGAAGACAGCTCGAGCACATTTTTAACTGAACCAAGATATACTGGAGGCGGACTTCTTTTGGGAATCGGGAATTGAGCATTCCATACCAATCAGGATAGTAGCGTTCAGATAAATGGTCAAAATATTACCATTAAAGCAATTATTTTAAAAAAAGTCTACATTTTGAGTTTATAGCTCCGAATTTAAAAAAAAGATTGAAAGTTTAAACGTAATACAAGATCTTGTTAAGGCTTAGGTTAAAACAAAATTGTTAATATCAAGACCTTATCCTTTAAAAAAAGCCTGGAATGTAAGTTATCAACTGAAATTTTAACAAGAAAACATAGTTAAAACTCAAAATTACAAAAAATTTCAAATTTTCAAAAAAAATCGTGTCAAATTTAAACTAAAAATTATGAAAGAAAAGAAATTTTAGGAAAAAACAGAAAAGGACATATACATTGCTTGAAGTTTCAAATTTAATTTTCAAATTGGATTGGATAAAGACCTTTGGTGGAATTTGGCATTAGTCTCTTCTTCCCAAATTAATATGTTATGGACTTTCATTGAGTCTCTTATCATTTCATATCCAGTTTTCTAAATGACAGTTCTCTTCAAGTCGTCGTTGATGCAATGTCCTCTTAATGCAATTCAAAAATGCCCTGCAAATGCAAAAAAATCGTGAGAAGCAACTGGTTGCAAACAACAAAGTAACCATGATGTGGGTTTCAGGGCATCAAGGCATAGAAGGGAACGAAGAGGTAAATAGACTCGCAAAAGAGGTCCTAATCACGCTTCTCTTCGACCCAGAACCACAGTGTGGTCTTACAAACAGCCACGTGAATGAAATAGATATTTGGGAGACAAACCCAAGGCTGTCATACTGGTGAAAAACTCCAGGCCCAAGACAGTTAAAAAAGTTCATCACTATCCCAAAAAAGTAGTCTTAGCAGCTTCTTGAACTGAACAAAAATGACTTCACAGGATATTTCCCAGTAAAGTATCACGGTAAGAAGATGGGAAAAGTGGATGATAGAAACAACAGAACACTTGCTATGCGAATGCATAACCGAGTTCTGTAAAAGGCTCAAATTTTTTGAAAGGGTGACTCTGACACCCCAAGAAATAAGAGAAACAGCTTCTAAAAAGGTAATAGACTATGTAAAATGTCTAAACATCTTGAACAATGATTTAAAAAAAACTAGAGTAAGCACAAAAGATCCTAATGGGTCGCAGTGATGAAACTCTACGATTCTACGACTCTATTTCAGAACTTTAACTGTAAGTGTAACTGTAAACCGTAACTGTAACTGTAACTGTAACTGTAACTGTGACTGTAACTGTAACTGTACTGTAACTGTAACTGTAACTGTAATTGTAACTGTAACTGTAACTGTAACTGTAACTGTAACTGTAACTGTAACTGTAACTGTAACTGTAACTATAATTGTAACTGTAACTTTAACTGTAAACTGTAACTGTAACCGTAACTGTAATTGTAACTGTAAGTTCTTAATGCGAATATACCCCAAGGATCTGTTCGATATTCTATCCTGTTTCTATTACACATAAACGATCTCTTACGGCTCTTTCACACGGAGAGCCATAAGGTTCGTACTCGCGAGCGCGAGCTTTTTCCGCTCCTACCTTCCAGTCTTTCACACGGAAAGCATTTCTTTTCGAGCGCTAAACATTGCGCCCGTCGTCGTTTGTTGCAATTAATTAGACCCGGATAATGTTAGAAAATCCCTGTTCAGAACTTCGGAAACTTTCCTCCAATTTTTACGTTATCGTGGTTTTTGTATGACTTGGCATTTTTGTACCGAAGGGCGGATTGGATCAGTGTTCTCATCTTTTGTGTCGAAAAAATCGGAGTAGTCTATCAATACCCAAAAATTTTTATTACAAAAACAATCAGTTGGCAATATTGCGCAAAATCCAGACACACGAAATTTTGATCGGGACTGTCCCGTCCAAATCGTGATTGGTTGGTCGGATACTGATTGAATTAATTAACAATTCTACATCAAAATCCATCTCGACTTAACTGTGAGTGAGAGCCATGAGCGATTGTCGCTTTTTTCGTGCGAATGCTGTCATACCTCCCTTTGCATTTCGAGCAAGAGACGTGACTCCCTTCTAAGCGGACGGCTCGAAATGCAGGAGCCTTACCGGCACTCACTCACGCGCCCTAAAGGCCCGTGCGTCCCAGGTTAAAGCTCCATTGTACTCTTTGCATTTCAATCTTGGGAGCCGTCCGCTCGCTCGCGAGTGTGAAAGAGCCGTTAGAGTCTTAGAGCTTCAAGATCCAATCCAGTACAAAACGTGTCCCATGATATCCATATTGGGCGTTGGTTGATAAGGTAAGGATATGAACAGAAAAAAATGTTTGAATCGCATAATCTATTATTATGTGCCCTTAAAACTTTGCTGGGTGCTTCTAATCCCTGAAGATCACACGCTCGCCACATTTTTTTATCAAATTATAAATTAAATTATAATAAATTATATAGCAATGCAGATAATAGTCTAATGTTAACATTTTTTTTCGATAAATCATTATATCTTTGGCTTCTCAGATCGGTCGAGGATACAGCAAATACATATTGTAACGAAATGTAAATTATAGAATTTAGTACGTAAGAAAATTTTCTAGAAATATCTGATAAGAGGAAAGCGATAACGAAGCAAACAGCAGATAAGCGTTCTAGAAATTTTGGCAAACGATAAGCCTTATCTGTGGGATTTTTCTAGAACCCGGGAGCCAAAACTACATAAGGCGGTCGCCTTTCCCTCGAGTCAGTTAGTCAGTTAGACAGTATAGTTAGTAAGTAAGTAGTCAGACGTCAATAAATGAGTTCATTATTCAGTTATAATGTTCCGAGTTTAGTTTGGTAATAAAGTGGGTATTATTCAGCAAGTGTTTAATAATCATTTCGAACTGATAAGCCCGCAACATCTGGTGTCAGAAGCGGAATTATTGGCGGATTATGCTTTATTACTCAAAAAAAATTCGTGCCAGGTGCTGCAGTTGACTTTATCTCGGACGTTATAAACTGTTAAGTGGTTATATGGGGGCCGTCAAGAAAAATCTTGAACATTCTTAAACGCTTTATGGAAACAAGATTAAAATCGACCAAAATGGAACAACAATTGCAAGCGTTATTAGAAATGTTTAAAGACCAGGCAGAAGAAAGACGACAAGAAAAACAACAGGAGAAAAAACAACGACAACAAGAAAAAGAACAGGAGGAAGAATGAAGACGACAAGACGAACAACAAAGATGACCAAAAAAAAGAAGCAAAAACGAAGACGACAAGAAAAAAACAGGAGGAAGAACGAAGATGACAAGAAAAAACAGAATAAAGAACAAAGACGACAAGAAAAAGAAGAAGAGGAACACAGAAAGAATGCAGACATACAAGAATTGCATAGTCTATTAGCAACTATAACAGAAAAAATGGCAGTAGACGTTGCAAAAATGAGAGAAGAAATAAAAGAACAAATTGCAGGAATGAAAGATGAGATGGGCGAAGTCAAAGAAGAAATTGTAGGAATGAAAGAAGATATGGGAGAATTCAAGGAAGAAATTGGAGAATTAAAAGAAGAATTTAACAGCAAGCTTCTTGATTTGGAAAATGCAACACAGAAGAAGATCAGCAACATCAAAAATGATATGAAGAAAATGCTAAGTGGACAAGTCACATAACATGAATCCTAAAAGTGTATCTGCTATTTCTTCCCAAAAAGTAAAACCCCCGACCTATGATAGACGAACATCTTTCCAGGCCTACAGAATTCAGTTCGAAGCTGCTGCTAGGTTGAACAGGTGGACGGAAGACGAAAAGGCGACTTCATTGGTGGTATCCCTGTGCGAAAAAGCTCTGGAACTACTCCGAGCTCTATCTGCCCACGAACTGGCTAACTATGAAGATTTAGTTAGGGCTTAAGAGTTGAGATTTAGAGATTACCCTTTGCCGCAAGTCGCCCAGTCGCAATTACTAGTAAGGAAGCAGAAAAATGATGAGACGCTGCAAGAATTCGAGACTAACGTAAAAGACTGGCGTATGCCGCCCATTCAATAGCACCAACTGAATTTCTAAAACTTTACACAACTAGAATTTTTATAGAAGGAATAAGAGACTCGGAAGTCTAGGGAGTGATGCGCTTGTCAAAGTTCCGAACTATCGAGGGAGGCACTGATTAGAGCTTTGAAGGTTGAAGCTGCTTACAAGGTTTCAGAGCCAGAAGCGTTACGGAGAATAAAGAAGACCGATATCGAAGAGACCGCGTATGATCCTGATATCGCGAACATCATAAGCGATAACATGAAGGAAAACGAACGCGAACATAAACGCTAGCATGAAGGAAATGAACGCGAGCATTCAAGAAATGCTGGGAGCTTTTAAAAGTCAATCCAGAAAAAGTATAACATGTTACAGCTGTGGCAAACCGGGGCACTTCAAGAAGGACTGCAGGTCAACCCCCAAGAAATCGACAAGCCCCACAGTAAGAAAACAACTCGTTAAGAAGAGGAATTCACTAGCTAATGTCAAGAAACCAGTCGTCAAAACTCTTTTTATCAAACAGATAAAAAGGACCAAGGAGAGTTTGATGGTGGAAGCCAGCTGGTGGTGGAAGCCAGGAATGTGCAGGCAACGGTGAACACAGGAGTCAAGGTTACTGTGGCACGCGATACTCAAGCAATCCGTGACTGGCCAAGATCCCAAAGATAAACATGAGTTGAGGAAGTTCCTTGGGTTATGCACCTATTACAGAAGACTTGTAAAAGGTTTCGCCATCATGGCTGCGCCGTTACACCGACTAAGGGAAGGCAGAACGTCGTACGTCTGGACTCCCGATTGTGATACCGCTTTCTAAAAACTGAAGTCCTCCTTGTGCACAAGCCCTATCTTGGCTTATCCTCAGCAGAATGGGAAGTTCGTGTTAGATACTGAGGCCAGCAACGTCGGCATTGGGGCTGTTCTGTCCCAAGTTCAAGGTGGTGAAGAAAGAGTGACTGAATATTACAGCAAGATCCTGATGAAGCCGGAGAGGAACTACTGCACCACCAGGAAGGAACTTCTTGCGATAGTGAAGGACCGCGGAACACTTCCACCAATACTTGTATGAGCAAGAATTCCTCATCAGGACAGATCATTCGGCGCTTTCTTGATTACTCCGAAGAACGCAGATGGGCAGACGTCTAGATGGTTAGGAAAGGCTTCAACAGTATCACTTTAAGGTGCAGTCATCGACCGGGGCGACTAGCATAACAACGCTGACGCTTTGTTCAGAAGATCATGTGGGGATTTCAAACACTTCAGACAAGTTGAAGACATTGAGGACATGCTGGATATAAGGGTCACGTCTGTCCAGCCAGAAGACAAATGGACACTGTCATCGAAAGCTACAGAAGAGCGACGTTGACTATTGGAACCTATATTGGAACGGAAAGAAGCTGGAGATAGACCGGAATGGCAAGAGGTTTCCGACAGAAGTCCAGCTCTTAAAGATTTGTGGGCTCAATGGAAATCCCTTCAGGTAGAGGACGGGGTGCTTAAGAGGACATGGGAAAAGCGCTAATGGAAAGCGCGTCAACTTGCAGTTGGTGGTGCCTCAGAAGAAGATTCCATAGGGAGGTGCACAATCGGGACCTCTTGTGGAGATTTAGGGATGAACAAGACCCTGGAGTAGATTCGGAAACGGTTCTATTGGGTTAACTGCAGGGAGGACGTCGAGCGGTGGTGTCTGAAATGTGTCACCTGCGCTGCATGCAAGGGTCCCTGTACACGAACCAAAGAGGCCCTGAAGCAGTATAATGTGGGAGCTCTATTTGAAAGAATTGCAATCGATGTGGCAGCGCCATTCCCAACATCAGAGCATGAGAGCAAGTACATCCTGGTAGCCATGGATTATTTCAGTAAATGACCTGAAGCTTACGCCATCCCGAACCAGCAAACTACCACAGTCGCAAGGGTTCTTGTTGACAACTTCATCTGTCGATTTGGTGTTCCCTTGGAACTACACTCGGACCAAGGAAGGAACTTCGAATCAGGGGTTTCAAGAGGTGTGCCGTCTTCTTGGAATAAAGAAAACTCGAACGACACCTTTTCATCCACAGTCTGATAAAAAAGTGGAAAGATTTAACAGGATCTTTGAAGAACATCTTTCGAAGGTCGTTTCCAAGCATCAGACATACTGGGGCCGACATCTACCACTGTTTCTGATGGCCTATCGCGCGGCAACTCATAAAACTACGGGTCAGACTCCGGCAAAGGTGATTTTCGGAAGGTAACTGCGGCTTTCGTGTGACTTTTTGTTTGGATCACCAAGGGAGACCTCCAGGGAGACGATGGGTTTCGTAGACGGTTTGAGGGAAGTGATAGTGGAGATGCATGCCCTGGTGCGGACGAAGATCGACTTGGCGACCGACCGGATGAAGACAAGATATGACGTGAATGCCAACCATGGTGGTTTCATTGAGGGCGAATTGGTATGCCTATACAACCCTCAGCGGAGGAAAGGAGTTTCGCCGAAGTTTACGCCATCTTAGGAAGGGCCGTACAAAGTGCTGAAGAGAATCAACGACTTGGTGTGCAGGATCCAGCATAGTCCCAGGACTAAGATGAAAGTGGTACACCTGAACAGACTGTGCAAGTATAGTAGCGAAATGACTGATTGGAACTGATCGGGACGATCAGTCTAAAGGGGGAGGCAGTGTAACGAAATGTAAATTATAGAATTTAGTAGGTAAGAAAATTTTCTAGAAAGATCTAATAAGGGGAAAGGGGCCGCGATAACGAATCGGGCGGCAGATAAGCGTTCCAGAAATTTCGGCACACGATAAGCCTTATCTGCGGGATTTTTCTAGAACCCGAGAGCCAAAACTATATAAGGCGGTCGCCTTTCCCTCGAGTGAGTCAGTCAGTTAGACAGTATAGTTAGTGAGTTAGTAGTTAGACGTCAATAAGTGAGTTCATTATTCAGTTGTAGCGTTCCGAGTTTAGTTTGGTAATAAAGTGGGTATTATTCAGCAAGTGTTTAATAATCATTTTGAATCGATAAGCCCGCAACAATATGATTAAAGGTAATCTTGTGATTGTTTTGGAATGTTGTTCTGAAATTGCGGGAAATGTATATATTTGATGAGTTTTAATGATAACCATATATTCTTTTTTTTGATGGAACGGACTGGTCCTTGGTTATCTTCAAAAATTGAAATACAAATCTTGTCCCCTGAGATCAAGAAAGATAAAAAAAACAACAGAAATTGCTTTAACACGTTTAAATAGCTAAGCTATGGTATCGAAGAATATGAGCCATTGAAAACGTGTTTTTTTTTTTCATTCTTCCTGTCAAGGACATGGTTTTTTTTTAGTGATTTGGTCACAAGTCCAGCGCAGCGCGCAGACCAGATCCCTCTGAAATGCTCGGGTAGGCAGATAGTAGTAGCCAAGAATTTGTTATAAATAATAATTGGCATCCGAAGCCGAGGCACCATGAATCAGAAGTGGAAATGGCGATCGCTCCGTCATCGTTCATCAGTCTGGACCGTGGGTTTAATTGCGCCCTGTAATACCCGGCCTTATAACTCAACCAGAGAAACTTTGATCTGCTTTATGGATATTTGCGGCCATTAATTGAAGTTTATAGGCCTCGCAATTATCATAAGATAATACAGGGAGTGACCCGACGGCCGATTGCCTACCTCCATCTCATCGCCGGCTTCTGCCTTTTGGTCGTTAGTGTGCGTAAAACTCATTTAACTTACTTAATTCTGCCACTTCCCACACTCTTTCTTTGATGTATCTTTTGCATTCGTTTAATTTTTATGGATCACGCGAAACGTAATTTTTAACTTGCGGCTTTACTTGTATGAAAACATCCTATTCGTTGCATTTCATCGGTGGTCAAATGAAATGAAATTGGGGAAATTTGTCACTTTCTTAGCTCACATGGCTTAGATTATCAGTAATAAATAACAACGATTTAATTTTTGGAATAAAACAATTTTGGAAGATCGTCAGTCCGTCACATACTATTTTAGGGTAAATTCTAATTATGCGCTTTTGTCTAGACAATCTTGCCCTTTGTATTTATACCAGATTTTCATCTCAGAAGAGTTTCGCCTTTGATATGGCGGACACACTAAATTATCGTGCTTTGCGCTTTTGAATTTAATTTTTCATTTCTTGTATATTTGCCTTCTATTTTTATAATTTCCATTTATTGTTTCTTTTATTCCTGAAGAAGCTCCCTACGATGGTAGGTGAAACGTCGAACACTTAGTACTAGAGTGATATGATCCAATCCCGGAAGAAGTATATATTGTACTGACTCTGGTCGTAGAAGTCTTCGTTAACATAGTCAATATGGAGTGTACTGTAGAGATGCACAAAATTTTTAAAACATTGATACTATATCCAATTGATGTATCGAAAAGGATATATCAATACGTTTCGATACATCGGTAAATTTATTCGATATTCAATGTATCATATATAGGGATGCAACATCGTTCAAAAAGGCATCAATGTTTGAACATCGATATCTTTTTTTAATGAAACATCGATGTCTTAAACATCGGCGGTATTCAATAACGATATTGTGGGCTTAAGAAGTCAAAATTACGAGGGTGTAGAACAGACATCAACTTAAAAAGAAATGGTTTTAAAAAATTTTGAGGTTGGTCTTACAATTTTGACTTTTTTCCAGAAATTCCGAGATTAAAATTGAATATTTCGCCTTTTTTTTTGAATATTCAACTTCTTTCTCGAAATTTTACCTTTATTCTCAAAGTTTCAACTTTAAGCAATTCCGAGATTAAAGTCAAAACTTAGACTTTAATATCGACATCTCAATCACAGGTAAACTCAAAACTTCGACTATTTTCTTGAAATTTCAGGAAGCATTGAAAATTTCGATGTTAATCACGAGATTCCTGTATTCTGTGGTTAAGATTAGATTAGGCTATGGTTTTTAGACAGTTGGCAGTAGAATGTGTTCAGCAATTTTAATTTTAAATAACGAAAATTTTGACTTTTTTCTCCAACTTTCTAGGTTAAAGTAGCAGCTGTAGATAAGCGTCGATATTTTGAGAAAAAAGTTGAAATTTCGAGACTTACATCGAAATTTTGAGATTAACGTCGAAATTTTAAGAATGAAGTCAATATTTTGACTTTCATCTTGGAAATTCGAGAAAAAAGTCGATATTTCGAGAAAAAACTCGAAACTTTGCTTTCAAACTTGAAGTTTCTAAGACATTTTTTTTATTGATGTTAAATTTGGTTGAATACAAAATTTTGGAATTTTCAAAAATAAATAAATTTTAAAAATATCGAAATTTTTAAAAATGCTAAAAATTTGAAAAACTTCGAAAATTTTATAAAACACTTACTTTTGAAAAATGTTGAAATTTTCATAAAGAATTAAAATTTTCAAATAAATTCTGATTTTTGAAAAAAATCAAAATAATGATTAAACCCTTATTAAAAAAGTAATAATGCCAAACTTTTTAACATATCGAATTTTAAAAATTTTGTCAAAAGGATTCCAAAGTTTTTGAAAAACGAAGTTTTCTAAATATTTCAAATTTTGGAAAATTTGCAATGTAATGCAATTTTGAAAAATAGTAAAAAATTTTAAGGCAAAATTTCGACAGAGATTTTAAAAAATCTTAAGGCAAAATTTTGAAAGGGATTTGAAAACATGGAAATTCTCAAAAGGCGAAATTTTGAAGATTTAAAAATAAATTTTTATGGTGAACAAAATAAAAATTTCAAAAATGTCGAAAATATGAAAAATGGCAAAAATTTTGAAATAATGTCAAAAATTGAAAGTCAGAATTTTCAAAAAAAAAATTAAAAAATTTCCAATGATGCGGAATTAAAAAAATTAACATTGTTTTAATAAAAAACAAATTGAAAAAAAAAACCAAAATTTTTAAAAAGTTGTTCCAATTTAATTTAAAAAAAAATGTTATTTCGAAAGACAGGAATTTTACGAAAAAAAGTTTGAAATTTTGAGAAATAGCTAAACATTTTAAAAATTAAGTGAAATCTTGAAAGAATTCTGTGATTTGAAAAATCTGAATTTTCGAAAAGTTGAAATTTTGAAATAAGTCAAACCTAAAAAAAAATAATCTACAAATTTAACAAAAAACCCAATATTTTAAAAAAAATTGGAAGATTTTATCAAAAAGTGAAATGTTCACAAAGTTCAAAATTTTGGAATTTTGAAAGATAAAATTTTAAAAATAGCGAAATTTTTAAAAAAGCCAAAATTTTTAAAAAGTAAGCTTTTGAAAAAATTAAAATTACATTGACGGAAAACCAAGTTTTAAAATTCAAACTCAAAATTTTAAAAATGTCTACTTTAATCTCAAAAATATTTATACAGTTTCAATTTTCGATAAAAATTCAAGGTTAAACTCCGAATTTGAAATAAAGCTCAAACTATGGCAAAAAAACAAAGTTTATTAAAATAAAATTTGATTTAAGACAAAATTTTAGGACAGATTTCATATTTCCAAAAAATTTTGGATTTAAATTAGAATATGTTTTTTTTTAAATTTAAGCATGCAATGTTGATGAAAATTTCCGAATTTCTGGTAGTAGGTATTAAAATTTTTACTCAAAAATGGACATCTTCTCAAATATTCCAAATTTGGAAATTGGGTTCGAAATTTTGATAATTCTGTTTTTGAAACTTTTCGACATATTTGTAGAAAATCAAGGAATTAAAAAGAATCGAAATTTACATAAAACACATCAAATATTTATAAAAAATTCTCAGTTTTCGAGCTTATAAAATTCTAGATTACACTTTAAATTTTGGGAAAAATTTAAATTATTGAGAAAAATCTAAAATTTATAAAAATAAAATCTGGAAATTCGGTGTAATACAAAATTTTGGGAATAAATTCGAAATGTTTAGGAAAATCAGATATTACAAAAATACGCAGTTTTCAAGTAAAGCGCGAAACTCGACGTGTTCAGACTTTTACTTAAAAATTGACAACTTCTAAAAAAATTGTAATTTGGAAGTTCGGGTTTAAATTTCGAGAATCGTGTTTTGGTGTTTATTTGGAAATTTTTATTTTTAACTCGAAAATTTTGATTTTTGTTTTCAAATTTTCGCACTTTTTCCCAAAATTTTAACTTTTGCATGAAAATGCCTTTCAAAAGTTTCGACCTTTTTTAAATTTTGACTTTTTCGAAAATTTTGAAATTTTCAAAATATTTTTTGTAACTTTTCTTAATTTCGAATATTTTTGAAAATTCTTCCATTGCTTTTGAAAAAAATATATTTAAAAACAGTCGAACTTTCAAAAAAATATGAGGTATTTTGAGAATAAAGTTGAAATTAAAATCAAACTGGACTTTCTTAAGAAAAACATTTAAAAATGAAGTTGAAATTTCAAAAGGAAAAATCTTAGTGAAAAAGTTGTCCAAAGTAGACGAATTTTTGCAATCCAAGTAGAAATTTTGAGAAAAGATATGAAATTTACTAAAAAGACCTAATATCTTGGTAAAGTTTATTAAAAAAATAAAAATTCTAAGACCAAAGTCGAAATTTAAAAAAAAAGACGGATTTTGAGAAAAAAGGGTCAAACTTTTGAGAAAATTTTGGGGAAAATTTCCAGAAAAATCGAACTAAAAATAAAATAAAAATTTTTATAAAAAGCAAACAAATCTTTTTCACAGAAATATTACTATTGAAAAAAATATTTTAAAAACAGTCGAAATTTCAAGAAAATTTCGAGAATTTCGAGAATAAAGTTGAAATAAAAAAAAATCGTTGACTTCCTGGGCAAGGTCATTTGCGAATAAAGTCGAAATTTGAAAGAAAAAAGGTAAAAAAGAAGTTGTCCTAAAGAGACGAATTGTGCAATTCGAGTCAAAATTTTTAGAAAATCCAATTTGGAAAGAGTCGACATTATGAGAGAGCCAAAATTTTGAAAAAATATTGCAAACTAAAGAAAATAGTCTGAACTTCGGGAAAAATCTAAATTTTGAGAAAAGACTAGAAATTTACCAAAAAATTGATGAACTTAATTGAAAAAAACTAGAATTTTGAGATCAAAATTAAAAAAAAAACAAAATTTCCAGAAAAATCAAATTAAAAATAAAATGAAACGTTTTAGAAAAAGCAGATTTTTTCAGGTATTGTTTTGAAAAAAAAATCTTTTTGAAACCAGTCAATATTTCAAGAAAATGTCGAGAGTTTCGAGAATAAGGTTACAATTAAAAAAAAATTCTGACGTCGCGGAGAAATTCATTTGAGAATAAAGTCGAAATTCCAAAAGAAAAAATGTTAGCAAAAAAGTTGTCCAAAAAAGACAAATTTTAGAAGTCAAGTCTAAATTTTGAGAAAAGACTTGAAATTTACAAAAAGGGCGTGGTACTTCGAAAAAAAGTATTAAAAAAACTATAGTTTTGTGACTAAAGTGGAAATTTCGAAAAAAAAAATACGAAATTTTAGAAAAAGGACTTAAACTTTCCATAAAATATTGACAAAAATTTTTAGAAAAATTGGATTGAAATTAAAATGAAAATTTTCAGAAAAATCAGATTTTCTCAAGAAAATATTGCTTTTAAAAAAAATTTAAAAACAGTTGAAATTTCAAAGAATTTCTAAAATTTTGAGAATAAAACTGAAATTACAAAAGAATTTGATTTCCCGAAGAAAGTCATTTGAGAGTAAAGTCGAAATTTCGAAAGAAAAGATGGTAACAAAAGAGTTGTCCAAAAAAAAAAGAATTTTGCAATTTAAGTCGAAATATTGAGAAAAAACTTGAAATTTACGAAAAAGGCGTAATATTTCGGAAAGAGAAAATTAAAAAAAATATTATTTTGAGATCGAAATTTCGGAAAAAAAACGAATTTTTAGAAAAAGAAGTCAAACTTTTTGAATAAATGGTCGTATTTTGAAAACAAATTCGAAATTTTAAATTAATTTAATTAAGTACAGGATACACTTCTTCCGGGATTGGACCGTGTCAAAGAACTGCTAAAAGTGTTCGACGTTTTGCCCACCATCGTAGGGGGCTTCTTCAGGAACAAAGAAAGAAAAATAGATGAAAAGAGGAATATGAGGGAATATGCAAAAAAGAAAAATAAAAAGGTCAATTTCAAAACATCAGAGCACGGTAACTCAGTATGTCCACCATGCGACGTCGAACGAACACTTTTAGTAGTTCTTTGACACGGTCCAATCCCGGAAGAAGTATGTCCTGTACTGACTCTGGCCGTGGAAGCCTTCGTTGTCTTAATTTAATTAATTTTAAAGTGATGAATTTTGGAAAAGCAACAGCGATTTCTAGTCAAGTACGAAAACTGAAAAAAAGCAAAATTTCGAGAAAAAAAAAGATCCTCTGAGCCTTTCATTCGACAGCACCAACTAGTGAAGTAACCCATTTTAACCCACCATGACTGGAAATGGCGTAATATTCCGGTTAAAAAGGAAAAACTAGAATTGGGAGACCAAAGTCGAAATTTCGAAAAAAAAGACGAATTTTTAGAAGTCACACTTTTGAAAAAATTGTTGCTGAAAATTTCCAGAAAAATCAAATTAAACATAAAATAAAAATTTTCAGAGAAAGCAGATTTTTTTCAATGAAACGTTGCTTATGAAAAAAACTATTTTAAAAACAGTAGAAATTTCAAAAAATTTCGAAAGTTTCGAGAATAGTGTTGAAATTTAAGAAAAAATTCTGACTTTCTGGAGAAAGTCATTTGGGAATAAAGTCGAAATTCGAAAAGGAAAAATTTCAACAAAAAAGTTGTCCAAAGGTGACGAATTTTGCATGTCAAATCGAAATTTCCAGAAAATCGAATTTGGAAAAAGTCGATCTTATGAGATTAAGCATAAATTTTGAGAAATATTGCGGAGTAGGAAATACAATCGAAATCAGGAGAAAAAAATCGAAATTTGAAAAAGTCGATCTTACGAGATTAATATCGACTTTTGACACAAAATTTCTTGAAAAAATTTGAAATTTATGATCAAAATTTTGAAAAAAGTCTCAAAATAATAACACACAATTTAAGTTCCAAGTCAAAATGGAGAGCTTAAAATAAAAAAAGGTGAAGGCTAAAAAAATATTTTCTTAGCATTTCGAGTTTTGTTGAAAATTCAAGGAAAATATTCCGATCAAAATAGTTTTATAATTTCTAATTTAGTAGGCCAAAATTTTTTTTTTAATTCTCATGTTTTTTTTTTAATTTAAGTTTAAAGTCGAAATATCGAGGTGTTGCCTATTGTTAAAGAATTACGCAACTCGTAATTCACATATTTATCCGTTTCTGAGAGCAGGGCGCCGATGTGCGTCACAAGCTGGTACAGCCTGGTACAGCCTGGTACAGCCTGGTACAGCCTGGTACAGCCTGGTACAGCCTGGTACAGCCTGGTACAGCCTGGTACAACCTGGTATAACCTGGTACAGCCTGGTACAGCCTAATACAGCCTGGTACAGCAAGTTGATCGGAGATTCACAATATTATATAATATTGTAACGGTGTGCGTTTTGATGTCATTAATTATATTCAATTCATTTATCTACCGGGCGTCGAGGTGTTCAGATGGTAGCGATCGAGACGGGGTGGGCAGTCGACCCTCTTCCTCATTGATTAATGTGGCAGATACCACATTTAGGCAGGAGAGTACAGCCCTTGGTGTCCGTAATACCGATCTTAATAAAGTGGGTCGTCAGCTTTAAGGGAATGTATATGTAACGTTTGCTTTTGTAGAAATTTGTCTCCTGAATTGCTATTAAAGAACTGCTTGCATTTTGATGTTATTAATTATATTTAATTCATTTATTTACTAGGCGTTATGATGTCCGGATGGTAGCGATCAAGACGGCGATGGCAGTGGACCCTCTTTCTTATTAATTAATGTGGCAGGTACCGCTTTTAGGCGGGAGAGTACAGCCCTTGGTCTCCTCAATACCAATCTAATAAAGTGAGAATGTATGTGTAAGGTTTTCTTTTATGGAAGTTTGTTTGATAGCTATTGAAGAACTGCTTGCCTCATCGACTGTGCTGACATTCTTTCACAACTGGTATATTGACTGCTCACTGTATTGGTAGAGGATCCTAATTATGCAAGCTCAACTTGCTCTTGGGAATTGTTTTTATTTAATGAGTTGTCTTGCCCTGGGTCACCTCACGGGAATATCAAATATTCGGATCATTTTAAAGTTTCGTTTTCAGTGGTTAAGCTAATTGGCAGCAAAAAAGACGCAAAGTAAAGTATTTATGCGGCAATCAGATGATTATCAACATAAATCGTCCAGACGCATTGAACTTTTATAAAACCGAAATGAGAAATCCTTCTGTCGCCAATCGATATGCTAAAAAGGGTTGCCACGTCCGAAAGTCGAAAATTTTAATTATAAATTCGTGCGAATGTAATTAAGGGTAGACCAGGGGTGGCATTTCGAAGGCACCGTTCATCACGCTAAAGCGACGACCCTCTATTACATATTTGCTGAGAAAAAATAAAATTTAATTATATGCTCTTTAAATTAATGGGCGAGCAGTAGCTGAATTAACATAAGATGATTTGCATTTAAATTAAGTTTACACCGTCGTAATGAAAATAATTCATGAAGCATATTATGAGTAATGTATGTATAGGAGCACATTCATCAGGTAATTATATTTTTACGAGGACGCTACTGCTAAATTGTTTACATTTAATCTCAGGCTTTCATATTGAAAATTCAAAAGAGATTGGAGAGTGTCTTTCTTTTTCAGCTCGGACAGATTCCGACTCGTGCACGTGCAAAGTTTATTAGAGTTGACAGTCGCTGATAAATATGTCCAGCTGAAACACTTTTTGCATCGATATCTGCAAGATGACACTCGCATAACTTGTTAAAGACATAATTTTCCCTGATGATTGCATGTCGGACAGCATCATTATCATTATGTTGCGAATGTAAAACACCCAGATTCATGAGAAATTTAGAAATTCGAATAATATACGTACTTACTTTTTTTTGTCAATAATTTCTCCCTAAATCACTTTACTAAAATATCTCCACATCTAATAAGATTCATTGATTCATAATTACTAAATAAAGCTCTACTGATTTATTTTAAAAAAAATTGAATTTAAACTAAAAAAATTGATAACAAAGTCAAAATTTCGAAATCTTTGATAACATTTCCAGAATAAGTCTAAATTTTACGTGCATTGGTTGTCTAGAGCTGAATTAATTTTAAAATAGTTTACCGGCATTAATAGTTTTTGGAACGTTAGATCTCTACTGCGTAAGCGAGACGTAAATGCCCGACTGCCACCACTACTCGATTTTTAGCATAGACTGTCCACGTGGATACAATAATACAAATTCCAAAGCCGCTTTCCAGTAGATTAGATTAGGGTTGTTAGGTATATGATATCTGGGATCTAAATATGGATACGGATATATTGCGAGTTTTTTTATATCGGTTTCGGTTACGGATATGGATAGTAAAAATATTTCGGATAACCGATAGTTTCGGATATTATTTGGGTTGTATTTAAATTATTTTTGTCAATCAAAAAGGAAAGATCCTCAAGTTATATATGCGTACAATAAAACTCTAAACACTGAGATACAACACACATTCGAAACCGATCGGTTTGGAAGCTTGAAATTTTGCACCAAGAAAGGATTTTTGAAAATTCGTCCCGCGAGAGTGTTAAATAGGTGATAAAAATTGGTATTCGTATTCGAAAGTACAAAATATGCGGTACTGATATCGATTTGCAGAAAAACCTTCGTCTTAAATTGCGAACAGTGTGGAATATTTTGAAAGGAAATCACTAATTATAATTATTAATTATTAGATACACATGTCTTGAGTTTTGTGAATCTCTGAGAGAAACAAGTAAGCTGTCGAATTTTTTTTAAACAAGTGCTGTTTACCACCGAATATTTTTTTTTCCATAAAAGCAACAACTTTCATTTAATTCAATATTGATCTAAGGAAGATAAGCACTCAGGTATTCCTCTACTCTTCTTGACATTAAAAAAAATTCGAAATTTTCAATTTAAAAATATAAAACTTTTAACAAAAAGTCAATAACTTGAAAAAAAAGTCGAAAATTTGAAAAAGTCGACATTAAAAAATGTCAAAATTTTGAAATATAGAAACTCTTTAAACAGTTGAAATTTTAAAAATGTAAAACTTTTGAAGAAAACGACATTTTCAAAATGAATTAATACCTAAAATTAAGCAAGTTTTCAAAAAATTTAAAATTTTTAAAACAAATCGAGATTTTGAACAATAGACTAAATTTTGAAGCTGATACTTTCAAAAAAATTAGAAATTTTAAATAGTCGCAAATTTTGTAAAAATTGGAAAATATTAAAAAAGGTTAAAATTTTAATAAAGCTTAAAATTTAGAAGTTATTATTTTGGTGGAAAGGACTGGTCGTTGGTTATCTTCAAAAATGGAAAAACAAATCTATTAGTTTCAGGGAACAAGATTTGTTTTTCAATTTTTGAAGATAGAAGTTATAATTTTCACAAAAAGTCGAAATTTTGAAAATTGTATCAATTTTCATGGAAAGTTAAATTTAAAAAAAAAAGTCAAGATTTACAGAAAAAAAAATAATCAAAACGTCAAAATTTTGAAAAAATTGACATTTGCAAAAAAATGTGAATTTGAAAGAAATTCAAAATTTTGAAATATTGAAAATTTGAAAAATAATTTAAAATTTCTAAATTTGTCAAAATTTTGATCTAAAAAAGATAAGCACTTAAGTATTCCTCTATTCCTATCGATATTAAGAAAAATCGAAATTTTGAATTCAAAAATTTTTAAAACAGCACTTTAAAAAAAGTCGAAAATCTGAAAAAGTTGGCATTAAAAAAGGTCAAAATTTTGAAATATAGAAACACTTTTAAACAGTTGAAATTTTCAAAACGTTGAAATTTTGAAAAAAAGGACAGTTTTAAAATGAATTAATATCTAAAAATAAGCCAGTTTTCAAAAATTTTTGAACAATACACTAAATTTTGGAGCCGATACTTTCAAAAAAATTAGAAATTTTAAAAGTTTCAAATTTTGAAAAAACTCGAAAATATTAAAAAGGTAAAAATTTTGATGAAGGTTAAAATTTAGAAGTTACAATTTTAGTGCAACGGACTACTCCTTAGTTATCTTCAAAAATTGAACAACTCTATTGGTTTTCAGGGGACAAGATTTGTTTTTCAATTTTTGAAGATAGAAGTTATAATTTTCACAAAAAGTCGACATTTTAAAAAATGTAGCAATTTTCATGCAAAGTTAAATTTGAAAAAAAGTCAATATTTAAAGAAAAAGATAATCAAAAATGTCAAAATCATGAAAAAAAGAGACGTTTGCAAAAAATTCGTGCATTCAAAAAAAACTTCAAAATTTTGAAAAGTTGCAATTTTGAAAAATAATTTAAAATTTCGAAAATAGTCAAAATTTTGAGAAAAATTGAGATTAAAAAATTTTCAGTCAAATTTTTTATCAAAGTCAAAACTTTTTGTAGAATCAAAATCCAAAATTATCAGAAAAGTCGAAGTTCTTAAAAAAACGAAATTTTAAAAGGTTAAAGTTTTGAATAATTAAAATTTTTAATCGCAACTTTTTAATTATTAAAATTTTGAAAGAAAATTCGAATTTGTAAAAAAAAACCAAAAGTTTTAGAAAAATTAGAAATAGAATAGAGATAGCAACAGAATAGAAGAATTAAAAAAATATAGCAAATCAGTTTTTAAAAATCGACACTTAAAAACTTCCAGTTTAGAAAAAAATGTAAATTTTCAAATAAAATTGATATTTTAAAATAGTTGGAATTAAAAAAGTAGTCAAAAGTTTGATTTTTTGAAAAAATTATAAGTTAAAAAAAATTTGAGATAAAAGTATAATTCTGAAAAATTCGAAAATATTAAAGAAAGTCCAGATGTCAAAATTTACATTTTCATAAAAGTAAAGATTAAAAGTAGAAACTTTGCAAAAAATCAAATTTTTCGGAAAAGTCGATATTTTTAACAAAAAATGCCAAATTTTCAAAAAAAATTAAAACTTGAAATTTCTAAAAAAAATCGAAATTTTCAAAGAGTATACTTTTTCGAGAACAATCGAAGCATGAAAAAAGAAAATTTTCAAAAAGCAGTATAAATTATGAAAAAATCCAAATTTTTAAATAAAATCGCAATTTTGAGAAAGTTTTCGACCAAAATTATTGAATATTAAAAGTTTTGAAAAAAGTCGAATTTTCAAAAAGGCACAACTCTGAAAAGTCAAATATTTGAAAATCAAACATTTAAAAAATTTTGAAGGGTCCAAATTTTGATAAAAAACTTGAATTTTTAAAATGTAGTCGAATTTTAGCGAGAAATTATCTTCACAAAAAGCCAAGAAAGCTAAAACTTTACAAAAAGGGAAAATTTTGAAAAATTAAATAAGTCAAACTTTCAAAAAAAAACGGAATTTTGATAAAAGTCAAGAAAAGTTAAAAGTTTGAAATAAAGTAGAAATTTTCGGAAAAGTCGATATTTTTAACAAAAAATGCTGAATTTTCAAAAAAAATTAAAATTTGAAATTTCTAAAAAAAAATTGAAATTTTCAAAGAGTAAACATTTTCGAAAACAACTGAAGCATAAGAGAGAGACAATTTTTAAAAACAGTATACATTTTGAAAAAGTCCAAATTTTGAAATAAAATCGCAATTTTGTGAAAGTTTTCGACGAAATCTGAAATTATCGGAAATTAAAGTTTTGAAAAATGTCGAAATTGTGAAGAAGGCAAAATTCTGAAAAAACCAAATATTTAAAAGTCAAACATTAAAAAAATTTTGAAGGGTCCAAATTTTGATAAAAAAAAGTTGAAATTTTGAAATGAAGCTCGAAATTTTGCGAAAAATTACCTCCACAAAAAGCCAAAAGAGCTAAAATTTGAAATATTTCGAAATTTTCTAAAAGGCAAAATTTTGAAAAGTTAAATATTTAAAAAGACAAACTTTCAAAAAAACCGGAATTTTAAATAAAGTCAAAAAAAGTTAAAATTTTGAAATAAAGTCGAAAATCTCGGAAAAGCCGATAATTTTAACAAAAGATGCCGAATTTGCAAAAAAATTAAAAATTCGAAATTTCTAGGAAAAAAATCGAAATTTTTAAAAAGCAGCCATTTTCGAAAACAACTGAAGCATAAAAAGGAGAAAATTTTCAAAAACAGTACAAATTTTGAAAATGTCCAAATTGTTAAATTAAGTCGCAATTTTGTGGAAGCTTTCGACAAAATCTGAAATTATCCCAATTTCAAAGTTTTGAAAAATTTGAATTGAAAGTCAAACATTTAAAAAATTTTGAAGGGTCCAAATTTTAATAAAAAAAATAAAATTTTGAAATGAACTCGAAATTTTGCGAAAAATTATCTCCAGAAAAAGCCAAGAGCTAAAATTTGAAAAATTTTAAAATTTTCAAAAAGGCAAAATTTAGAAAAATAAAATATTTAAAAATACAAACTTTCAAAAAAACCGGAATTTTGAAAAAAGTCGAAAAAAGTTAAAATTTTGAAATAAAGTCAAAATTTTCGGAAAAGCCGATATTTTTAACAAAAAATGTCGAATTTGCAAAAAACTTAAAAATACGAAATTTCTAGGAAAAATTCGAAATTTTTAAAGAGCAGACATTTTCGAAAACAACTAAAGCATAAAAAGTAGAAAATTTTCAAAAATAGTACAAATTTTGAAAATGTTCAAATTGTTTTTGTGAAAGTTTTCGACGAAATCTGAAATTATCGAAATTTCAAAGTTTTGAAAAATTGAAATTGAAAGTCAAACATTTAAAAAATTTTGAAGGGTCCAAATTTTGATAAAAGAGTTAAAATTTTGAAATGAACTCGAAATTTTGCGAAAAATTATCTTCACAAAAAGCCAAAAAAGCTAAAATTTGAAAAATGTCGAAATTTTCAAAAAGGCAAAATTTTGAAAAGTTTAATATTTAAAAAGACAAACTTTTAAATAAACCGGACTTTTGACAAAAGTCAAAAATAATTAAAATTTTGAAATAAAGTCGAAATTTTCGGAAAAGTCGATATTTTTAACAAAAAATGCCGAATTTGCAAAAAAATTAAAAATTCGAAATTTCTAGGAAAAAAATCGAAATTTTTAAAGAGCAGACATTTTTGAAAACAACTGAAGCATAAAAAGGAGAAAATTTTCAAAAACAGTACAAATTCTGAAAATGTCGAAATTCAAGTCGCATTTTTGTGAAAGGTCAAAATTGAAAGGTCAAAATTTTAACAAAAAAGTTAAAATTTTGAAATGAAGTCGAAATTTTGCAAAAAATTATCTTCACAAAAAGCCAAAAAAGCTAAAATTTGAAAAATGTCAAAATTTTCAAAAAGGCAAAATTTTGAAAAGGTAAATATTTAAAGACAAACTTTCAAAAAAACCGGAATTTTAAATAAAGTCGAAAAAAGTTAAAATTTTGAAATGAAGTCGAAATTTTTGGAAAAGCTGATATTTTTAACAAAAGATGCCGAATTTGCAAAAAAAGTAAAATTTGAAATTTCTAGAAAAACATCGACATTTCTAAAGAGTAGACATTTTCGAAAACAACTGAAGAAAAAACAGGAAAAAATTTCCAAAAATAGTCCAAATTTTGAAAATGTTCAAATTGTTTTTGTGAAAGTTTTCGACGAAATCTGAAATTATCGAAATTTCAAAGTTTTGAAAAATGTGAATTGAAAGTCAAACATTTAAAAAATTTTGAAGGGTCCAAATTTTAATAAAAAAGTTAAAATTTTAAAATGAACTTGAAATTTTGCGAAAAATTATCTTCACAAAAAGCCAAAACAGCTAAAATTTGAAAAATGTCGAAATTTTCAAAAAGGAAAAATTTTGAAAAGTTAAATATTTAACAAGACAAACTTTCAAATAAACCGGAATTTTGAAAAAAAGTCAAAAAAAGTTAAAATTTTGAAATAAAGTCGAAATTTTTGGAAAAGCCGATATTTTTAACAAAAAATGCCTAATTTTCAAAAAAAATAAAATTTGGAATTTCTAAAAAAAAATCGAAAATCTCAAAGAGTAAACATTTTCGAAAACAATTGAAGCATAAGAAAGAAGAAAATTTAAAAAACAGTATAAATTTTGAAAAAGTCCACATTTTTAAATAAAATCGCAATTCTGTGAAAGTTTTCGACGAAAACTAAAATTATCGAAAATTAAAAATTTTGAAAATTGTCGAAATATTCACAGGCAAAATTCTGAAAAAATAAATATTTGAAACTTAAACATTTAAAAAATGTTGAAGGGTTCAAATTTTGATAAAAAAGTTGAAATTTTAAAATGTAGTCGATATTTTACGAAAAATTACCTTCACAAAAAGCCAAAAAAGCTAAAGAAACTCGACATAATTCAAAAATTTTAAAGAAAGATAGAGAGATACTGAAGATGAAACGCGTTAGAAAAACTTTTGTGTATTTTTTAATCTTTCTTGGTTTCAGAGGACAAGATTTGTATTTCAATTTTTGAAGATAACCAAGGGCAAGTCCGCTCCACAAAAAAAATATTTTGACACTTTTCATGCATATTTTAAGCATTTTGCGTGCATATTTGCATGCATATTTCACGCTTATTTTTATTTAATCCGGTCTCTAGTGGTAAGATTTCCACGACGGAGCTTTAGCCGAAGCGTCCAAAGCCATCTATAAAGAGTAATGTTGCCATTACTTCAAGATATTTTCCTAACGTGCTGAATGAAGCATCGAATTTTTTGAGAAGTATAATTTCTTTCGATTTTTTCTAGAAATTGTGACTTCGTTCTGGAAGTTTTCACTTTTCTGTATAAGCTGCTGGAAGTGTAGTAAACCAATTTATAATCGAAGCTGAAATTGGCCTTATAGGTCTTGGTAAATAGCACTAATCAAAATTCAGTAGATATGCCCCAATCTTTAATTATTCCGATTGATTCAGAAGTACAATGTAGATGGTCAAAGCCATCTAGAAGGAGTAATGTTGCCATTACTTCAAGATATTTCCCTAACGTGCGGAATGAAGCATCGAATTCCGTGAAAAGTAAAATTTCTTTCGTTTATACTCCAAAAAGTTTTTTTCTCGAAATTGTGACTTCGTTTTAGAAATGTTCACTTTATTTCACAAATTACTCAAAGTGCAGCAAACCAACTTTTATAATCGAAATTAAAGTTGGCCTTATAGGTCCTGGTATATAGCACCAATCAAAATTCAGTAGATATGCCTCAATCTTTAATTATTTCGATTGATTCAGAAGGACAATGTAGATGGTCATAGCCATCCAGAAGGAATAATGTTGCTATTACTTCAAGATATTTCCCTAACGTGCCGAATGAAGCACCGAAATCCCTGAGAAGTATAATTTCTTTCAGTTATACGCGAAAAAGTTTTTTTTTTTCGAAATTGTGACTTTGTTTTAGAAATGTTCACTTTATTTCACAAATTACTTAAGTGCAGCAAACCAACTTTTATAATCGAAATTAAAATTGGCCTCATAGGTCTTGGTAAATAGCACCAATCAAAATTCAGTAGATATGCCCCAGTTTTTAATTATTCCGATTGATTCAAAAGGACAATGTAGATGGTCAAAGCCATCTAGAAGGAGTAATGTTGCCATCACTTCAAGATATTTCCCTAACGTGCGGAATGAAGCATCGAAATCCCTGAGAAGTATAATTTCTTTCAGTTATACGCGAAAAAGTTTTTTTTCTCAAAATTGTGAGTTCATTTTAGAAGTTTTCACTTCATTTCACAAATTACTCAAGTGCAGCAAACCAACTTTTATAATCGAAGCTGAAATTGGCCTTATAGGTCTTGGTAAATAGCAATAATCAAAGTTCAGTAGATATGCCCCAGTATTTAATTATTCCGATTGATTCAGAAGGGCAATGTAGATGGTCAAAGCCATCGAAAAGGAGTAATGTTGCCATTACTTCAAGATATTTCCCTAACGTGCGGAATGAAGCATCAAAATCCCCGTGAAGTATAATTTCCTTTATTTATACGCGAAAAAGTTTTTTCTCGAAATTGTGACTTCGTTTTAGAAATTTTTACTTTATTTCACAAATAACTTAAGTGCAGCAAACCAACTTATATAATCGAAGCTGAAATTGGCCTTATAGTTCTTGGTAAATAGCACCAATTAAAATTCAGTAGATATGGTTCCAGTCTTTAATTATTCCCATTGATTCAAAAGGACAATGTAGATGATCAAAGCCATCTAAAAGGAGTAATGTTGCCATTACTTCAAGATATTTCCCTAACGTGCAGAATTAAGCATCGAATTCCGTGAGAAGTATAATTTCTTTCGGTTATACTCCAAAAAGTTTTTTTTTTCGAAATTGTGACTTCGTTCTGGAAGTTTTCACTTTTCTATACAAATTACTCGAAGTGTAGCAAATCAACCTAATCGAAATTAACATTGGCCTCATAGGTCTTGGTAAATAGCATCAATTAAAATTTACTAGATATTCCACAATCTTTAATTATTCCGATTGATTCAAAAGGACAATTTTGATATAACGTAGGTACATTTTAGAGATAAAAAGGCGACAAAAAATTTGCAATATTTCCGATTGCCGCCGTGAAATATATGGAGCTCGAGTCGATGTACGCCAAAACGCAAATGGCATCGGCTGAGCGGGGCTGTGCCTGTCATAAATGGAATTGAACGTGTTCGTTCGGAAGCGTTTGCTATCTAAAAAAACGGCAGTTATTATTTACAGACTTCATTAAGCGTAATGCGGCTTTATTCTACTCGACCGGTTCGGTCCGGCCCGTACATTATTCAATTTGGGCAGCTCGCGGAGTTAGAAGAGCTGGAGATGAATTGTGGGGGCCGAGGTGCGCTGCGAAAACGGCAGCAGCGGGTCCATGGAGCTGCGTTTGTCCGTATTTTTATATCGCGGATGTACGCTCGTATGTAGATATTCGTTGCATATGTATGATAAGCGTGTAGCACGCCCCTTTATAAAGCTCTCGCTTCCCGAAAGGAAATCGCACATTGCACCAATGCTCCACGAATAACCATTTTCGAAAACACCCCGAAACGTTCGCCAACTCTCACTTTTATTTGGTTAAAAAGTTATGGCCTTATATAGTTTTCAATTTTTCATAACATTTTTTAATGCAATGCACAGACAACAACAGATTCAGAGTTTGGGAACCGAAGACCGGTTTCGATCTAATTAGATCTCGTCATATTCCCGATTCGAATGCTGACGAATGTTCCGAGAAGTATACACTGAAAAATCAGTGGACTTTGTCCATGAGATTCCTTACGAGAGATTTTGAAAAAACACACGTGTCAGGTGTTATATATGTCTAATTTTGACAGCAAAATAAAAATTGTTGGCCAAACCTCGAATGGAAAATCTTTTCTGATTACGAGCAATAACTTGAAAATTTGTTATCTTATTTGTCACTAGCTGTTACTTGCGACTTCGTCTGTGGATTTAAGTGATATTTAGAATTTAACATAAAAAGTGAGAGTTTACAAATTTCTTGAATTGACGGATCAATGTTCTAATTTGTCTCTGTAATAGTGCTGCTGATCAAATGTACATTCTTGTTAATAAAACTGCCAAACCATTAAAATAAAAAAATCCTATATGCCAAGACGGTACAGTTGCACCTCATCATTAGATGTCGCTGTCGTCGCTGTCATATTTTGCATTTATTGCTGTGGCCATATATGTAATATTTTATATATGGCTGTGTCGATTACATGAAACGCGCAGTATAACATATATGGAAGAAAGGAAGTCGCGCCCTTTCGCGTTATGACGCTGTCAAACTGTCAGACCTGTAAGTTTCTTATAAAAATGCAAAATTTTAAGTTTGGACCCTCATCGTTAGATGACGCCTTCGTCATATTGCTGTTGCCAAGTTTTGCATTTATTTACATAGAAAATCAATCGTACCATATGCGCGAGAGTAGAACATCGAAAAAGTGCTCCAAATTTGGCAACAACACCGAGGCAGACAAACAGGCAGACAAACTGACTGTCGTATTTATATATTAGTATAGATATTGTGGCACACTTCCCATTTTTAGTGTTTTATTGGCCGAAAAACTTTGATTGGATAGAGCTGATTAGGAGAAAAAGTTAACATTTTGAAAAGCAAGTCAATATTTATAAGTTTAGTAGTTGGATACATTTTGAACAGAAAAAAAAAAGAGTTAAAACTCTGTAGAACGAGCATTGAAATAGTATAACATCTCAATGATAATAAGTTAACGTATATAGGCAACTTTGAATACAGTCCTTTGTATTATTTATTGCAAGCAATTCAGGCAGTTTTGAATGTCCATTTTTACCCCCTTAGAGTCTGACTTTTAAAAAATCCTCTCTTAGTGCTCATCTGCGTCATATGCAGAATACCTGTGCATAATTTTATGCTTTTAGATCCATTTGCTTTGTCTCTAAGTCAGTACTTAAAGATTTAATAAGCTAACATATCCGATGACACGACATTTTCCCAAAATTTCGATTTTTTCCCCCTTTTAAATTTCGTTTCGACTCTCATCAAAAGTTCGATTGATTTTATTTTGAAAATATCTCCTTTACCGAAAATTTCGTAATTTTTTCGATCCCACCCTTTGAAAAATTGGTATTTTTAAATCTTTACCTTTTCAGAATTTTAAATTTTTAAAAATTTTGATTTGCGCGACAATGTCCAGTGATGATACAATTTCTTTCAAAAATTCGATCTTTTCAACATTTCAACGTTATCCAAAATTTCGATTTTTGCAAAATTTTTAATTTTAAAAATTTTGACTGAAAATTTCAACTTTTCTAATAATTTCATAAATGTTACTTTTCGAAAATTTTAGATTTATTTGAAAATTTAACAATAAAAATTTGTGATAATGTCGCGTTTTTTGAAGGTTGGATTTTTTCATATTTTAAATTTATTGTAAAATTTAGAGTTTATTTCTCAAAATCTCGACTTTTTTCGTTATTTTTAGGTTTGACTTTTTCGAAGATATGTGTACATATATACTGCTTTGAAAATTTTCATGTTTTCCTAAAAATTTCAACTATTCGGTGTTTTGTTTTTTTTGTAAATCTTTTAAAAAATTTCAATGGTTTTTCAAAATTTCCACCCCTTAAAAACTCTAACTTTAACTGAAAATGTAGAATTTTTTAAGAGCTACACTTTTTTAAAAAAATTTTCGCTTTTTAATTTTCAATCTTTTTGAAAATTTCACATTTTCTTATAAATTATTTTTTTAAATTATAATTTTTTTATTAAATTGAAAATATAAATTCTTACTAAGTTTGACTATTTATTTTAAATGTTAACCATTTTTTAAAATTTCGATTCTTTTCCAAATTTCCGATTTTTTTAAATAGAGACAATTTTATAAAATGTCGACTTTTTTGAAATTTTCGACTGTTTCGATTATTTTTTTTTTTTTGAAAATCTGGCCGATTTTCTTTGAAAATTCTGATTTTTTTTAAATCTTGACTATTATTTGAAAATTTCGATATTTTTGAAGATTTTGTTTTTTTTTTAATATTAAGTATTAAATCTGAGCTTTCAAAATTTCAATTATTTTAAAAATTTTGATCGTTTTAAAAATTTCAATATCTTCAAAACTTCCCCTCCTTTCCAACTTTCTCAAAATTTTGAAAATTTTGACTGTTAAATATTCTGATCTTTTCGAATTGTATTCTTTTTTTAGAAATTTTGATTTTTTTATAAATTTCGAGTTTTTTTAATAATATGACTTTTAGAAAAATTCGACTATTCTTTGAAATTTGCGACCTTTTTTTGATTATTTCAACATTTCAAAATTCCAACATTATTAGAATTTCCACTTTTTCCCAAATTTTACTGTTTTATTTTTTTGTAAATTGTAATTTTTTTCAAAAATTGGAGTTTTTCATCTTGATTTGTTTTTGTAAATTTCGATCGTTTTTAGTAATTAGACTTTTTTAGAAAGAAAACATTTTTCTTTAGAATTTAGTCTTTCTCTGATATAAGTTTTCAAAATTCCAACGTCTTCCAGAATTCCCAATTTTCGAAATTTTGAGTATTTTTATAATTTAAAAAATTTTGAAAATTTCGACTTTTTGGAAAAAATTTTTCTTTAAAAATTAGGACTATTTAAAAATTTTAAGATATTTTTTTGCTCCAACTTTTTTAAATACGAATTTCAACCTTTATTCAAACTTTGAAAATTACGACCGTATCCAAAATTACGACTTGATTCCCCGAGTTTTGGCTTTTTTTAAAGTTTTGATTTTTTTTCATTTCAATCTGAAATATTTTACTTTTTTCATTGATCAAACTTATTTCTTTGGAAATTTAGTCTTTTTTGATAAGTTTTCAAAATTCCAACTTCTTCCAGAATCCCCAATTTTCAAAATTTTGAGTATTTTTATTATTTCGAAATTTTGGGAAATTTCGACTTTTTGAAAAATTTGCCTGTTTAAAAATTTCACCTTTTTAAAAAACTTTTTCTGTGACAATTAGAACTATTTAAAAATTTTAAGATTTTTTTTCTCCAATTTTTTTAAATGCGAATTTCGACGTTTATTCAAAATTTCGACCTTTTAAAAATTCTGACCGTATTCAAAATTACGACTTTTTTCCCGAGTTTTGGCTTTTTTTAAAGTTTCAGGATATTTTTTAAATTTCGATCTGGAATATTTTACTTTTTTTATTGATCACATTTTTTCTTTGAAAATTTAGTTTTTCTTGATAAGTTTTCAAAATTCCAACCTCTCCAGAATTCCCAATTTTCAAAATTTTGGGTATTTTTATAATTTCGAAATTTTTGGAAATTTCGACTTTTTGGAAAAATTTGCCTTTTTAAAAATTTCAACCTTTTAAAAAACATTTTCTTTGACAATTACGACTATTTAAAAATTTCAAGATTTTTTTGCTTTCATTTTTTTAAATACAAATTTTTACCTTTATTCAAAATTTCGACTTTTTGAAATTCCGACCGTATCCAAAATTACGACTTTTGCCCGGAGTTTTGACCTTTTTTTGAAGTTACGATTTTTTTTACATTTCGATCCGGAATATTTTACTTTTTATATTGATCAAATTTTGGGATTTCCAAAATTTTAACTTACTTTGAAAATATAAATTTATTTTAATTTTGCCTAATTTTTAAAATTTTTAACTTAATTTTTGACTTTCCTGTCGAATTTTTGATTTTTTGTCATAAATCTCCAATTTTTTAAAATATTCGACTTTTTAAAAAAATTTTCAAATTTGAAAAAGTTCAACGTAGTTGGTTTAAATTTTGGGAAGTATTTAAAATGACGATTATTTAAAAAATTTTGGGGTTTTTCAAAATTGAGACCTTTTTTAGAATTCGTACGTTTTTATTGAATATATTGCAGTTTTTTTTAATGTAGACGTATTTTGGTAATTCTGCCACTGTAATTTTGACTAATTTTTGCTTTTTCAAAATTCTAACTTTTCTTGAGTTTTTTCTTTTCTTTTTGTATGTTATTAATTATTCTCAAAATTAGACTTTTTGAAAAAGTCTCTTTTTTGGAAATTGCAAATTTTTGGAAAATCTTCAATATTTTTAGTTCAATTTCTTAGAATATTTTGACGCTTTTTTAAAATTTTGAATTTTTAAAAAATTTCGAGCGTTTTCAAAATTCCGACTTTTCCCGAAATTTGTTTTTTTTTTGTAATCTTGAATTCTTTTCAAAATCTTGACTTTTTCTCGGAATTTGTACTTTTTTGCAGATTGCAGTTTCTGAACATTTTCACTTATTTTGATAATTTTAATTTTGACTAATTTTTAAAATTTTTACTTTTTTCAAATGCCTACTTTTCTCGAATTTTTTATTTTCTCTTTGTAAATTTCTTATTTATTTTTAAAGTCGACTTTGTGGAAAAAGTCGTGAAAAGTGTTGAATGTTTAAAATTTTTACTATTTCAAAATTCTTACTTTTTCTCTTTTTGTTAATTTGTAATTTTTTAAAATTCGACTTTTTGTAAAAAGACGCCTTTTTTGGAAATTGCGATTTTTTTAAAAATCTTCAACATTTTTGGTTCAATTTCCTAAAGTATTTCGACGCTTATTTAAAATTTGAATTTTAAAATTTCAATCGTTTTTAAAACGGTGATTTTTTTCGGAATTTGACTTTTTTTAAATTTGGACTTTTTTCAAAATTTCGACTTTTTCTCGAATTTGTACTTGTTTTGTAGATTAGATTGCAGTTGTTCTCAAAATATTGACGTATTTTGGAAATTTTGACTTTTATACTGACTAATTTTTTAAATTATTATCTTTTCAATTTCTTACTGTTTCTTAAGTTTTTTATTTTTTCTTTGTAAATTGTTAATTTTTTTTAAATTTGACTTTTTAAAAAATTTGCTTCCGTTTGGAATTTGGGAATATTTTGAAAATCTTCAACATTTTTGGTACAATTTCTTAAAATATTTCGACCTTATTTAATATTTTGAATTTTTAAAAAATTTCAAGCGTTTTCAAAACTGCGACTTTACCAGAAGTTTGGCTTTTTTTTTAAATTTTAACCTGTTTTTAAAATTTAGACTTTTTTTCGGAATTTGCACTTTTTTAGATTAAATTGCAGTTTTTCTCAAAATTTTGACTTATTTTAAAAATTTCGGCTTATTTTGACTAATGTTTAAAATATTTACTTTTCCAAAATCCTTACTTTTTCCCGAGTTTTTAAGTTTCTTTTTGTGAATTTCTAATTTTTTTAAAAATTCGATCTTTTGGAAAAATTCGCTTTTCTGGAATTTGCGAATTTTTTGAAAAACTTGAACATTTTTGGTTCAAATTTTAAAAATATTTCAAAACTTAGTTAAAATTTTGAATTTTTAAAAAATTTTTAACATTTTTAAAAGTGCGACTTTTCCTGGTATTTGATTTTTTTTGAAATATTGACCCCTTTTTCAAAATTTCGACTTTTTCTCGGAATTTGTACTTTTTTTTTAATGATTAGATTGCAGTCTTTCTCAACATTTTGACTTATTTTAAAAATTTTAATTTATTTTAATTCTGACTAATTTTTAAATTTTTTACTTTTTTAAAATTCTTACCTTTAGTCGAGTTTTTTATTTTCTTTATGTAAATTTCTAATTTTTTTTTAAATTAGACTTTTTAGATAAGCCGCCTTTTTAGAAAAGTCGCCTTTTTGGAAAAGTCGTCTTTTTGGAAAAGTAGCCCTTTTGTGAAATGCGAATTTTTTAAAAATAACATCTTTGGTCCAATTTCTTAAAATTTCGACGCTTATTTAGGATTTTAAGTTTTTAAAAAAATTCGAGCGTTTTCAAAAGTGCCACTTTTCTCGGAGTTCGACTTTTTTTGAAATTTCGGTCTTTTTTAAAATTTAGACTTTTTTTCGGAATTTGTACTTTTTAGATTAGATTGCAGTTTTTCTCAAAATTTGGACTTTTTTAAAAAGTTTTGGCTTATTTTGACTAATGTTTAAAATCTTTACTTTTTTAGTTTCTTTTTGTAAATTTCTAATTTTTTTAAAAATTCGACATTTTGAAAATATTAGCCTTTTTAAAATTTGCGACTTTTTAAAAAAGTAGCATTTTTGGTTCAAATTTTTAAAATATTTCGACACTTATTTAAAATTTTGAATTTTTTAAAAATTTCGAGCGTTGACATTTTCTGAAATTTCGACCTTTTTGAGAATATAGACTTTTTCTCTGAATTTGTATATATTTTTATTGATATGATTGCGGTTTTTCTCAACATTTTGACTTATTTTGAAAATTTTAACTTATCTTAAATTTGACAAATTTTTTAATTTTCACTTTTTAATAATTTTATTTCTTCTCGAATTTTTTAATTTCGGACTAATTTTTACTTTTTTCAAAATTTTTGCCTTTTCTCAATTTTTTTATTTTCTTTTTGTAAATGTATAATTTTTTGAAAAATTTGACTTTTTGGAAAAATTCGCATTTTTTAAAAAGCTTTAACGTTTTTGGTTCAATTCTTTTAAAATATTTCGGTAAAATCGAAATTTTGAGATAACATTTGTAGTTTTAAGTTTACACAATTAATAGAAAGAAAAAAGTAAGTAATTAGGGTAAATTTTGTTTAGAATTTGAACTTAAATTACAACAAAAAATCAAAATTTTCACGGAAAGAAAATTTTCAGAGAAAAGTTGACATTAGGCGAAAAAATTTTAATTTTTTGTGAAAAATCAAAAAATTCTTTGTTGATGTAATAGAATATATTACTATTATTAAAGAACTAGAAACTTTTATAATGTTTCTAGAAAGCCCTACGTCAAAAAAACAAAAAATTTGTGCAGTAATTTTTTGGAGAAAAATTAAATTTTCCTGAATAAAAGACTGAGAAAAACTCAAATTGTTTGAAAAAAAGTTTGACAAAAAATGTCATGATTTTAAAAGACTAACATTTTTGGTCGAATTTCTTAAACTATTTCGACTCTTATCTAAGATTTTAAATTTTTGAAAAATTTTGAGCGTTTCCAAAATTGCAACTTTTCTAGGAGTTCGACTTTTTTAAAATTTCACCTTTTTTTAAAATTTCGATTTTTTCTCGAAATTTGTACTTATAGATTGCTTAGATTGCAGTTTTTCCCAATATTTTGACTTCTTAAAAAATTTTTTTGCTTATTTTAAGTAATGTTTAAACTTTTTACTGTTTTCAAATTCCATTTTCTCGAGTTTTTTAGTTCCTTTCTGTAAATTTCTAATTTTTTTAAAAGTTCGGCTTTTTGAAAAAATTCGCTGTTTGGAATTTGCAAATTTTTTGAAAACCTCAAGCATTTTTGGTTTAATTTTTTAGAACAGTTTAACACTTATTTAAAATTTTCATTTTTTAAAAAATTTTGAGCGTTTTCCGAACTGCGACTTTTCCCGCACTTTTGACTTTTTATGAAATTTCGATCTTTCTTCAAAATATCGAGTTTTTTCTCGTAATTTGTATATATTTTTATTGATAAGATTGCTTTTTTTTCAACATTTTGACTTATTTTGAAAATTTTAACTTATCTTAAAATTGACAAATTTTTTAATTTTCACTTTTTGATAATTTTATTTCTTCTCGAATTTTTTATTTTCTTTTTGTAAAGTTTTAATTTGTTGTAAAATTCAACCTATTGGAAAAATTCGCCTTTTTAAAAAACTTCAACGTTTTTGGTTCAATTTTTTTTAAATATTTCGAAAAAATTGATATTTTCAGATAAAGTTTGTAGCTTTGAGTTTACGCAATCAATAGAAAGTAAGAAGAAAGTAATTAGGTTAAATTATATTTAGAATTTGAACTAAAATTATTAAAAAAAAACCAAAATCTTCGCCAAAAGAAAATTTTTAGAGAAGAGTTGGAATTATGTAAAAAAATTTTAAATCTTTGTTAAAAATCAAAAATATTTTTGAGAATATGATAGAATTTATGATTATTATTAAAGAACTAGAGACTTTTATAATGTTTCTAAGAAGCCTTACATTTCGACAAAAAAAGAAACAAAAAATTCCTGCAGTAATTTTTTGGAGAAAAATTACATTTTTCTGAACAAACGACTAAATTTTGAAAAAAAAAACCCAAACTGTTTGAAAAAAGTTTGGCAAAAAAGGTTCTAATTTTGAGAAACATTGAGATTTTTTGCAATTTTTTTAAAAGAAAATTTAATATTTTAATAAAAAAAAGCCATAAAAAAAACCCGAAATACGGTTAACAGAAATGAGATAAAAATGGATAATTTCAGAACACATTTGAATTCAAGAAAATACCAGAAACTTCACTTCAGTTTTTTTTAAACAGAAATGTCGAAATTTCGCTAAAACAGTCGATAGTTTGTAATAAAATGAAAATTTCATGCAAAAAGGGAAAATCAAGATTTCGAATCGAAGCTTTTTAGGTGGTAAGATAAAATTTTGCAAAAACAAAAAATTTAAACAAAAATTTTGAAACAAAAAAGATAAAATTTCAAAAATTGAAATACAAATCTTGTCCCCTGAACCAAGAAAGATTAAAAAATCACAACGAAGGTTGCTCCAACGCAGTATCTCTCTGAGGATGATAGCTTGGCTATCGAAACGAGTTCGAGCAACCTTTGTTGTGTTTCTTAATCTTTCTTGGTTTCAGAGGACAAGATTTGTATTTTAATTTTCGAAGATAAATAAGGAGCAGTCCGTTACACCAAAAAAAATGACTTCTAGAAAAATTCGTCTTTTCTTTTCTTTGAAATTTGCGACCTTTTTTTTGATTATTTCAACATTTCAATATTCCGACATCTTTCAGAACTTCCACCTTTTCTTAAATTTTACTTATTTGTTTTATTTTTTGTAAATTTTAAATTTTTTCGAAAATTGGAGTTTTTGATTTTGATTTTTTTTGTAAATTTCGACCGACAAGATTTTTATTTCAATTTTTCAAGATAACAAGGAGCAGTCCGTTTCACCAAAAAAAAAAAAAATAATAAATAAAATTTTAAAAATTTCGATATTTCTTTAACAAAAAATGTTTATGAAAAAAATTTCGAGAACAAGTCTAAATTTCGACCCAAAATACAACAAATGTTTCCAGAATTCCTAAATCAGTACTTTCTGGCGAAATATCAAAAAATAAATCGAAATATTGTGAAAAAACTCAAAACTGTAAAAAGTGGCAGAAATTTAATTATTTGGATTTGACTTAATAAAAATAAATACTACTTGTGATTTTTTAAAATAGTTTTTTATAAACAAACCAATAAACCAAGTTCGATATGTCGAGAAAAACTCGAAATGGTGAGAAAAACCTCGTAATTTTTATTCAATTTTTTTATAAATGGACAGAAAGTATAAATTTCTAGCATCCTTCAGAAAAAAAAACAAGAAAAAAATAATTAGAACTTTTTTTATAACTAGAAAAATTAGGACTCGTTATAATTTAAACAGTTTTTTCTCTTTTTGTTAAAAATTTAAAAGTTTTTTTTAATAAAAATTTGACATTTTTTATGAGATTTATATTTATAGAAAATTTTTAATTTTTTACGGGAAATATCGATAATTATATCTCCTAGAAACTCCATCTTTTTTTGGAAATTTTGATGTATTTAAAGCAATAAATTTAGGCTAGGATTTTGAAAGTAAAAAAATCATAAATCCAAGTCAGAATATAAAAAAAAGTCGAAATTTACAAAGAATCATAATGACACTAATAAATGTTAAAAAAAATTTGAATATAAGGTAACACTTTGGGAAAAAAAATAGAAAAAAAGTTTCAAATTTGAAGTGGTAAGTATGAGAAAAATGCTGAAATTTGGTCAAAAAATTCTGCTACTTTCATGTGCTAAAATAGGCGCTCGATGAAAACGTCAACCCAAAAATAGTTCTACTGTGTGGAATCTTAAACTGTCCAAAATAAAACAAGGTGTTTAAATGTATTAACTTAACAGATCAGTTTGTTTTGTTTTAATGTTTTCACTTGTATCTATTTTTATTTAGGAGCCAGGTGTATCAGAAGAATGTGCGGAGTGGAAGATGTGGTAAGGTGAACCAGACAAAGAAGACGCCAATGGTATGGCCACGTGAGAAGAATGGAACAAGACAGAATTGTTCGAAGGGCCCTGGAGGACACGTAGACCAAGAGGAAAACCAACGAAGAGATGGAAAAACAGCTGGCAATCTACATCTCAAGAAAACCAAAATGCCTGAATTCGAAGGAAAACAGACTAATAGGTCTTCGAAAAAAAGAAAAAGAAGAACCAGGTGTAGTATATTGCTTTAAAGCAGCTGTCAATCAAACATACTTTCTCATTCATAAGATTAATTTCGATAAACGTAATAAAAATAATGGACAACTTTAAAGACTTTGCGAGCAGAGTGCAGAATGATGTTTTGTTCAAATTCGTTGATACGGTTCAATATTGAGTAGAAAACTTGCGCTCTATCGAGTTAGCTTACTCTATCAGTACAGTACAGTACAGTAAGGTTGTGACCTATTGTTATCGTTTTATTTTAATAAAAATTGGACGCTTTCTGAATATAATTTTGGTTTGGGAATACCTGGAACAGTTTTCTGGGATAAGGTTTTTTATACTAACGATTTCGCTTTGCAAGGTACGTCTACAAATACGAACGTTCAACAATTTTCCTCAAAATCACTTGAGTAATTGAACCGTGGAAGTGGACAAACAAGCAAACGAATATCCGCATTTATATATTAATTAAGATTCTTATCTTAGCATTTGCAGTGAGTTAAGTAATCCTGAAAAAAATTAGAGTTTACTGGTGGATACAGGTAGCAAGGGCCGTGTTTCGCGAAAGCGAACGTTTTAATTCGAAACATCCATTCAAACTTGAGCTAAATTGCTATCATTTTTCATTGCGCAAAAGAACGAAGTGAATTCAACCGTGGTGTAACATCATTCTGTCCGATCCTCTGCTACATAATTCAAAGTCCATCTCCAATTTTTATTATTTTCCACAGTCAAATTCCCTCTATTTTTCTGCCTTTCGGTCGGTCAGTTTTTTTGCGCGGCTTTAGAGGGGACTTCGAATGTAATGATATTTCCATCCAATTCGCTTCCTTCGCCCCCCGTTCCCTTTCGACTTTCCGCAAGTGACCGCCGAGCCACATGAGACTCCGCGCTCAAACCAATTGCCATTTGCAATTTTTTTTTTATCCTTTATCGGAATGTTGCTGCTTTTTATTGACCGGTTGCTATTTGAATGTCAGAAAAGTTATTGAAAATATCCGCTGAATATTGATAAGGCTCTCACAAAAGCTCGATTATATCTAAAAATGGATTTAGATTAAAATTTGCGCCTCATGTATTTCCACATTTGCATTTTTACTTTGGAATGCTTTCCAGCCAATATAAAAAATAAGTTTTTTATTATCACAGGCGAATTATTGACAGCACCATTTGCTCTATTATTAGAAAGTTAAATAGAGGAAGTGATAAAGGGAGAAGTTAAATTATGTTTAAAAATAAGTTGTGGTTGAATTGTTTGCGTATTTTATGGTGAATTGCTGTGGATATTTTTTTTAAATGAGCCGAGGGGACTATAGTTCACCGGTACAGGCGCTGGACTACTATTCTAAGAGAGCTAGGCGTAGATAGAATAGGGCAGGATAGCGCACTTGCCCGCCCCCTCTCGCGGCTCACGTAGCTAACTTTTTAATTCAGGAGATTTTGTTTTAAATATTCAATACTTCTAAATTTGTTTTTTCCTCGAGATATCAAAATATTCAGGAAACTTCGACTTATTTCTCAAAATTCGTCTTTTTTCACAAAATTTATCTTTTAAAACCTCTTTATTCTTAAAATTTGATATCTCTTATCAGAATCAGACTTTTTCAAAATTTCTAATTTTTATCGTAAATTCATCTTTTTTTTTAAATTTCACCATTTCTGAAAAATTTGTTTTATTTCCGAAAATTTCGACTTTTCTTTAAATTTTTGTTTTATGCAAATTTCGCTTGTTTATCAAGATTCATCTTTTCCCTCGAAACTTTTTCGCCTTCTGATAAAAAACTAAAAATAACTATCTATGAATTTTGATAATCGTTTTGTGGAAATTTTTTAGTAAACAAAAAGTCTGGAGAAAATTTGAAAAATCTAATTTTACTCAAAATTTTAAAAACATTTTACTCTCTCTGAGAAATTACGAATGTTTACAAATTTCCAACATTTTTCTTAAAATTTCTAGATTTTTTAAAACCGTCTTGGTTTTTCAAAAGTCTGAGGAAAAATCTACATTTCCAGAAATAAAAACGAATTTAAAAAATCCGTTTTTTTAAAATTTCAATCCACTCGCAAAGATTAACCCTATTAGGTCTTTAAAGCACGGCGAGTAGGATATGCAAACAAGGATAGATAGCGATGAACCGTCTTCTTAAGTTTCTTAGGTTGTAATTCTTGGGAAAAATTCTGTTGGGTAACGAATTCCATAGTTTGGAAATTGTATAAAAAAAAAGCGTCTCCGTAGACAGAAGTCCTCCCTGTGTCAAGCTGGACCCCACAGGAATTTGCTGTCCCTGACGTAAAAATCTTGCCCTTGGTGGAATTAATCTTATTAGCAGAGCTGAGATTATATGCAAAATGCTTATAAAGTGCATATGTGCATATTTAGACATTTTTTAATAAATGCATATGCAGTTTTTCATTTGGCATATTTCGGTTTTTTTTTTCTAAATTGGTATGATAAATTTGTTTTTGTTCAGTTAATACAAAAGCAATTAAGTTAGATAATTAAGCCTTAATTTGAAATAAAGGTGTGTTGTGTCTACATATTTTGTTTTATATACAGTATGTTCATCAAGAAACGTTCCTCGATTTTAGAAAAAGTATTGAAGAGTTTTTGATTTTTATTTTTTATTTGAAGTATGTTAAAAAAGCTTACAGCGCAACTATCAATTACATGGTCCAATCCCCACTGTTTTCCAGAATAGCCTAGCATCCTTTGGGCATATTCTCTACCAGCTTTTTAGCATATCCTAGTAGTAATAAGCGCCATATCTCTCTGATTTTTCTTGAAAGCTGCTTGAGGATAAAGGCAGGTATTTCTGCAAGATTCTTCATTGAAGTGTTCCAAATAATTTTCATTGGATTTGCATCAAGAGATTGTGAAAACCAGTCTGAAGTTACGATGCCTGTTTCTGCTCTTCATGAGGAACAGAGGCGACTCTGATGTTTTGGATCATTGTCCTCCTCTAAAATCCAGTCTTCGCTTTTGACACCAAACGTCTTGTGGACAGGTTTTAGAAAATCACGTTTATAAATAATGATGGTTTTCTGAGCATCCAAGGTCTGCATAAAGATCTCTAAACACCTAAAACCGTGCTCAGAGTAAGATCCTCAAACATGAAGTTCTACTGGGTGTTTGATGGTTTGATGGAGCAATCGCTCACCAACGTACCTTATGGAAGCCCATGCCCAGAACGATGCTTTGTCAAAAAATTACATTGGACCAATCGCAGTCGAGATTTTCGACAACACAAACTTTGCATTTTTTTCTGTATGTCTTCGAAAACAACGGGTTTTGCCTCGTGCTTCGATATTGTATGCTTTTCTCAGCCAAATAATATTTATGCTGACGTCAACTCCTCTCTTAGCTAGCTTTGCTTTGGTTTCACGTAACTGTAGAAAAGAATTGGGCTTAAACAGCTGTCAGCTGCTATTTTATTGTCACTTCCGATTTGCCTCTATCGGGAAGATCTTTGTTGGCTTTATAGGATTCGATCCACCTCTTCACAAATGTCTTCGACTTTTTTAAATATTTAGTAGCCGCACTTTAAGACATGCGTGGACCTTTTGGTTGACAGTTCCAGCGATATTAAAACAATTTGGTATCCGCGACGTGGCAACCGAATGCACTTTTTCACCAACAAATCTATAAAAGCCAAATCATTAACAGTTTTTGAAAAATCGAGAAACGTTTCTCGTTGAACCGACTGTACGTAAATATATCCATATTTTTCCTGGCCAATAATCCTTAACATCGCTATTGTTTGAAATTTTTTATGAAAATAAATGCATATAAAATATTTTATAGTGCATATTTTGCAAGTATTTTAGGGCATATTGCATGTATATATTTTATTTTTTTTGATGCATATAATCCCAGCTCCATTTATTAGTTCCTGTGAGCATCTACCATGACAGTACTTGTAGAATAGAGATGAGTCACCAAATCCGCCTGTATATCATAACGAAGGCGCTTCCATGGCCAGAGTCAGTACAGGATATACTTCTTCCGGTATTGGACCGTGTCAAAGAACTACTAAAAGTGTTCGACGTTCCGCCCACCATCGTAGGGGGCTTCTTCAGGAACAAAGAAAAGAAAAAATGAAGAAGAGTTTCGCCTCCGGTGTGGTGGACATACTGAGTTACCGTGCTCTTCTGTCTAAATTTTTTTATCCTTTGTACCAATTTTCAATTCAGATGAGTTTCGCCTCTGGTATGGTGGACATAATGAGTTACCGTGCTCTGATGCTATGAAATTGGCCTTTTCATTCTTTCGTTTTTTGCATACTCCCTCATATTCCTCTTTTCCTTTTTTTTCTTTGTTCCTGAAGAAGCCTCCTACGATGGTGGGCGAAACGGCGAACACTTTTAGTAGTTCTTTGACACGGTCCAATCCCGGAAGAAGTATATCCTGTAAATCCGCCTGTGCTTTTGTGTTTCGAGAGAATCGGTCAAACTCTCGTCATCAATTAGGCAAATCGGTCTTCTTTGAATTGAATCCAAAAAAGCCAAAGTATTCTTTGGCGCTGAACTCCAAACATGAGAACAGTATTCTAGTATTGGCCTAACTTGGGCTTTGTATAGAGTGAATAGCTGATGAGATATGAAATACTTTTTAGCTCTAAAAAGAAAATCTAGCTTCTCAGAGGCGGACTTGACAATGGCGCGTACATGATCGTCCCAAGAGAAGTTAGGGGTCGCATTCACTACTAGGATAGACAGATTAAATCTCATCGGAAGAACCTTACCTCCCATGAGTATGTTTATTGCATTATGCCTAAATGTTTTCCTAGAGAAAACCGCAGGTTGAGTTTTTGAGGCTCTGAAGTCGAACAGATTTTTCTTACCTTATCCAGAATAATTTCGAAATCCCGATCAATCATCTGTATCTGCTGTTCCCTTAGCCGATCTAAAGCAGCGACGGATAATGGTTCGTTAGAGAAAAAATATGACACCAGGCTACAGCGTAGCTCTATATCGGATTGGAAGTTGAAGCTAAGAGAGCGTTTATGTGTAAGCGAAAGCAAAGCAGGAGACAGCACAGACCCGGGAGATACCCCTGCATTAATCGCAAATGTCTTGCATGGGGTGCCATCGACGACAACCTAAAGAGATCTGTCAGCGAGAAATCTGGATATCAAATGAGAGTGTCTGGGAGGAAGTTCATAAGATGCTAATTTGGCGAGAAGAGATTGGTGCTATCAAGAAGATTTAAGTACCGCTCACCATTTAGGTTTCCCTCAAAAAACATTGTTCCAACAACTGCATTTCCAAGAACACCAGCCCAAACGCTAAGTTTTTCTGGATATTGTGAATTATCTTCCCTAAAAAGTCGCGGATTTTCATCGCTCCAGTATCGGCAATTCTCTTTGTTAACATGCCTATCAAGGAAAACGTACACTCATCATTGTCGTCATCAAAATTTTGTTAAAGAATTTGCATTTTATATGGATAAAATTTATTTAATTTTAGCGCTCTCCTTATTGCTTCATGTGACAGTCCTATTTCGCGAGCTACAGTATACGAAGTGAGGTGATCGGGTGCGCAGTGAAAATGTTTAAAATTTCTATTTGAGCTGCTTCATTTAAGATGCGTCTGTTTCAGGCACGTAGCCAGGATTTTCGTTCGGGGAGGGTCCAACTCCCCCCTTTTTTTTATCTTAGAGAATTAAACTTCTTCAATAATGTAAAATGTAAAGTTGAGTTGTTAAATCAATAAACGTCTTGGTCTTTTACTTACAATTAGTGCTCATTTTTTACTTTTGCGAAAAATTTCCAATCTTAACTTCGACATTTGAACTATAATTTGAAACTCAAGTTTGACTTCAGTCTTGATATTTAAATCTTTCAAATCTAGTCTATCTCGACATTTTGAAAAAAATTAGAATTACCCAGTATTTTTTTCAAAATACGTGATTTTTAAACTTTTCAGAACAGCTTCAAATTTTAGATCAAAAACGAAATTAGGAATATTAGACATTAAAGATAAAATAAAAAAAAATTCAATAGAAGTTTCCATTTTAATTTGTAATTTCGATTTTTGTCGAAACTTTAAATTTATTTTAGAAAGGAAAAGGGTGAATCTAAAAATCTTCAAGAAAAGTAGAAATTTGGACGAAAAATTAAAAGGATGAAAAAAGAAAAGAACTTTATCAAACAAAATCCAGAAGCTTCGAAGTTAAAGTCTATTTTTTTTAAAACTAAAAATGTTGAGTTTACGGAAATATTTAGAAAAAATTTAAATATTGAGAAAAAACCGAAAATTTTCTGATGAATCAAAAATGTTGGGTTTAAATTAGATTTTTTTTAAAAAAGTAGAAATTTCGTGACTAGAATTAAAATTTGAAAAAATTAAAGCACACAATTTTTAGTGCAAAGCGAAAAATTTAGAAAAAAAATAATAAAACTGAAATTTTAAAATAAAGATCTTTAGAAAAAATTAAAATTTTAAACAAAAAAATGCGAACATGACAAAAAATATTTCTAGTTAAACTGAAAATTTCAAGAAAAACGAAATTTATAAAATTATTTTTTTAGAAATTTTGATTTTAAAGTCGAAATGAAAAAATAAAAATGTTGATATTTCTAAATTATTTCAAAATGTCTTAAAAACATCAAAAGTTGGAATTTCAAATGAAAATTTCGTTTAAATAAAAGGAAAATTAAAAGTCCAAACTTGAATTTAAAAAGGAGTTTATACTTTTTAAATTAAAATGAATATTTTGAAAATAATGTCAAAATGCCTATAAATATGTTTATCAAAAGAGAGAAATCTCTGAAAAAGTTGAAATGTTGAATTTGAATAAAAAATTAAAAGAAAGTTAAAAGAATTTTACAAAAGAAATGGATATTTCGAAAATTTCTAAAAATAATCGAAATTTAGAAAAACGTTGCAATATATAGAAAATTTATGAATCAAAAGTAAAACATTTTTGAGAAAAAACACCAGAATTCTGCAAACAATTATTTTATACGTCCTTGGAATTTATAAAAATAAATTAATGAAATCGATTATGTGCTTACAGAGACGTAAAATTGAAGAAACTAATTTAGAATTTTCAATTTAAACTCGAAATTTTGTTAAATTATCGAAATGTCTAGAAAATATTCTTCAGAAAATATAAGAAGACGCATTAATTATTTTTACGAATTCGTCTCTTTTATTTTTTTTTTATTTTGGTAATTAGTAAATATAAGGAATAAAATCTAGTGACCTTAACATTATATAAATGTGACAAATAAAAACTTGAAACTTGCCAAAGAAATATTTCCTAATATCCATTTTAAGTTCACGTATTTAACTTAACACCGATTAATCGACTTATTCTTAACTCGTACCATAATCATGATTTGTATTGTATTTCCTATGGCAATTCGGCAATATGAAATATGAGCTAATATAATAAACGAGATTAGGTATAAGAATATGTCCTTTGACTGCAATACCGCTTCTGCACGTACGTGACGATTGAAGCATATATTGGGAAGCCTTGAGCTTATTGCCAATTTTTCTTAAAATGCCTACATGGCGATTTTGCTTATCATAAACTTATAGTAGTCGGCAATTTCGGAAATTATTTACATGCTTAAATATACAATCAACCATTTTCCTATTAATATTTCAATTCGTATCATTGTAAATTTTTTGGGGAATATACATTTCGGGGGGGGGTCCGGACCCCTTGGACCCTCCCCTGGCTACGTGCCTGGTCTGTTTCTTCTTTTTTTTTGTTGGAAACGGAACTGGTTTCACTAAATTTTGCAACTAATTGCAACACATACTTGTAATTTAAATTACTATGGAATTTTCTCTCATTGAAAATTACTGTTATTCTTCTAGCACATCTTCCAGATTCTTCATAAATAAAGAGCGGATTATATGCATAGCTTTTGTAACAAAATATGCGCATAATATATGCACATTAATATGCATTATATATGCACCATAAGTCAACAAAAATGGGTTAAATATAAAACAAATATTTAATTACCAGCACATTACTTCTGCATTGAACATTAAAGGAAAGATTTTATTTTACACTTTTTTTTGGCGAATGGAATAAAAATATGCCCAAATATGCAAAATTATTAGAAATATGCCGACATCTTAAAAATATCCAAAATATGTATGCACATGCAAGTTGCATATAATCCGCTTTCTATTTATAAATGAAAATAATCTCTGTTCTTTGTTGAAGTGTGTTCACCATTTTTGCAAACAATTTAAAAAACGCACAACCTTAAACTCGCCAAACTGAATTTACAGTGAAGGTAAATAATAAAAAATTGAACAAAAAACTGAAAAATGTCTTACGTTCTTTTTATCTCTGAACTTTTGGTACCGACTCCTCATCATTTCCTTCTTTATTTCTACCAAGCATTTAAATATTCTTTTGTAGCAAAAAGCAAAAAAAAAAAAACTTCAAAGGACTACTTGACTTCAATTTCATCTATTTTAACCAATTAATTAAAATATTATCGGTATAATTACTGTTTTTCGCACCTACAGCTCGTTTACGGATTTTCCCTGATTTTTCAAAAAGTAGTAAAAAGAAAGGCAATTAAACGACCTTTCAAATGAAGTATCGCTCAACCCCCCTTCCCCATTTAAGATTTTAGGTGTTAACTCTGCCACAACTAAGGGTTGATATAATTTAATTGAAAGTCATCTGAAAAGATGTCCCCCCCCCCTTGAAAATAAAATTGACGTGTTTTCCCTAATTCCATATTTTATAAAACAACTGAAATATTAAACGTGGTAAGTTTTCAAATTGACACACTATATGTATTCAACTGAGGCACTTTTTTCAACAATATTCTTTTCTTCTACAAAATTCATTCTTTCCTTAGAAACATCATTTCGAAATTTCGAATTTTTTTTCAAATTTGGTATTTTTTACAATATATCTGTTTTTATTTTTAAATTTGCATTTTTTCATAAAATTCGACTTCTTTTATCGAACATGACTTTGTCAAAATTTCGAACTGTTATTTAGAAGTTCGTGGTTTTTTTTCTTATATTTCGGCATTTCTCGAAATTAGTTTTTTTCTGAAAATTTCGACTTTCCTAATTTTGCTAATTTCAGCTGGCTTTGACATCTTTATGGATTGAATTTCAGAAAACCCCTTTTTAGCGGATGCCTACGTCATATAAAGAACCTAACTAAAAACGAAAATTCAAGTTTGTAACTTTCATGGTTTAAGAGATTTCTTGATGAGTGAGTTAATATTTCTCAAAATTTTTCTTGTTGTAGAAATTTTGACTTGTACTTCAAAATGCGATGTGTGGAAATTTCTACTCACAATGGAATGTTTTCTCAAAATGTCGACCTTTTAATTTAATTTTTTTCAAAATGGAATCTACATTTTAGTAAATGTATATGCTGAGAATAATATTCGAGAAAAAGTGTTCTTGTAAATTTCAACAATATGACACAATTTAAATAAACTGAAAATTTTGAGAGAAATATTGTTGCGGGCTTATCGGTTCGAAATGATTATTAAACACTTGCTGAATAATACCCACTTTATTACCAAACTAAACTCGGAACACTACAAATGAATAATGAACTCACTTATTGACGTCTAACTACTAACTCACTAACTATACTATCTAACTGACTGACTTTAACTGAGGGAAAGCCAACCGGAATCCCTTTATATTAGATCTCTGGTTTAAGTTCCAGAAATTTTCGTCGATAAGGCTTATCATTTGCCGACATTTCTGGAATGCTTATCTGCCGTTTGCTTCATTATCCCGGCGGCTTTCCCTTATCAGATCTTTCTAGAAAATTTTCTTACGTACTAAACTCTACAATTTACATTTCGTTTTTTTTCTCTAAATTCGAATTGCAATCGTCTGAAAATTGCAACTTTTTTCATAAAATTCGACCTCTGAACATTTGATTTTTTCAAAATTTTAACATTTTTAAAAGGGTTTGGTTTTCATTTTAGATTCGATTTTCTAAGGAAGGGTTCGGTTTTCATTTTAAATTCAATTTTCCAAAGTTTGTTTCTATTTCCAAATATCAAATTTAATCTGGAAATTCGATCACACAGTTCGTGTAGTTAAATGAAAATACACGAGGATAAACCAAATATGAATCGGAATTTTTTTTAAAAAATTTATTGATACAAGATACATATATGAAAGTTATTAAACTATTGTTCTACATAATCTCTTAATTTTGTTATGCACTTTTCCCAACGGATGGGGAGTTTTTTAATGCCATCATCACAGAAAAAGGGAGGAGTGTTTGCAGCCAATTGCATACAAATGTCTCAACGCTCACCTCCTAGAGCTCCTTTCAACGGCCCAAACATATGATGATGGCATGGTGATAAGTCGGAACTGTAAGGAATGTTGCCCAATGCATTTCCTCTAATTTTTGATGTATCAGATTGGCTGAGTAGGGGCGGGCATTGCCGTAAAGCAAAATCACATTTCTGATCGAAAATTCTTTCTTCTTCCATCGATATGCACGTTTTGCTTTATCCAATAGCTGGCAGTAGTAGTCAGCATTAACCGTAAGACGTTTATGCAAAAAAACGAGGCATTAAACGGCGTTAATATTGCCTGCAGTCACACTGGTCCGAGGACGACGGGCAAGAGTTTCATTCTCAACTTGAGTTCGTCCTTCCAAAAATATTTGTGCCATTCATACACTTGAGTTTTTTTCAAACACGTATCCTCAAACTGTGCTTCTAGTCTACGAAGAATTTCGGCGGACTTTACACCTTCAACAGCAAGAAATTTAATAATAATGCGCTGCGCAACGTGCGGATTAACCTCATGCTCAATCATTGTATTTACAACAGACAAACGGCGAGAATGGAATTCGCTTGAGCTCAGGAAGTTACCTGATATCCCTACCTAACATGTCAAAGGATATGCGACGTTCTCATAACGACATGACAGAAATTCCGGTTCATATTTGATTTACCCTCGTACATACACTCAGCCGGAAGGTTTATTGGTTTACTTTTTTTTCCATCGACTTTTCAAAACGATTGTTGCCTCCTTCCTGAACAAAATCCTGCCTACACCCATAGAGCTGAGTTCGATTCCCACTGGCGGCTAGCACTAGTAGCCTATCTCCCAAAGCTCTGAAAAGCGTTGCAAAAGGAAGCTAATATTATTAAAATTTACTGTCAGGAGGTAACACTTGTACTCAAGATTACAAAGGTTACAAATGGTTGGGTAATTCACATTCTTGTATTATGGGTTGCATAGCAATATCTTTTTGTAAGACAGTAAAATAATTGAAAAATAGATTGTCAAGTTCTACGAGAGATCCCAAAATCTTATTGGCGACAAAGGGATATTATTATCTTGAAAAACCCTAAATTGTCTGATTACGCTAACAGTCCTTTTGCATAATAACTTTTCCTTGTACAAAGCAAAGCTTCTATGATTATTTGTTAATTTAGTAGGCGGCAGAACGTAAAACCCTGTCAGGGATGAAGTACTATTAAAGCATTGTATAGACACGGGGAGAATGGGTAAAATGAACCCAGTAACCCCCGGCTTTTAGCTATGAAATCAGCATAATAAAACATCTAAAATTCCATAATTTTGAATAACAATAATTACAAAGAAGGCGTCGCGAGATAATTGCCGAGATAGGCCGCACAAAACTCGCTAATTTATTCGCAAAGCTAATTTAAACTTGTATTTGACTTGCACATAAACGGTATTATTGGAAAGTTAGTTAAAAGTTGACAACCCCATCCCTTCGCCGGCTTCTCTCGCCTTTGCTGCAATTACCTACACACTTAAGTTTATAAGCTGATGCAATTTTATCGCCCCAAAAGGACGGAAATGTCCCGGCAACTTCGTTAATTTTTACTGCCGCAATTAACAAGCTAAATTTCGAGAATCCTAACTCTCAACACTATTATATTCAAAAAAGATCTCTAACGAATAAAACGGTTTTTGTCGAACTAAAATATCGCAGTTAAATACATATTTTGAATGTGAAGTGCCTCCAGTTCGTTGAATGTTATATAACTACCTAAGAAAAAATAACGTTTTTTTCGAAAGTCCAATTTTTTCTCCAAATTCTCACTTTTGATCCCCTTTCGAGTTTAATCTCGGAATTTCGTCTTTCCCAAAGTGTGTGTATTCCGAAGGGTAAAAGTCTTGTGGGGCTCAAAATGTTCTTGAATTGGTTTTATACAATTCGTTCGAAATTTTAAAAATTCGCAATTTAAGAAGCCAGATGCTGGGAGAACTGGGATTTTCAGAAAAAGCCGGATTTACAAAAGTCAACATTTTTTAAAAAGTAGAAATTCTCAAAATTTTGGAAGTTGTAAAAAAGATAAATATTTTAAAAACGGTTTACAATCTGAAAAACTTTACCTTCAAGAAAAAATCGAAAATTTTATGATAAAATTTCAAATTTTAAAAAAAAATAGGTAATTTTAAAAGGTCGAAAATTTGAAAAAGGTAAAAATTTTGCGAAATTCCTACTTATTATTCATTAATACGTTGTCAAATGATTTACAAAACTTCGAAGTCTCGAAAAAAAGTAAACATTTTGAATAAAGTTCGAAAGTTTTCAACAAGGTTGACATTTCTTAGAAAATTAAAGTTTTAAAAAATTTCGAAATTTCGAAAAACATCAAAATTTAAAAGGCTCGATATTCTGAAAAACCTCACCTTCGAAAAAAAGGATAAGAATTTTATCATAAAAAGTCGAAATTATCAAAAAAAACATGGAATTTTTGGAAAACGAACATTGCTAAAAAAATAGAAATTTAGAAATAATCCAACGTATCGGAAAAGTTCGAAATTTTCAAAAATAAAATTCGGATTGTTTTTATTAAAAGTAAAATTTACACTAAGAGTTGAAATTTCGGAAAAAGTTTCCTGGGAATACTCAAAATTCAAAATTTTCAAAAAAGTAGAAATTTTCAAAAAATGAAAACTGTTTAAAGTAACGGCATTTTAAAAAGATCGATTTTCTGAAAAAAAAAAAATAGTGAAAAATGGTTGAAATTTTGAAAAAGAAAGTCAACATTTTGTCATGATTATCAGGAAATTTGAAATTTAAAATAAAAGCCAAAATTTTTATTGAAGATAAAATTTTAAATACATAATTTTTTTTTTAAAAAGTCAAAGTTTTCCAGAAAAAAATCTAAATTTTGAAAAAAGTTGACTTTGGCACGTAAGAAAAATTAAAAAAATAAGAAAATTTGAAAGTTATTTTTGAAATAGGTCAACATTTAGAATTCGGCATTTTCAAAATAATTTAAAATATTTTGGAAAATTTCTAATAAAAATTGAAAATCGAAATTTCAAAATTTTGAAAAACTTCAACTTATTTATTAATACGTTATTAATAATTTACAAAACTTTAAAATCCCAAGAAAACCTAAACAACAAAGCTGAAATTTCTTAGAAAAGTAAAGATTTAAAAAAAGTTCGAAATTTTGACAAACATTAAAATTTAAACGACCGACATTCTGAAAAACCTACCTTTGGAAAAAAGGTGAAAATGTTATCATAAAAAGTCGAAATTATCAACAAAAAATGGAATTTTTGGAAAAACGAAAATTTCAAAAAAAATAAAAATTTAGAAAAAAATCGAACGCATCAAAAAAGTTCGAAATTTTCAAAAATAAAATTCGATTGTTTTTATTAAAAGTAAAATTTTCACCAAGAGTCGAAATTTCGGGAAAAGTTTCCTGGGTATAAACAAATTTCAAAATTTTGGAAAAAGTCGAATTTTTCAAAAAAAGAAAACTTTTTAAAGCAACAGTTTTTCAAAACGATCAATTTTCTAAAAAAAAAGAGTCAAAATATTGAAAAGAAGTTATAATTTTGAAAAAAGTCAACCTTTTATGTGATCATTTACAAGAAATTTGAAATTTTGTAATAAAAGTTAAAATTTTTAATGAAGACTAAATTATAAATATATAAAGTTTTTCAAAAAAAATCAAAATTGTCCAGGAAAAGTCTGAATTTTGAAAAAAGTCGAATTTGGTAAGTAAGAAAAATTAAAAAAGAACAAAATTGCAAAGTTATTTTCAAAATAAGTCAAGAAAATTTTTAATAAAAAATAACAATCGAAATTTCAAAATTTTGCAAAACTTCAACTTATTATTTATTAATAGGTTATTAATAATTTACAAAACTTTGAAGAGCTCCAGGAAAAAGTAAACATTTTAAATAAAGTTTGAAAGTTTCCAATAAAGTTGAAATTTCTTAAAAAAGTAAAGATTTAAAAAATATCGAAATCTTGAAAAACATTAAAATTTAAACGACCGATATTCTGAAAAACCTACCTTTAAAAAAAAGTTGAAAATGTTATCATAAAAAAGTCGAAATTATCAAAAAAAATGGGATTTTTGGAAAGCGAAAATTTCAAAAAGATAAAAATTCAGAAAAAATCCAACGTATCAAAAAAATGTTCCAAAATAAAGTTCCATTGTTTTTATTAAAAGTAAAATGTACACCAAGAGTCGAAATTTCGAAAAAAGTTTTCTGAAAATAATCAAAATTGAAAATAATTGACATTTCCAAACCAATTTTTAAATTTTGTTGCGTTTTTGTCGTTAATAAGTTTATTAGTTATGAAAATTAAAAATGTTCAAAAAAGTCGAAATTTTCAAAAAAGGAAAATTTTTGAAGTGAAAAGTATTTCAAAATGATCGATTTTCCAAAAAAAGAACTGAAAATATTGAAAAAAAAATTAAAATTTTGAAAAAGTCATCATTTTCTTTCACTTTTTTCAAGAAATTTATAATTTTGAAATATAAGTCAAAATTTTTAATGAAGACTTAATTTTTTTAAAAAAGTCAAAATTTTCAAAAAAAAGTCTAAATTAAAAAAAAAGTTGAATTTGGCAAATAAGAAGATTTAAAAAAAACAAAATTAAGAGTTGAAATTTTCAAAATATTTGAAACTGGGTATTTTAAAAATAATTTGAAACCTGGTCCAGTGTTAGCAAATATTTATCGAAACCTTGTGGCATTTTAAATATCTGTTGCTGTTTTAATCGTTAATAAAGTTTAATAGTTATCAATCTGAAATAATCAAAAATTTCACAAATTTCTAATAAAAATTGAAAATCAAAATTTTAAATATAGTGAATATTTGCAAAAGTCAAATTTGTATAAAATTTCAAATATTCAAAAGTAATTTAATTTCTCAAAAAAGTTGAATTTTAAATGAAATTTTCTAAACAAATTAAATTTACAAAGTCGAAATATAATCAAAATCTAGAAAAAAAGGTATATAGAAGGAAGATTTTGAAAAATGGTCGAATTGTTCAAGAATAAGTCAAAAATCGGTTATTCCACAAAATTCAAAACTTCAAGACAAATTCAAAAGATTAAAAAGAAATTGCAAATTTGTAAAATGAATCGTAATTTTCAAAAATTTGAAATCTCTGAAAGTTTTCATTGGATAAAATTCACAATAAGTCAGATTTTTAACAAAAACTAAAATATGCAAAAAACCCGGAATTTGAAAAAAAGGAATTTTCAAAAAAGCCATAATTAAGTGAAAATTTCGAGAAAAGAAATTTTGTGAGTCGAAATTTTCAAAGATATGTAACAATTTCGAGAAATGTTTAAAATGTTGAAATTAGTTGATATTTTGAAATGTCGAAATTTTTAAATAAAGTCGTATTTTTCAAAATAAATAGACACTTTTTAGGAAGCCCAAATTTGCAATAAATCTCGAATTCTTCAAAAAAGTCGGAATGTTAAACGTTAATATTTTTAAATAATCTCACTTTTCAATAGAATGCTGTATTTTAAATAGTCAAAATTTTCGAAAAAAAAAAAATCGAGAAAACTCGTAGTTATGAAAAAATTGTTAAACTATTTAAAAATGTGGAATATTAGGAAAAAAATTGGGCTGTTATGGGGTCTATCGACAAAAGTGAAAACTTAAAATTATGATGTAACAAATTTCAAGATATTTAAAAAAAAAATCATTTCCCAAACTTTCAGCGGATTCTCTTACTTGAGAAAAACAAATCATTGAGGACGGCGACTAACATCCACTCGCCCTTCCCCCATATAACCACCCCCACTCTCAATTTTTCTTTTTTATATATTTTATTTCAACGTCCCCCTAATTTTTCTTTTTCACCTTTTCATTTTGCACCTCCCACATTTTTTTCATATTTTCTTTTTACCTCCCCCCCCATAATTTTTCTTTTTATAAATTTTTATTTGCCCCCTTATTTTTGTCGCCCCCCCCCCCATTTTTTGACCCCTTATTTTCCATTTATATATTTTCATTTTGCACCCCTTAATTGTTTGCCTCCCGTAATTTTTCGCTTCGTCCATTTTTTAAATATTTTTTCATTTTGCCCCCCCCCCATTTTTGCACCCTTCAATTTTGCCCTCCAATTTTGTTCCTTCAATTTTTTATTTATTTTCACTTTTGTCCCCATTTTTTTCCCCGCCTCGATTTGCCTTCCCCAATTTTTGCCCTCCCAATTTTTGCCTCCCCCAATTTCTGGCCCTCCCCCAATTTTTGCCTCCTACCCTTTTTTCTTTTTTATATATTTTCATTTTGCCACCCCCAATTTTTCCTTTGCCTCCCATTATTCTTTTTATATATTTTTATTTTTGTACCCCCCCAAATTTACTTTTTTATATTTTCATTTTGCCCCCCAATTCTTCTTTTTTACACTTTTACCCGGATTAGCGGGTGTCGGATTAGCCGGATGTCGGATTATCTAAGAGTTGGGAAGGGTTAAATGTCTCTGATTATAGTGTCGGATTAAAAATGTCGGATTAAAAGTGTCGGATTAGATGCGTCCGATTAGATGTGTCGAATTTGATGTGTCGGATTAGATGTGTCCGATTAAAAATGTCGGATTAGATATCAGCTAATTTGAACAATTATGGTATACATATTCTCGCATATTTAATTTAAATTCAGCGGCGTAGGTGATAGGAGCAATCGACTAGTAGATCAAATCGCCCTTTTTGGTAAAGCAATTTATATGTACATAATTTAAATTGATTTCTTTAAGATTCCTAATTGTTTGAAAATTTTCTGCCAAAATTTCGATGTATTACAAATTTTGACCTCTTTAACAAAATTTCGACTTTTTTTTTAAATGTTGATCCTTTTTGCAAATTTGGTTGTTTTAATTTGTTTTTCTTTTCAAATTTTCGATCTTTTTTCCGAATTTTCAATTTTTTTGTAAGTTTCAACCTTCGATTAAAATTTTTTGACCTTCTTTTCAAGTTTGAATTTTTTATTCAGAAAAATGTTGACTTTTCAAAAATAATTCGATTTATCTCGAAGTTTTAATGTATATGGAAATTTGCAAAAATTGGACTTTTTTTAAAGATTCCTATTTTTTTAAAATTTTGACTTGTGTTAATATTCTAGAAAAATTTAGTTTAATTTATAATTAAAATAAAAAAAATAAATTTTGGCTTTTTTAAAAAATTTTTCAATTTTTTGAAATTTTCGGGCAAAATTTCGACTTATTAACAACATTTTAACCTCTTGAACAAAATTTCGACTTTTTTTTTTAAATGTTGACACTTCGTAAATTTGGTTGTTTTAATGTTTTTTTCTTTTCAAAATATCGTTTTTTTTTCAGAATTGTTAATTTTTTTGAAAATTTTAACCTTTGACTAAAATTTTGACCTTTTTTTTCCAATTTTGCATTTTTTTATAAAAATATCGACTTTTTAACAAAAAATCGATTTTCTCTCAAGGTTTCATCGTATATGGAAATTTGTAAAATTCGATTTTTTTGGAAAATTTTTATTTTTTTAAATTTCGACTTGTGTTAATATTCTTGAAAGAATTAGTTTAATTTTTAATTTAAATAAAAAAATATAATTTTGATATTTTTAAATTTCGAATTTTTTGATAATTTTCGGGCCAAATTTCGATCTATTTACAAAATTTTGACCTATTTAACAAAATTTCAACTCTTTTAAAAATATTGACACTTTTTGTAAATTTGGTTGTTTTAATATTTTTTTCTTCTCGAAACTTCGATCTTTTTCGGAATTTTCAATTTTTTTAAAAATTTAGACCTTGGATTAAAATTTTGACCTTTTATTCCAAGTTTGCACTTTTTTTTGAAAACGGTCGATTTTTTAGAAAAAAAAATTCGATCTTTCTCGAAGTTTTAATATTTTTTTCTTTTCAAAACTTGGATCTTTTTTCAGAATTTTTACATTTTTTGAAAATTTCGACCTTGGATTAAAATTTTGACCTTTTTTTCCAAGTTTGAATTTTTTTATAAAAATGTCGACTTTTTAAAAAAAAGTCGATTTTTCTTAAGGTTTCGTCGTTTATGGAAATTTGTAAAATTCGATTATTTTTTCAAGATTCCTATTTTTTTTAAATTTCCACTTGTGTTAAATTTCGACTTCTGCCAATATTTTTGCAAAATTTAGTTTAATTTTTAATTAAAATAAATAAAATTAAAATTTTAATTTTTTTTAAATTTCGAATTTGTTGAAAATTGTTGGGCAAAATTTTGACCTATTACCAAAATTTCGATCTATGTAACAAAATTTCGATTTTTTTTAAAATATGGACACTTTGTAAATTTGGTTATTTTGATTTATATATTTTTAATAATTTTCACCTTAGAATTTTTACTTTTTTTGAAAACTGCGTCCTTTAATTCAAATTGTGACCGTTTTTCCAAGTTTAAACTTATTTTGTTAGAAAACTGTCGATTTTAGAAAAAAATTCGAAGTTTTCTCGAAGTTTCAACGTTTATGGAAAATTGTAAAATTGGATTTGTTTTTTTAAATTTCGACTTTATTGCAAAACTGGATCTTCCAAATTTCGACTTTTTTGTAATTTTCAACCTTTCTTTAACTATGTTTTGAAAATGTAAACACTTATCACCAAACTTTCGAAGTTTTCTGGAAGTTTTAAACTTTTTTCAGGCTTTGGACTATTTCCAAAATTTTGATCCTTTTTCGAAATTTTGGATTGTTTTTTTTTAAACTTTGACTTTTTTTCAGTAGTTCGACTTTTTTTGAACGACCATTTTTTTAATTTCAACCCTTTCTTAAATTTCAGGTTTTTGTGAATTCCACAATTCGCCTTTTTACGAACATTTCAATTTTTTTGACGAATCCGACTCTTTAAATTGCAAATCTTTAAAATTTTAAAAGAATCGAGTGAAAAGAATTTGACACTTAAAACTAAATTTCTATTTTAAAGCTGATATTTTGAAAAGGAGTATTTTTCACGTTTAAACTGAAAAGTTTCCCAGGAGAATCTGCCAATTTAAAATCTAAACGGAAATTTTGAAAAAAGGCACAAATTTCGGGTAAAAATTTAATGTTATTTGAAAAAAAAATTAGATAGTGGTAGAAATCCGACAGAAGGGAAAACTTAACCTTGAAATAACAGTGGTTTTTTGATTTTCAAAGTAACTGTAGTATCAAAAATTAAAATTTTACAATTTGTACATTAAAATTACTAACATTCGTCTGGTTTCCTGAAGGGTTCAAGTCCCGCATATTTTTAATTTTATACCCGTCTTTTTACAGCTACAAAACACTGTTAACATTACAGCATGTTGGTAACGAGAATTGGCGTGATGGTCAGAGAAACTATAATTTTTCCCCTTTCGCTGTTTCTAAAAAAAAAAGAAAAATCTATCAATTTTAATATAAAAAAAATAATTCGAAATATCAACCAAAGATTTCGATTTTTTTATAAAAAAACTTGAAAGTTCTCAGTTTAAACTCCGAAAAAAAATTAGACGAAATCGAACCTTCCAAACACAAAATTTTAGAAAAAAACAATGTTTAAACTAACAACTTGAAAGTTTTTTGTTTTTTAAGATGTTGGTTTTTCTAGTCATCAAAAAATGCCCTTTAAATTCAAAAATTTTAGATTTCCCCGACAAATTTGTTCACTTGTTTTATTAATTTGCAATTTTTACTGAAGATTATAATTTTTTTGAAAATTTCGTGTTTTTTTTGGAATTTGGATTTTTATTTTAAAATTGTCACTTTTTACGATAGACATTTTTGGGGACAGTAGGGAAAAAAATTTGTGTTCGTTTTTTTTTTAAAAATTTAATTTCAAAATTCTCACTATTTTCTTGAAATTTCGGATTAAGCTCGATATTTTAAGAAAAAATTAGAAATTTCGAAAATTAAGCCGAATGACAGTAAATTTGCGAGAAGAAATCAAATTTTAAGTTCAATATTAAAATGTCAAGTTTAATCTATTGCTTCGACTTCAACCTTGAACTTTTGAGTTTGTCTATAAATTTCGAGTTTAACGACGAAATTTCAAATACAGGCATTTTTTGTTTTTATTTTTATTTTCTTGAAATTTAGTGTGTAATTTCGAAAATATTTTTTCCCGGGAAGTTTCTTTTAAAATCTTGAGTGTAAACTGAAATTTTCAGGGTAATCTTGAAATTTTAAGATAAATCGAATTGTCAAGAAAGTTCAAAGTTTAAGTTTTCAGCCGAAACTGGCCCTTTTCTCGAAATCTGGACCTTAATCTTGAAATTTCAACTTGTCTTTCAAAATGTTCATCGTTTTTTGAAAATTTTAAACCTAATTTCAAAATATTGGTCTTACATTTCCAATTTAATTAAAAGGAAGAAATTTCAAGAAAAAATGGAAGTTTCAAGATTTAGATTTTTCGTTATCAATACAGAGTGACTCTGATTCCGACAAAAACTCGGAAGGATCGATTAATGAAAAAATCGAATAATCAAAAAATCGATTAATCAAAAAAGCCGATTAATCGAAAAACTGATTAATTGAAAATCGAATAATCGAAAAATTGATTAATCGAAAAATCGATCATTCCGTGTCCGATTTAGTCGAGAATAAAATATTTTGCGGCATTTTGGAATGGAAGAAATTTGAAGAAAAATTTGAAGTCTCGAGATTTAGATTTTCCGTTATCAATACAGAGTGTACTCTGACTCCGACAAAAATTCTGAAGGATCGATTAATCAAGAAATCGATTAATCAAGAAGTCGATTATTCAAACAATTCGTTTATCAAAAAATTTAAATCTCAAGAAATCTATTAATCGATAAAATAGATTAATGGAAAAATTAATTAATCGAAAAATCGATTATTCGACAAATCGATTACTTACAAAAATCGATAATTCCATGTTTGATTTAGTCAAGAATAAACTATTTTGCGGCCATTTTGGGGTGGATTTGAATCGGTTAAGAGATCGATTATATTCAGGAGAAATCGAGATCCTCAGTGAAGAAGAAACTTTCCATTTCGTCTGTTGCTTTGATACCCAAACTGAAACTTCCAATTTGACCCCGAAACTGACCGAAACTCTTTCGGTCAGATGCTGGTGTAGTTTGGGAAACTGGTATTTACATTGCAACAGCGCCGCTTAATCCTGTTTTTATCCAGAAATCACGAATTTCGCGGATAATGCGGTATAATTTCAATCAACTAACCGACCGAAGTGAATGGTATTTTTTCGATAGTCGTTTACCGATCGCAATTTGGAAAAGACCGCATTTTTAATGAAAGACCGGCGTCCACCTTCGGCCGCAGAAACGCATTAAAACGGGGGCGCATGCAAATGAAAATTCATGTCCGAAACCGCACAAACGAAATAACAAAGTCGATATGGGAAATTAAAAATCATCAAATACAGCACGTGTGGATATATATAATCGTTTTTCGTTTGTTTCGTTTATAAATATCAAATGGCTTTATTAAAATATTGAAATTTCATTTCGGAGCGCCGTCCGCAAAACTTAATTATATTTTTAATTTTAGAATATTATTTCCCGTTCCAGCTTCGTATGACAACTTACATATGTGACAGCGCCATATTTCATCCCGCTGATTAATTTTTATTTGTTGTGTAAGCGAACAATTCGCTTTTCATGCGATTTCAGAAGAAAATTTATTTCTCTGTACATTTGTTTCAGTGCCATCAGGAGCAATTAAGCAAAAATAATTGCTCTGGAATTTCCAGATAATGTACATTTTTCCCTGTCTATCGATCTTACTTCTCGTTGCTACCTACTAAAAGCGTTTTACACTGAAAAACCTTATTGGCTGTAAATGAAAAATGTGACAATATGGGAGTTCTTTAGAAATAGATTATTCAAATATATCACATCGTAAGGAAGCTATTAGGAATAACCATACTCAGAATATGGTTAATGTTGAGCAGAACGTAGGAAATTATGGAAAATATGTGACTTGGTAATTTTTTCCTATGAGTAGGACATCTTTTTCGAATTATTTTTATTTGTGCCATTTGTTTTCCTGTCCCAAGGAGGCGGGCTCATCGCATTAATTTTAAACTTACAGAAAATCTTATGAAAAACAATTAAAAAATTTAAACCATTAATTGATGATTACAAAAAATATGCAGCCTTGAAGAGTGCCGACAGAAATGAAAACTTGAAACTAGGAAATATGTAGTGTGGGTTAAACCCCCACTAGTAAACAAGTCAGAATATTGGAAATATTTGAAAATAAATGCTGACAAATTGATCTATCTTTTTATATTTGTGGTTTGGATGCTTGTATCCAGTGGAAACGAATCTAATATTTATGGACAATGCAAGACACTTTAGTGTGCTCTAATGTTAACAGCAGGATATACTATTAACTTGGAGCATTTTGGTTAGGAGTGATGGTCAAGCAAAACATATTTACCCCCCTACCCAAAATTGCTTAAGGCGCCTAGAGAAGTTTTCATAAAAAAGTAAAACTTTAGTCGAAACCTCAAATAAAACGAAATTTTTAAAAAAATTCCGATTTTTTCAACATAAATTCGATGTACTTAGAAAAATTTAAAATTGTGAAAAAAAAACGAATGCTTTAGAATAAGTCGAAATTCAAGACGAAATTAAAAAAAAAAAAGTCGAATTTGAAAGCCAAATTTACAAATAAGTTAAAACTTAAAAAAAAAATCGAGTTTTTCAAAAAAACGTTGAGAAAGCGAAAATTTTGAAAAAAGTGGAAATTTGAAAAAACTCAAATTTAAAAAGTGAAATGTACAGTAAATTAAAATTTCTAGAAAGTCGGATTTTTAAAAATGTTAAAATATTGAGAAAATCAAAAGTTTGACAAAATATTTTTAAAAAACAATGGGTCTTAAATAGTCTAAACTTGAATAAAGTCTATATTTTCAAAAAAAGTCGAATATAAAAATTCAGATTTACAAAGAATTTAACATTTCTAATTATATTTGTGATTGGATGCTTGTCTCGTGTAGAAAGTGCTCTAATTTTGGTGGTTCTTGGTTATCTTCAAAAATTGAAATACAAATCTTGCTTCCTGAAACCAAGAAAGATTAAAAAACTCAACAAGGTTTGCTTTAACGCGTTTCGATAGCCACGCTATCATCTTTAGAGAGATCTGAATGCTCTAATGTTGACAGTAGAATATAATTTTAACATTAAAGCATGTTGGGTACGCGCCATGGTCACGCGAAAAAACAAGTTTATACTCCTATCTGAAATCGATCAACGAGCCTAAAGAATTTTTCACTTCAAAAAGTTAAATTTCAAGAAAAACCAAAATTGTAAAAAGAAATTCCAAAATTTTTATAATAACTTAATAATAAATTTTGGGTCTATGCCCGGAATATGAGAAAATAATCACAATTTCGAAAAAAATCAGAAAGCTAAACTTTTTTTGATAAAAAAATATGTTTTAAAGCATTTCGAGAAAAAAGATACGAGAAAAAATTCGAAACTTTGAAAGCAAAATTTAATTTTGACATTAAGGTTGAGATTTCAAAAAGGAATGAAATTGGAAAATTTCGGAAACGAAAATTTTACGAAAAGAAGAAAAAATTGCGAGAAAAGTTTTAAATTTGGAAAAATACAAAATATAGAGAAAATTAAAACCAGATACGTAATAAATCAATTTGTTAATTTAAACGAGTTAATTTTAAGGAAAAAAAAATGTCGTTGGGAATCAAAGACCCAGTTTCAATCTCATTGGTCTCGTCAGTTTGGCATATCCAATTCGAACACTTTTGTTCTGGTAAATAAATTAATGAACTGGCGGCAATTAATACGGATATGGTTAAAAAGAATTTGAAAATTTATGCCAAACTTTTTATAATAAAATTTTTCTTTGGTCTTTGGTCTTTGGTCTTTGGTCTTTGGTCTTTGGTCTTTGGTCTTTGGTCTTTGGTCTTTGGTCTTTGGTTCTTTGGTCTTTGGTCTTTGGTCTTTGGTCTTTGGTCTTTGGTCTTTGGTCTTTAGTATTTGGTCTTTGGTTTTTTGTTTTTATTCTTTGGTTTTTAATCTTTGGTCCTTGATTTTTGGTTTTTGATCTTTGAATTCTGGCCCTTGAGTTTTGGCCTTTGACCTTTGTCCTTTGGTCTTCGGTTTTTGATTTTTGATTTTGTTCTTTGATCTTTGGTCTTTTGCTTTTGATTTTTGTTTTTTTGTTTTTGGCCTTTGGTTTTTGGTTTTTGATTTTTGGGCTTTGGTTCTTGATTTTTGGTTTTTGATCTTTGGTCTTTGAGTTTTGACCTTTGTTCTTTGCTATTTAGTTTTCGGCCTTTGGTCTTTAATATTTGGTCTTTGGTTTTTGGTTTTTGATCTTTGGTTTTTGATATTTGAGTTTCGACCTTTGTCCTTGGTATTTGGTATTTGTTCTTTAGTAATTGATTTTTGGTTTTTGATGTTTGAGTTTTGGCCTTGACCGTTGGTCCTTGTTGGTCTTTGGTCTTCAGTTTATGGTTTTTAGTTTTTAATTTTTGGTCTTTGGTCTTCAGTTTATGGTTTTTAGTTTTTAATTTTTGGTCTTTGGTCTTTACCTTTGGTTTTTGGTCTTTGATTTTTGGTTTTTGGCCTTTGATTTTTTGGCCTTTGTTTTTGACCTTTGGTTTTTGGTTCATGATTTTTGGTCTTTGATCCTTGATTTTCGGTTTTTGATCTTTGGTCTTTGAGTTTTGGCCTTTGTCCTTTGATCTTTACTATTTGGTTTTTGGCCTTTGGTCTTTAGTATTTGGTCTTTGGTTTTTGATTTTTTGTTTTTGATTTTTGACCTTTGAGTTTTGGCTTTTGTCCTTTAGTCTTTGCTCTTCGGTTTTTGGTTTTTGGTCTTTATTCTTTGATCTTTGGTCTCTGGCCTTTGATTTTTTGTTTTTTGTTTTTGGCCTTTGGTTTTTGGTTTTTGAATTTTGATCTTGGTCCTGGATTTTTGGTTTTTAACCTTTGGTCTACCAGTTTTGGCCTTTGTTCTTTGGTCTTTGGTATTTAGTCGTTGACCTTTGCTCTTTAGTATTTGGACTTTGGTTTTTTGTGTTTGATCTTTGGTTTTTGATGTTTGAGTTTTGGCCTTTGTCCTTAGTTTTATGTTATTATGTTTTCTTTTCTTAAAATTTTGAGGTTGAACTGAAATTTTGAGGCAAGTCAAATTGTCAGGAAAATTAAAATTTTGTGTTTAAAGTCAAAATTGGATACTTTTCTTGACATTTCAACTTACCTTCCAAATTTTCACTGTTTCCTGAAATTGTCGGTTTTTAGTCTTTGAACTTTGGTTTTGGTCCTTTGTCTTTTGGTCTTTGGTATTTGGCCTTTGATATTTAGTCTTTAGTTTTTGATCTTTCGTTTTTGGTCTTTGGTCCTTATCTTGGGTCTTCGATTTTTGGTCTTAGGCCTTTGATTTTTTGTTTTTGGCCTTTGGTTTTTGGTTTTTGATTTTTAGTCTTTGATCCTTGATACTTGGTTTTTGACCTTTGGTCTTTGAGTTTTGTCGTTTGTCCTTTGGTTTCTGCTATTTGGTCTTTGGCATTTGGTCTTTGGTTTTATTTTTTGGCCTTTGGTTTTTGGTTTTTGATCTTTGGTACTTGATTTTTGATTTTTATTCTTTGTGTTTTGGCCTTTGACCTTTGGTCTTTGGTCTTCCGTTTTTAATCTTTAGTTTTTGGTCTTTAGTTTTTGACTTTTGGACTTTAGTCTGTGAGTTTTTGTTTTCTACTTTTGGTTTTTGTTTTTTGGTCCTTGATTTTTGGTTTTGATCTTTGATTCTTGAGTTTTGGCCTTTGTTCTTTGGTCTTTAGTTTTTGGTTTTTGATCTTTGGTCCTTGAATTTTGATCTTTGAGTTTTGATCTTTGTCCTTTGATCTTTGGTATTTGGTCTTTGGTTTTTGATCCTTGGTCCTTAATTTTTGGTTTATAATGTTTGAGTTTTGGTCTTGGTCTTTTGATCTTTGGTCTTTTTTTTAGTCTTTAGTATTTGATTTTTGGTTTTTTTAGGTCTTTGGTTTTTGGCCTTTGTTCTTTGTTCTTTGTTCCTTGTTCCTTGTTTCTTGTTCCTTGTTCCTTGTTCCTTGTTCCTTGTCCCTTGTTCCTTGTTCCTTGTTCCTTGTTCCTTGTTCCTTGTTCCTTGTTCCTTGTTCCTTGTTCCTTGTTCCTTGTTCCTTGTTCCTTGTTCCTTGTGCTTCGTGCTTCGTGCTTCGTGCTTCGTGCTTCGTGCTTCGTGCTTCGTGCTTCGTGCTTCGTTCTTCGTTCTTCGTTCTTCGTTCTTCGTTCTTCGTTCTTCGTTCTTCGTTCTTCGTTCTTCGTTTTCGTTCTTCGTTCTTCGTTCTTCGTTCTTCGTTCTCGTTCTTCGTTCTTCGTTCTTCGTTCTTCGTTCTTCGTTCTTCGTTCTTCGTTCTTCGTTCTTCGTTCTTCGTTCTTCGTTCTTCGTTCTTCGTTCTTCGTTCTTCGTTCTTCGTTCTTCGTTCTTCGTTCTTCGTTCTTCGTTCTTCGTTCTTCGTTCTTCGTTCTTCGTTCTTCGTTCTTCGTTCTTCGTTCTTCGTTCTTCGTTCTTCGTTCGTCGTTCTTCGTTCTTCGTTCTTCGTTCTTCGTTCTTCGTTCTTCGTTCTTCGTTCTTCGTTCTTCGTTCTTCGTTCTTCGTTCTTCGTTCTTCGTTCTTCGTTCTTCGTTCTTCGTTCTTCGTTCTTCGTTCTTCGTTCTTCGTTCTTCGTTCTTCGGTCTTGGTTTTTGATTTTTAGTTTTTGGTTTTTGATTTTTTGGTCTTTGAACTTTGGTTTTTGAGTTTTGGTTTTGATCTTTAATTTTTGGTCTGGGCTTTGAGTTTTAGCATTTGTTCTTTGGTCTTTAGTATTTGGTTTCTGGTTTTCGATTTTTAATTTTTGATTTTTTATTTTTGGTTTGTGTTTCTTGGTCTTTGGTTTTTAGTTATTTGTCTAATTATGCAACTGTCATTGGTAAAATTAAAGCCACACTGTGTAAACAAAAATATTCTTAAAATTTTTTCTGTAAACTCAAGTGTCCTCAAAGGTTTCACATTCCTATAATTTTTATCGAAATTTTGAGTTTGTTTTTGATCTTTCAGTCAAAATCCCTTTCATAGATTTGACACCTTTTCTTATTATTTTGATTAACTTTTTTTTATTTCGAGGTTAAGTTCGAAATTTTACGAAAAATCGACATTTTCAGTTCAAAGTCAAAAGTCAAAGATCAAAAAAAGTAACAATTTTTAGAAGAGAGAAATTTCGAGTTGGAAAGCAGAATTTTAGAAAAAAGAGGTAAAAGTTATAAAAAATTTCAAGCAATCAGTCAAAGTTTTGTTGTGAAGAACAAATTTTAGAAAAATGAACATTCTTACGTTTGACCTGCTAAGTAAAAACTTTCAGTGTGCATGACAAAATAAAAATTTTTAATAATGAGAAGGTCTGTGCCATAACATTTTCCGAAATGGGAATTTTGAGAAAAAAAATAAAAATCCCAGAACAAACAAAAAATTAAATATAATCACGAAATTTCGACTCTTTCATAATCTTGGGTCGTTGATCTTTGCTTTGATTATCCAACTATCGACGTCGTTGTGAAAATTAAAGCCAAATTTCAGGAACAACAATAATAATCCTAATCTCAAAAATTTAAAGAAATATTCCAGAAAATTTCATACTGCTATAATTTTTACCCAAATTTGGAGTTTGTGAGATTCTAATCTTTTTTTCGAAATTTCTCCAATAACCTTGCAACCATTTCTTATTATTTCCACTAACTTTTTTTCAATTCGAATTAAGATGTACATTTTGAGTTGATAGTCAAAATAAAAAAGGCAGCAATCTTTAGAAGAAAGAAACTTCAAGTTTAAAGGTAAAATTTTAGGCAAAAATGCTAAAATTTCTTAAAAACTTGAAGCAAAGAAATATTACTGCTAAGAACAAATTGTTGAAAAAGAATAAAAAAGTTAAACTGTGAAGTAAAAACTTTCAATGTGGATGACAAAACAAAAATTTTTAATAATGGGAATTCTATGCCATAACATTTTTCGAAATGAAAATTTTGAGAACAAAATTAAAAATTTGAGAACAAACAAAAAATAAAGTTTAATCCAGAAATTTCTACTAAAGAGATTTCAAAGTTACGAGCACAGTTTTTTTTACTCAACTCGGAATTTTAAGAAAATCATTAACATTTCGGGAATTGCTAAGAAGATACAGAAAAATTAGAATTTATTATAAAATTTTCAGAAAAATTTCGTTTCAGCTGCAAATTTAAAAAATAATCCAAATATTGCGATAAAATCAAAATTTTGACATTAGGTAAGTCAAAAAGAAGGAAATCAAATGCTAGATTTTGCATCGAAAGTTAAAAAATAATGTATAGATCAAAAATAATCAAAAATATTAGAGTTCAAAAAAAATTGAATAAGACTAGATTTTGGGAATAAAATCGAAATTTTACAGAAGATTAAAAAACACAACAAAGGTTACTCTAACGCGTTTCGGTACCCAAGTTGTCATCCTCAGAGAGATACAATATCTCTCTCATATAGAAACGTGTTAGAGTTTTTAATCTTCCTTGGTTTCAGGGGACAAGATCTGTATGCATTATGCAACATAAATATAATGGAGTAGTAAACATTTCAAAGCAACTCTCCAAATTTTCAAAAAAAGTAAATATTCTGAGGAAAATATTTTCAAAATAGAGAAAGAATATATACTTAAGACCCCAAAACCAAATAACTGATGCTCATAGATTCGTTTATTTTACGGAAATTGTAAAAATAAGTTTAAGGCTTAAAGTAAATAAGTACATAGAAGGAAATTGCTTCACTTATAATAGTCAATCAGTCATTGATGTTGGTCTCGCTTCCAAAATGAATTTCTGAAGGCGGCAATCAAGAAAGGAACACAGTTAAAAATCCCGTAAACGCGTTTTATATTGCAGCTTCTGACAAGACAAATTGAACACCTCTCAATATGTTAATTACGGTCAGTGTTCTAGGAAACAGACACTTTTTTTTGCATCGATAACAATTTTTGTAAGTTATGCATATGTGACCACACCTTTGAAAATTATATGCCTGAGGTTGCTCTGCCTACTTTGCCAGATTGATATTAATTATACCGGGATGCTATAATAAATTCGAACTTTCAAATAAAGGTCTCTTAATTACAGACTTAATAATTAAAATAATAAGACACGGTCATTAAAACGAAATTACCTAAATAAATTTAATGTTAAATTTCATAACCAATTACGGTATAATGAGATGTAGAGAATGAAGATTAATTATTTTGTTTTACATTTATGTGATGTCCTTTGCATTTTGGTTTAAATGAATCCAATCCAATCTTCATGCAAATTCGTAAATGAGCGGATTTATTAACTAGGTGCTCTCCCGCATTTCTTAGAATATTTAAATTGGTAAAAAAGAAACAAGCGACAGCACACGTCGTTTTTCACAAATATTTTCATCATTAGCTCTAACTGGCTCTTATTTTACGATGGCTACGGTTAAAATCTGCATGTAATACCAAGAAATATCGTTAAAATGTCCGAGAACAAAATTTAAATTGAGGTAAACATATAAAGATATAACGGAAGTTGAAATACGAATCTTGTCCCTGAAACCAAGAAAGTATCTCCTGGTAGAGGATAGCTTGGCTATCGAAACGCGTTAAAGCAACCTTTGTTGTGTTTTTTAATCTTTTTCGGTTTCAGGGAACAAGATTTGTATTTTAATTTTTAAATATAAACAAGGAACAAAGGAAATAAAATAACGGAAGTGAGAAGCGAACTTACTCTTTCAGGAGAGCGACATCAATAAATGTTGTAACGCAATGTAAATAGATGAAATAGAATTTAGAATAGAATTGTAGAATTTAGTCAATAAGGAAAAGTTTCTAGAAGGATCTGATAAGGGGAAAGCGGCCGCGACAACAAATTAAACGGCAGATAAGCGTTCCAGAAATTTCGGCAAACGATAAACCTTATCTGCTGAAAAGTTCTAGAAGCCGGAAGCCAAAACTATAAAAGGCGGCCAGCTTTCCCTCAAGTCAGTCAGTTAGAGTCAGTGTAATTAGTGAGTTAGTAGAAGTTAATAATAAGTGAGTTAATTGTTTAATTGTGGTGATCCAAGTTGAGTTCAATAATAAAGTGGGTATAATCCATCACGTTAATCAATTCGTACCGATAAAGCCCGTAACAATATCATATTTCTTAGTATTTTGGGCACATTATCGCACAAAAGAATGCCAAATTTCCAGTTAAAATTCAAAATTCTAACTTATTTGTTGATATTTCAACTTTCAATTCAAAATGTTGGGCACGAAATCAACATTTTTGGCTGAAAGCAAAAATTTTAGAACAACCTTAAAATACCGAAAAAATTTCCAGCTTTCAAATTTCGAAATTATAGGTAAAAGCGAACTGCGCAAGAAATTTTGAAGTATTTTTTGAGAAAATTGGGAAAAAGTCAAAATTTTGCCAGGTCCGGATCCAGTAAGCGCAGGGCCCGATTAGATTTTTTACGTGTCCCTCTGTATATTAAATATTTAAATTAAAGTTTCGTTTCGTATTTTTTTAAAAATTTGTACTACATTTTCGAATTAATTTTCGAAAATTCTGACCTTTTTTTAAAATTACCATCTTGTTATTGAAAACGTATACTTTTTTTACTTTTGATTCAAATTTCACCGGTTTTGCTAATCTGACTTCTAAAATTCGATTTTTTTCTCTTGATAATTTGGATTTTTTGAAACTTCGACTTTTGAAAACATGACTCACTTGAAACATTTGTTATTTTAATGCGTCTTTTGTTCGACATTTTGGCTATTCTTTAAAACTTCGTATTTCTGGGAATGATTTTTTTTGGAAAATTTTTCGACTATATTTTAAAAGTTTTGAATTTCCAATTTTTCATTTTTCTTTAATTTCCATTTTTTCCAAATTTTAATTTATTTTCTTTGGCAATTTCGCTTCTCTTCAACATTTCGATTTATTTTCGAATTTTCTGAAAATTTTCACAATGATTTTGATCTCCACCGATTTTATTTTTAATTTTGTTTTTTTATAAGTTTGGTTATGTTAAAGTAGCGAAATATCCACTTATTTGGAATATTTCCACCTTTGTTCCAACATTTGACCATTTCCTCGAAGTTTTTACCTTTCTGTTTTGAAAATCTCTACTTTTTATCAAAAATTTCTACTTTTTCTCAAAGTTTCGACTTTCATGTAGTAAATTGGCCCTTCATTTAAAAGATTCAAAAATTCAACCTATTTCTGAAATTTTTCACTTTTTTGAAAGATATGGATTTTGTCAAAATTTCGACTTTTAAAATTTTCTAACTTTCTTTAGAAGTTTCACTTTTCTAAAAAATTTGGAGTTTTTATTATTAAATTTCAAATTTTACTAAAAATTATGACTATTTTCGGATTTTAGGATTTTTTCAAAATTTTGACATTTTGTGAAAACTTCGACTATTTTAAAGTTTTTTTGAAAATGTTAACCTTTTTCGCGAAACTTTGAATGTTTGTAACGATGATTTTTTGACAAATTTGACTTACATGTAGTAAACCGGATATTTATTTTAAGGATTTAAAAATTCAACTAATTTCTCAAATTTTATACTTTTTTGAAAAATTGGAATTTCTTCAAAATTGCGACTTTTGAAATTTTCGAACTTTTTTTAGAAGTTTTACTTTTCTAAGAGATTTGGACTTTTTATCATTTAATTTCAAATTTTTCTGAAAATTATGACCATTTTCGGATTTTAAACTTTTTTTCAAAATTTCGAGTTTTTGTGAAAATCTCGACATTTTAAAAGTTTTTTTGAAAAGATTAACCTTTTTCTCGAAACTTCGAATTTTTGTAACTATTTTTTGACAAATTTGACTTTTATGTAGTAAACTGGACCTTTATTTGAAGGATTCAAAAATTCAACTTATTTTAGAAATTTTTCACAATTTTGAAAAATTGGATTTTTTTCGACTTTTAAAATTTTAGAACTTTTTTAAAATTATCACTTTTCTAAGAGATTTGGATTTTTTATCATTGAATTTTAAATTTTTCTTAAAATTATGACTATTTTCGCATTTTAAACTTTTTTTAAAATTTCCAATTTTTGTAAAAACTGCAACTTTTTTAAAGTATTTTTGAAAAGGTTAAGCTTTTTTCGAAATTTCGAATTTTTTTAACTATTTTTTGACAAATTTGACTTTCATGTAGTAAACTGGATCTTTATTCTAAGGATTCAAAAATTCAACTAATTGCTCAAATTTGTTACTTTTTGAAAAATTGGATTTTTTCAAAATTTCGACGTTTGAAATTTTCTAACTTTTTTTAGAACTTTCTCTTTTCTAAGAGATTTGAACTTGTTATCATCAAATTTCTAATATCGTTGAAAATTATGACTATTTTCGGATTTTAAACTTTTTTTCAAAATTTCGAATTTTTGTAAAAATTTAAAGTTTTTTTGAAAATGTTAACCTTTTTATCGAAATTTTGAATATTTGTTTCTTTGATTTCTTGACAAATTCTACTTGCATGCAGTAAACTGGACCTTTATTTTAAGGATTCAAAAATTCAACATATTTCTGAAATTTTCGACTTTTGATATTTTCGAACTTTTTTTAGAATTTTCACTTTTCTAAGATATTTGAAGTTTTTGTCATCAAGTTTCAAATATTTCTGAACATTATGACAATTTTCGGATTTTAAGCTTTCTTCAAAATTTGGAATTTTTCTAAAAACCTCGACTTTTTTAGATTGTTTTTTGAAAATATTAACCTTTTTCTCGAAACTTCGAATTATTGTAACTATTTTTTGACAAATTTGACTTTCATGTAGTAAACTGGACCTTTATTTGAAGGATTTAAAAATTCAACTTATTTTTGAAATTTTTTCACTCTTGAAAAATTGGATTTTTGTCAAAATTTCAACGTTTGAAATTTTCGAATTTTTTTTTTTAGAATTTTCGCTTTTTTAAGAGATTTGAGGTTTTTGTCATCAAATTTCAAATATTTCTGAAACGTATAACCATTTTCGGATTTTAAACTTTTTTTCAAAATTTCGAATTTTTGTAAAAACCTCGACTATTTTAATTTTTTTCGAAAATATTAACCTTTTTCTTGAAACTTCGTATTATTGTAACTATGTTTTGACAAATTTGACTTTCATATAGTAAACCGGACCTTTATTTGAAGGATTCAAAAATTTAGCTTATTTTTGAAATTTTTCACAGTATTGAAAAATTGGATTTTATTTCAAAATTTCGACTTTTAAAATTTTTTTAGAATTTTCACTTTTCTAAGAGATTTGAAGTTTTTGTCAACAAAACTCAAATATTTCTGAAAATTATGACTATTTTGAGATTTTAGGTTTTTTTCAAAATTTCGACTTTTTGTAAAAACCTCGATTTTGTAAAAGTTTTTCTGAAAAGGTTAACCTTTATCTCGAAACTTTGAATTTTTGTAACTTTGATTTTTTGACTAATTTGACTTTCATGTAGTAAACTGTACCTTTATTTTAAGGATCCAAAAATTCAACTTGTTTCTCAAATGTCTGACTTCTGAATTCTCTCAAATGTTTCACTTTTGAGATTTTAGAACTTTTTTTCGAATTTTCACTTTTCTAAGTGATTTGGACTTTTTATCATTAAATATTAAGAGTTTTTGAAAATTATGACCATTTTCTAATTTTAAACTTTTTTTCAAAAATTTCGAAATTTCGAGAAAACTTCGACTCTATTTTGAAGTTTTTTTTTAAATGTTGACCTTTTTCTCTTCGAATTTTCGTAACCTCGATTTTTTGACAAATCTGACTTTTATATAGTAAAATGGACCTTTATCTGAAGGATTCAAAAATTCAACTTATTTTTGAAATTTTTGAAATTGAATTTCTTTCAAAATTTCGATTTTTGAAATTTTTCAACTTTCTTAAGAATTTTCACTTTTTTAAGAAATCTGAACTCTTTATCATTTAATTTCAAATTTTTATGAAAATTATGTTTATTTTCGGATTTTAAAATCTTTTTTTTTTATTTCGACTTTTTATGAAAACTTCGACTCTTTTCAAGTGTTTTTAAAAATATAGACCATTTTCTCGAAACTTCGAATTTTTGTAACTTGGATTTTTTGAAAAATTCGCCTATTCCTAAATATATCAATTTAATTTTTTTTTGCTAAAAAATTTGACTTTTTAAATTTGGAGCTTTCAAAATTTTGAACGAACTGTATAAAACAAATTCAAGATAACTAAATTACGATTTTAAAGTAAATTTTAAAAAGAAGCATTTTTAAGATTAAACTAAACAGTTTCAAAATAAGTCAAAATTTAGAAAAATTTACAAATTTAAAATATATATATATATATATATATATATATATATATAATCAATTCCCTTATACCGTAAGGTGTCGGGATTGGTATTCTCTATTTTATTCACAAAATTTTTTCCATTCCTTTTTGTTTAGCTCTAAAATTTTTGCTTCGTTTAGGTTTAATTGTCTCTTTCGGATTAATTTATCAATGATGTCATCCCATCTTTCTTTAGGTCTGCCTCTACGTCTCCGGTCCGATGTTCTTGCTTCCCATATTTTCTTTACTTGCATGTTATCTTTCATCCTTTGTATATGTCCCCACCAACCTAATTGTTTTTCTTCGACAATTTCTAATACAGGCTTAGCATCCAGTTCTTCCCTCACTTGTTGATTTCTTATTCGATCTCTTCTACTTATTCCCATTATCGCTCTTAAGAACTTCATCTCGACTGCTTGTATCCGGCTTTTCATTCTCTCCGTTAAAACCCAGGTTTCACTTCCAAATAGTAGTATCGGTTGGAAGATAGTCTTGTATACCAACATTTTCGTATTTTTGGATATTTCTTTTTTCTTGACTATGGTTGCACACATACTGTAATATGCTTTAAGTGCTTTCTCTATTCGTTCATTGATGTCCCTATCCTGATTTCCTTTATTATCTATTATTACTCCTAAATATTTGAATTCCTTGACCTGCTGTATATCCTTATTTTCCAATCGTATATTTATTTTTTTATTTTCATCTTCTGTTATCGCCATTACTTTTGTTTTATTGACATTTATTTTCATTTGCTTAGATTCTAGAGCATCTTTCCATATTTCTAAGTTAGTTTGTAGGTCTTCGGGTGAATTGGCCACTATTACTATATCATCTGCAAATGCACATTCTTTTATACAGACTTTTTGTAGATTGTAGTATCCTACTTGTAGGCCTGTTGTTTTAGTACATGTTTGTTTGAGTATGTCATCTATCAGGATAATGAATAGTAATGGGCTAAGTACTCCTCCCTGTCGTAAACCATCTCTTGTGTAGAAAGTAGAAGACTGCATATTTCGCGTTCTGACGTAATTTGCATTTTCCTCATATATGCTTTTTATTCCAGCAATTAATTTTCGGCTGACTCCTCGTTGTTCCAAACTTATCCATATTTCTTTTCTGGGTGCTCTGTCGAAAGCCTTTTCAAGATCAATGAACGCTAGATATGCCTCTCTCCGTTGTCTTAATATTTTATCCGTAAGTTGTTTCATCGTGAATATATAGTCCTGTATACTATGGCCTCTTCTAAATCCACTTTGGGATACACTTAATTGCGTTTCTATGACTAAACGGAGCCTGTTTGCTAACACCCTTTCATATATCTTTGCTACCATGCTCAATAAAGTTATACCTCGATAATTTTGGCATTGTTTTCTATCTCCCTTTTTATATATGGGCATAATAACACCTATTCCCCAATCTTTAGGTATGTTTCCTTTTATCCATGCCTTATTACAAATGTTGTACAAGAGTTTTACACCTTTCTTTCCCATGTGTTTAATCATATCTGGTGTTATTCCATCATGTCCGGGTGCTTTTCCACATTTTGTTGCCTTGATTGCTTCTTCAACTTCCTCTATCGTAAGTACTTCAATTTCTTCATCTGCTTTGTGTCAATTGTTGTTACTTCTTTGCCTTCTTGTGTCTCTGTTTCCAGTGGATTTAATAGTTCGTAAAAGTATTCTTTCCATCTGTTCATAATTAAATTCTCAGCTTTTAGCAACGCGCCTTCTTTGCTTGTTATAGTCATCAATTTCTTTTCTTTTCCTTTTCTTATTGTCTTCACTGCTTTATAAAATAGCTTGCAATCTCCTTTATTTGTCTCCTCCATTTTTTTCCCAAAACCCATGCCTTCTGTTTAGCTTCCAAAACCATTTTTTTACTTTGGTTCTTCTCTCCTTATACAAAGTGTATTTTTGTGCGGTGTTATTATTTAAGTACTCTTTCCACGCTTGTTTTTTTAATTTAACTTCTTTTTTGATTTCATCGTTCCACCAGGCAGTTAACTTTTTATTGGCGTTGGTTGTAATCGTGCCACATGCTTGTTTAGCTGCTTCACTTACTATTACTATTCTATTACCTCCTTAAATATTTGCCATATGTCTTCAATATCTTTTTGTTCAATCTCCTTTTCTATATTACTTATTTTTTCCTCAAGAATTTGGTGATAACTGTTTGCTATATCTTTTTCTCTTAATCTGTATGTTTTAATATTTTCTTTTTTTACTGGTGCAGTTTCGTGTGGTTCGTTGCCACTCCTACACCTCTTATTTTTCCTAATTTTTGCTACAACCAGGTAATGATCACTAAATATTTCCGCACTTCTTTTGACTCTTACATCCGTGATCGATTTCCTATTATTTCTTTGCACAAGTACGTAGTCAATTATGAATCTTTCTTTTCTGTTTTCCGCTATTCTTGTAAATTTATGTATATCCTGGTGTTCATAAAACGTATTTGTTATTATGAGATCGTTCAATATGTAATATTCTATCATTCTTAACCCATTGTTGTTTATTTTTGTTTCCCCACAGTTTCCAATCACATTTACATTTCTATTCTCTCTTTTACCCACCCTACTGTTAAAATCTCCCATTACGATAATTTTACCTTTACCTGTCTCTGTGGCCAATGTTAGTTCCTCCCAGAATTGATCTTTATTACTCGCTAAATCATCTTTATTTGGTCCATACACTATTATTATGCATATTCGTTCCCCATATATATCATCAAATTCTATTTTTAGTATTCTTTCAGAAATGCCTTCCCAATTTAGTATATTATCAACTAATCCTTTCTCTATTATGCACCCAACCCCTGCCGCAGCATGTTTATTTTGTTCTATTCCACTGTATATTAAAAGGTGTCCATTTTCTAGCACTAGTTCCCCTTGCCCCTTCTTCTTCGTTTCTGTTATTGTTAATATTTGTATCCCTGTCATTTCAAATTCTTCTATTATTTCCTCCTCTTTTCCCCTTAGTCCTCTAACATTCCATGTTCCCACTTTCCAAATTTCTTTTCCTGTTTTTTCCTTTTTATTTATTTTTTCTATTGTTGTGTTTTTATGTGTTTTCGTATTCATTTTCATTGCCTTGTTCGTCATCATACTATTTACCTCTTTAGATTTATTGCTCAGTTTTTTGAATTTGTATTTTCTAATTTTTCCTTGATTTTGTTCCATTTCCAAGTTTCTCCATCAACTATTATCTTGTTATATCCCATTTGATATTCTTACCCATGCGTTTCTCCTCTTCTGCTTTATTTTTTAGTTGTCTCTGCTTCTCCCTTTCTTTATGCGTCAAGTCTTCATTTATGAAAATTTTTTCATTAATTTTTCTAAGCTTTGATTTGTTTTTCATAATCGTTTCTTTTCATTTTCATTTTGCAATTTTACAAGATATATATTTCTACCAATGTTGTAAGTTTCTTCAATTTGTTTTATTTTAATTTTTTTTAGAAAATTTTTTATTTTCGTAATTTAAAATTTTGTTTTTGTATTTACTGTTTAGAAAACCGTTCGACTCTTTTCAAGTGTTTTTAAATATAGACCTTTTCTCGAACACTTCGAATTTTTGTAACTTGATTTTTTGAAAATTCCCTTTCCTATATATCATTTATTTTTTTTTGCTGATTCCTAATCTGATTACTATATCGTTGTGATGCACGTCTTTTCCACGAAAGAAACCGTTCCCCGGACTATTTCCTCGAAGGTCACGGTTTCTTATCTCTTATCAGAGCTAATACAAATGCAGCGTCTTACCTTAAATTACTAATTATTGCACTAATCTGTTTGTCTCTAGTGTTGTTGTAATCACTACACTGTTCTTATTGTTTACACCTTTGGTTTACCACAATTTTCAGAAATAATCGCTCATTAATTCCCGTAGAATTTGGTTTATTAATGGAGCATATATTTAGCAGCTGCTTATGCACCGCACCATCATCACCACCCAAATTTAAAATATAAATGGAAATTTAAAAAAAAAGGAGCGCAAAGCAAAATTTTGCCTCTTTTCTAAAAATGACTACAAAACTGTAACTCGAAGTTTTACATTCAAAGGCAAAATATGAAAATGATATCGAAATTTCAAGAAGAAACTTCAAAATGTATAAAAAAAATATTTCTCAGCATTTCAAATCAAACATCGGAAATGACAGAAGCGAAAAAGAAATTCCAAGAGTTAGGAAAACTATCGATCTCTTTCGAACTTTTAGTTGGAAATTTGTCCGTAACACTTTTTTGATTTAGAAAATAATAAATTGGGAGCACGTGGTCGTTAACTGAGAACTTCTATCGTTCAAGATTTCTCAAGGAACATGAACCCTTAAGTGTGGACATTTCAAACTAACTTGGACATGGGGTCTCAGAGACTCCTATATTTGAAAGAAAATTTTGACTGCAAATACCAATAAAATTGACAAATTGGGGCTGAGAAAAGATAAATAGTTCTTAGTGAAAGGATTTATAGTATGAAAATTTAATTTTTATAGTGGGGAACCGTAATTATTAGCAAAAATCCGTAAGCATGAAATTTCCAGTCTTATTTGACATGAGATCACTTGGAGCAATTTTGTTAAACTTTTTTTATATAAAAGCAACTAAAATCTAGGTTTTTGTTAAAGTCTATTAATAATCAAATAAGAAAACACAAAAAGTTGCCTCTAAACTATTAAGAAAAGAAAATAACCATCGATCAATATTGCTAAAATTATTGGCATTCTTTACAGAATGGCTTTGAACATGGGGTCAGTTTTCAATAAACATAGCTTATCTAAAACACACCGAATACACAACTTCTTTCTACACTGTCCTTTTGGTGGTTAATTCAATCTATAGAGACTTTGGGGCGCAGGCGGCCACGAGATGTATTGATTCTCAAAAATCACAGAACCCAAGAACCCCTTGTCCACACAAAAGGTTAAGATTAAAGAGAAATAGATCGAACTTTAAAACTTCAGCTCGGGATTTAAATTTAGTCAGCCTTTGGCATTCTAAAGGCCAAAATTTTAAAACCAATAATTTTAGTACGAGGGAGAGTTGTTAATTTTAAAGTTGGTCGTTATCGGCATAGATCAACGTTAAAGTTATATTGATGAGAGTGTTGCTTGCAATAAAACAAAGTCCCCGGCGCGTTTTATATGATTTGTTCTTGAGTAGCATTTACATATTTTAATGAGGGTCGTTGATTTAAATTGGGGGAGGGATCGTCGGCGCGTTACTTCGTGTGCCCTCTCGCCTCTCGCCCTGCTCGATGCTTTACCGCCTCAACCGGGACCTACTAATGACGATACGATTATAAATTGTACCACAAATCAATTGTATTTATGATATTCCCCAGGAATTATATAAAATGGCATTATATCCCTTTATTTGTTCGGTATTTTAAGGAGGACGAATTTACGGCGCCCACTCAACCTCCAGGGGCTATACAACGCTCGCAATTTGGGTTATATTGCGGGTTTTTTCGGATGATTAATTATTTTAATTGGTGGTCCCGGCATAATTTTTCGTTGGTGAAATTAAGAACGGCTCAGATAAGAATGCTTTAATTAACAGGTTGCCACCATTAAGAAGAAGCTTCTGGGTTAGTGGAAAGTATGAGACAGAATGCAATATATTCATAGATGGTTATAGAATTGTCTTAAATTTGTGGAGAACACGTCGTACCTCCTTGCGTTTCTTAGAAATTATCTAGTAAGCTGAAGAGAAACTAATGTCTAACCCTTAGAAGTGCCCAAAGTAGTGAAAAAACTAACTTCAGAAGTTCCCCAGGTAGAGAAACTACTAAGACTTCTTGGGTCTCGTAAGTTCATGACGGAACTTTTATAGGAGAGTCAACACTTCTTAGGAAAAGTTTGTTTCTTTTTCAACTATTTTTCAAGGTTCCCAATTTCTATAAAAATTTTCACCGCTAAAGATTTACAAGAAGTAAAAGTGAGCTGATAACGCGAAGATACACTTTTACGAGGATGATCTGAGAGGTTTCCGACCTAAGAAAGATGCATGACAATTTTTTCGTACATTTTTTTTTAAATTTTTCTATATAGTCTCCTTGCAGGTCAACACACTTCTCCCAGCAATGCTCCTATTTCTAATTCGTCCAATTAGTACTTTGCGTTTTTATCTGCAAAATAATTCACGTCGCCTTCTCATTTGACGAAAACTTTTGTCTTCCGAGAGCAATTTTTAGATGAGAGGACAAAAATAAGTCGCTCGAGGCTAGATCTGGTGAGTATGGTCACCACTATCTCACTATCTTCTTTATAAAGATGGTCAATCAGTTCAAACCGTATTTTGTGGATTTTTGCCATGGCAACCGCGAAGGTGTGAGACGGTGCTTAATCTTGGTGAACCAAAATTTCCTTTTTCTGCAAATGTGGCCGTTTTTCCGCAATTTCTGCCTTTAGCTCGTCAAGTAATGATACGCAGTATGCTCATCTAATGTTTTTTCCTGCCTGAAGATAACTGATTAAGACAACTGCATGACTGTTTTTTTCAATTTACTTAACATTTCTTCGGCCCAGTTTGCAAATATTTAAATTTTTATGGTTTGTTGACAATTTTTTAAACAAACCATAAAAATTTAAAACTGGGCCGAAGAAATGTTAAATAAATTGAAAAAAAACATAATATCTCCGGTCAATAAGGGTCTACCATGAAGAATAACTGCATGACTATCCCAAAAAACAGTCGCCATCACTTTCCCAGCCGAAAAAACATTTTTTTTTGGAGCCAATTCCTTCTTCGCTGCTTTGACTGCATTGAAGTTTCAGGCGTATAAAAATGTATTTAAGTTTCATCTGCAGTAATTAATTGGCGACTAAACTGCACCAATAGAGCGTTGGAAATATTCATTCGAACACGTCTTTGGCTTGTGAGCAAACCAAGGGGTCTGTCCTGTCTCCTACTCTGTTTCTGTTATACATAAACGATCTCTTGGCTTCAACTTCCAATCCTATATACAGCTACGCAGACGATAGTAGCCTTGTGTTATCTTTTTTCTCCGACAAACCATTATCCGTCGCTGCTTCAGATCGACTAAGGGAACAGCAGATACAAATGATTAATAGGGATCTCGAAACCATTCTGGAACGGGGTAACAAAAATTTGGTCGACTTCAACGCATCAAAAACTCAGGTCGCGGTTGTCTCTAAGAAAACATCAAGGGATAATGCAACAAATATACTAATGGTCGGTACAATCCTTCCGATTAGATCTAATCTATCTATCCTAGGAGTGAATGGGAGCACTAACTTCTCTTGGGACGATCAATGTGCGCGCCATTGCCAAATCCGCCTCTAAGAAGCTAGGCTTTCTTTTTAAAGCTAAAAAGTACTTCACATCTCATTAGCTACTCACACTTATACAAAGCTCAAGTTAGGCCAACATCTAGAATACTGTTCTATATTTGGAGTTCAGCCCCAAAGCACACTTTAGGCTCTTTTGGATTCAATTCAAAGAAGAATGATTCACTTAATTGATGACGAGATTTTGACGGAATTCTCTCGAAATACTAAAGCACAGGCGAATGGTTGGTGACTTGTCTCTTTTCTATAAGTACTATCATGGAAGATGCTCATAGGAACTAATAGGATTGATACCCTCAAGGGCAAGATTCTTGAGGCATACAAGACAGTCGGAGACAGCAAATTCCTGTGCGGTCCAGCTTGACACAATGAGGATTTCTGTCTACTGGAGACTCATTTTTCTATAGAACTTCCAAGGCTATGTAACTCGTTACCGAAAGGAATTTTCTCCAAAAATTACAACCTATCCTTGTTTAAGAATGCGGTTCATTGTCATCTATTCTCGTTTCCACATCATACTCGCAGCGCTTTGGAGACTTAAGGGGTTACCCTTCACGAGTGGATTAAACTTAAAAAAAAAACGCGGCACCCAACGCGCGGACGGCTTTCTCATGCCTAAATCTTGATTCAATATATGACAAACACGTTCTCTGGACTTATTTATAGCCTCTGCTATCTCTCCCACTTTAATTCGACGATTGTTTAGTGCCATTTAGCGAACTTCAGCGATGTTATCGTCGTGGTTGCAGTTTTCGGACGTCCTGAATGTTCATCGTCTCCCAAGCTGGTGGCACTGTGGTAAATGGTAATGTAGAGTCCCCACACAAAGTCCAATTCATCTTTGATTTGCGTAAGCGCATTGCCCTTCAAAAATAAATATTTAACGACAGCTCGATATTCGATTTTTGTCGTTCTCACAAAAACACTCACATCAACTCACTCAAACGATTCTCAAATAACAACTGGGAGTCAAAAATGGTTGATATTTTGGGTGAGTACTAGGGATGTCGATCTAAGATCGATTAATCGAAAAATCGATTTTTTTAAGACTCAAGGTCGATCTTTTAGATCGATCTCAAATATAAGATCGATCTAATGAACGATTCAAAAATCCTAAGAATCGGATCGATTTACCTTAGATGCAGGTCACTGTAAATTTAATGATAATTTTTTAAAATTTTTAATATATGTTTATTTATGTCGTTATGTTATTTTCCACTTCCATCTACTAGCAATAGCTACAGCTACGTTAATAAGCCAACAGTTGGCAGTATTCACATTTCTTTTCATTCATTACGTCGTTGACTGAATAGGAAAGATAACTGTGGTGTAGTGTTACCACATATTTGAAGGTAAAATTTCGTAGATGCGCAGTTAAAATTACCGTATATTCACAAAAATTACCCTACGTTATTTTATTACCTGTTACCCTTCTTAAAAACTTTTATTTAGTGGTCAAACATGTTACACACGTATTAATAAATACACTACAAAACTTAAAAAAAGTTTATTTACTTTTTTTGAAGTAAAATTGCAAGAGCGTAGAAAGGATATCAATTTGAAAAAAAATTATCACGGAATGTTGACTTTTTCTCCTCTAAATCCCGAGATTAAAGTCAATATTTTGACTTAAATGTCGAAATTTAAAAAAAAAGTCGAAAAAAAGTTAAAAATTCAATTTTTATATTAAAATTTAACGAAATGTTACAAAAGCCTAGAAAGGACATCGATTAAAAAAAAATGGTATTTTTAGAAATCTCAAGTTTTTTCTGAAACTTCGACTTTTTTCCCAAATTTCGACTTCCTTCTCAAAATTTCGACTTTTTTGTGGAAATTTTGACTTTTTTCTGAAAATTTCAACGAAATGTTACAAAGGCGTAGAAATGATATCGATTAAAAAAATGTTATTGTTAGAAATTTCGAGTTTTTTCTCAGCTTTTTTCTTAAATTTCGACTTTTTTTCTCAAAATTTCGACTTTTTTCTCGAAATTTTGACCTTCTTCTCAAATTTTGATTTTTTATCGAAATTTCGACCTTTTACTCGCAATTACGTATTTTTTCTCAAAATTCGACTTTTTTCTCAAAATTTTGACCTTAATATCGAACTTTCGACATTTTTCTGGAAATTTCGACTTTAAACTCAAATTTTCGACTTTTTTTCTCAAATTACAACTTTTTGCTCGAAATTTGGTTCTTAGTATAGAAATTTCGACTTTTTTCTCGAAATTTCGACTTTAAATTCTCAATTTAAAAAAAAAGTGAAAAAAAGTTGAAAATTCAATTTTTAAAACGAAATTTAACCAAATGGTACAAAGGTCTAGAAAGGACATCGATTAAAAAAATGTTATTTTTAGAAATTTCAACTTTTCTCTGAAACTTTGACTTTTTTCTCAAATTTCGACTTTTTTCTCAAAATTTCGACTTTTTTCTGGAAATTTCAACTTTGTCGAAATGTTACAAAGGCGTAGAAAGGACATCGATTAAAAATATGTTAATTTTAGAACTTTAGAGTTTTTTTCTCAACTTTTTTCTTAAATTTCGACTTTTTTTTTGAAGATTTCGACTTTTTTCTCAAAATTTTGACCTTCTTCTCAAATTTTGATTTTTTTCTCGAAATTTCGACCTTCTCGATTCGTATTTTCTAAATTTCGAGTTTTTCTCGAAATTTCACTTAATATCGAACTTTCGAATTTCCGAATTTCGACTTGTTTATTTTTTTCTCAAATTTCGACTTTTTTCTCGAAATTTTGACCTTAATATGAAACTTAAACTTTGGACATTTTTCTCGAAATTTCGACTTTAAATTCAAAATTTCGACTTTTTTTCTCAAATTAGAACTTTTTTCTCGAAATTTTGTTCTTAATATCGAAATTTCGTCCTTAAACTTGCAATTCAAAAAAAACTGGAAAAAAGTTAAAAATTCAATTTTTAAATCGAAATTTAACCAAATGTTACAAAAGTCTAGAAAGGGTATCGATTAAAAAAAATGTTGTTTTTAGAAATTTCGACTTTTCTCTGAAACTTTGACTTTTTTCCCAAATTTCGATTTTTTTTCTCAAAATTTCGACTTTCTTTCGGAAATTTCAACTTTTTCGAAATGTTACAAAGGCGTAGAAAGGACATCGATTAAAAAAATGTTATTTTTAGTAGTTTCGATTATTTTTCTCAACTTTTTTCTTAAATTTCGACTTTTTTCTGAAAATTTCGACTTTTTTCTCGAAATTTTGACCTTCTTCTCAAATTTTGATTTTTTCTCGAAATTTCGACCTTTTACTCGAAATTACGTATTTTTTCTCAAATTTCGACTTTTTTCTCGAAATTTTGACCTTAATATGAAACTTGAACTTTGGACATTTTTCTCGAAATTTCGACTTTAAACTCAAAATTTCGACTTTTTTCTCAAATTAGAACTTTTTTCTCGAAATTTTGTTCTTAATATCGAAATTTCGACTTTTTTCTCAAAATTTCGACTTTAAACTTGCAATTTCAAAAAAAACTGGAAAAAAGTTAAAAATTCAATTTTTAAATCGAAATTTAACCAAATGTTACAAAAGTCTAGAAAGGGTATCGATTAAAAAAAATGTTGTTTTTAGAAATTTCGACTTTTCTCTGAAACTTTGACTTTTTTCCCAAATTTCGATTTTTTTTCTCAAAATTTCGACTTTCTTTCGGAAATTTCAACTTTTTCGAAATGTTACAAAGGCGTAGAAAGGACATCGATTAAAAAAATGTTATTTTTAGTAGTTTCGATTATTTTTTCTCAACTTTTTTCTTAAATTTCGACTTTTTTTCTGAAAATTTCGACCTTTTTCTCGAAATTTTGACCTTTTTCTCAAATTTTGATTTTTTCTCGAAATTTCGACCTTTTATTCGAAATTACGTATTTTTTCTCAAATTTCGACTTTTTTCTCGAAATTTTGACCTTAATATGAAACTTGAACTTTGGACATTTTTCTCGAAATTTCGACTTTAAACTCAAAATTTCGACTTTTTTTCTCAAATTACAACTTTTTTTCTCGAAATTTTGTTCTTAATATCGAAATTTCGACTTTTTTCTCAAAATTTCAACTTTTTTCTCACAATTTCGACTTTAAACTCGCAATTTCAAAAAAAAGTGGAAAGAAGTTGAAAATTCAATTTTTAAATCGAAATTTAACCAAATGTTACAAAGGTCTATCGATTATAAAAATGTTTTTTTTTAAAAATTTCGACTTTTCTCTGAAACTTTGACTTTTTTCTGAAATTTCGACTTTTTTTTGGAATTTTTAACTTTTTCGAAATGTTACAAAGGTGTAGAAAGGACATCGATTAAAAAAAATGTTATTCTTAGAAATTTAGAGTTTTTTCTTAAATTTCGATTTTAATTTCGAAATTTCGACTTTTTTTTCAAAATTAAGACTTTTTTCTTTAATTGCGAGTTTTTTTTCTGAAAATTTCAATTTTTTTCTCGAAATTTCGACCTTTTTCTGGAAATTTCGTTCTTTTTTCTCAAATTTCGTCTTTTTTCTCGAAATTTTGTCTTTTTTTGCAAATTTTGACTTTTCTTCTTGAAATTTCGACTTTTTTCTCGAAATTTCAACCTTTTTTCTCGAAATTTCAACTTTTTTCTTAAATTTCGACTTTTTTTCCCAAAATTTCCACTTGAAATTTTGAGCTTCTTTTCAAATTTCTATTTTTTTCCCGAATTTCGACCTTTTTCTCGAAATGTTGTCCTTAATATCGAAATTTCGACATTTTTCTTGAAATTTCGACTTTAAACTCAAAATTTCGACGGTTTTTCTCAAATTTCGACTTTTTGATTTGTTGGAAAACAGGAGTGGTGGGACGCAACTGTCATCTACCTAATATAACCATAGAGTATAGAAATTTCGAATTATTTTCGAAATTTCGAGAAAAAATTCGATATAAAAGTCGAAATTTCGACTTAATCTCGGAATTTTAAGAAAAAAGTAGAAATTTAAAGAAAAAAGTCGAATTTTCGAGAAAAAAGTCGAAATTTTGTTGGTAAAGTCGAAATTTCGACTAAATCTCGGAATTTAAAAAAAAAAGTAGAAATTTAAAGAAAAAAGTCGAATTTTCGAGAAAAAAGTCGAAATGTTGGTAAAGTCGAAATTTCGAGATTAAAATCGAAATTTCGAGAAAAAAAGTCAAAATTTCGAAACAAAATCGAAATTTCGAGAAAAAAGTCGAAATCTCTAAGACTATTTTTTTAAATCAATGTCCTTTTTACGCTTTTGTAAAATGTCGAAATTTCTGAATATAATTTTTTTAAACAATGCCTTTCTACGCTTTTGTAAAATGTCGACTTTGAACTCGACATTTTGACTTTTTTCTCGAAAATTCTACTTTAACCATGAAATCTCAAGAAAAAAGTCGAAATTTTGGGTAATAAAAAATTGAAATTACTGAACGTATCCGACTGCTAAGGGTCAGTATTTAATCGTAAAAGGGTAGGTGCTTAGAATCATATATGTAATACTTCTATATGGCGTGTTTTGTCCCTTTGTTTGTGTCAAAAAGACGAGATGGATATATATGTTTGTCTTTTTCAAGGACAGAATATATTAACTAATCCCAAAGTTTACTTCAAATATCCCTCTTCACGGCAGTCGTCATTGTTATCATTCATTTATTAGTGTTCCCGCCCATCTTGGCATCTGTTCCGCTATAAACGAATGAATGCTTGTCCTCGAAAGAGAACGACATATACTTTCATCTCACCTTTTTGACAAAGCATTTTGCAGTGCCGATTATACACAACACGCCATATAGAAGTATTACATGTATGTTTAGAATATAGTCTTATATTTTAAGGGTTTGAGGGTTGGCGAGGCTCAACTGTCATCTGCCTAACCTATCTATAAAATAAGAAATTTCGACTTATCTCGAAATTTCGTAAAAAAAAAGTTGAAATATCGAGATTAAAGCCGAAATTTCGACATTATCTATGAAATTTCCTCAAAAAAAGTCGAAATTTGGAGTATAAAGTAGAAATTTTCATTTTAATCTCGTAATTTGCAGTTTAAACTTCCATATTTCTAAATATATTTTTATAAATGATTGCTCTTTGTACATCTTCCTAAAAAACCAAAAATACATAAATAAAAAACAAAGCAGAAATTAATATGTATCGGATCTTTTTAATTAGGAATAAATAATTAAAATGTAATATTAGTGTTTAAAATCCAAGAAAAAAATTTCAAAATTAAACTACAATGTTTCTACTTACTACGAGATGGCACGGAGCACATTTTTTACTTGGCTGTAAATTGTGGAGCTGTGCGTAAAATAATATTGCTGAGTTACTTAACAAACTTATTGTTATTAAATAGTAAAACCTAAATTACCGCATTTTTTGGTACGGTATTGATATTTGGACAGTGCAACGTACTTTTGTCAAAATTATCGTACATATACGGTAATTACCATACGTATGGCAACAACGCTGTGGTGCCATCATGGCAGTTTGTTCCGCTAGAATGTTATTCTATTAGGGATGATCGATATTAGAAAAACATCGATAATGACATCCACATTAACATCGGTTCAAAAGTATCGATGTACGATGAATATCGGAAGAAAAATATCGATGCCCGAAAACATCGATGTTTTAGGTAAGAAAAAACAATCCATTTTATTATAAGCGTTGATTAACGTTATAAGCAGTGGCGGCTGGCGTATAGGCACTGTGGAACTGCAGCACCCCCAATTTCGCTTACGAGTTTTTTCTTAAGATTTTCTGAACACTTTTTATTTCACAATTTGTAGAAATTTTAAATTTTCTCTGTTTTGTTTTTAAAGAAATTTTAGGTTTCTTTCACGAAGTTACGACATTTAAAAACCTATTTCATTTTTAATTTTGACCAAAATCACATTTTCATAAACTAATTTTTGTAAAAGTTTTGAGAAAGGAATCAACATTTCGAGCAGGAATTAAAATGTTAAGAAAAAACTGAAATTTCTTTAAAAATGTCAGCATTTTAGGAAAATAATTACAATTTTAAGAAAAAATCTAAATCCAACTCATCTCGCATTTTACTATTTCTCTAAAAAATAGGTTAATGTGGTATCTTCAAATTTTTATCTCAAATCTCATTTCGTATAAAAATGTTGAGTTGTTTTCAGATATTTCGATTTTTTTAAGAGCTTTTGATTTTTTTTGCAAAGTTTTCATTTTTCCTAAAAATTTTATAAAAAGAAATGTTCTCCAAATTTCCATTTTTCCTAAAAGTGTCGTTCTTAAAATATCTTCTAGAAATTATAACTTCTCCCGATTTTTCTTTGTGTTCCTATAATTTGCTTCAAAAATGTCAAGTTTTTTCACGACACTCTAACAATTTAAAGTTCATTTCATTTTATAGTTTTGACAATAAATGTTTGAAAAAATCCTGAAAGCTCTATAAAAATTTTAACATTTTGTAAAAAACAAAAGATTTCGACTTTTTTGCAAAGATATTCCAAATTTTTTCTCAAATTTCGATTTTTTTCCAAGAAATTTTGCTTTTTTTTTTATGACATTTGTGTTTTTCTCTAAACATTTTATACAAAGAATTTTTTTTGAAATTTCAACTTTCCCTGCAGATTTTCTCTTTAAAATATTTTTTCTTGTAGAAATTTTGATTTCTCTCTAATATGTCTTGGACATTAAATAATTTGTTAACAAAATTTTGATATTTTAAAATTCATTTTATTTTGTAATTTTGATAAAAAACTGAAAATTATTAGGTTTAAATTTAGGGAAAATAAATTTCAAATTTGCATAAAAATAAGAAAATTTTGGGAAAAATATTAAAATTTTCTAGAAAAAATGAAGCTTTTACATTTTAACCTTTTTTACAATTTGATATTTCTCTAAAAAATTGCTACTGCTGTAGGACCAAAGAGAATTCTGAATCGGAATTTCCAATTTTCCTAAAAATGTTAAATTTATTCTTGAACTTCCCAAGTTCGAATTTCGAATTTAAATTTCGATAAAAAAAACGAAATTTAAAGACTTGACCCAAATTTTCAAGAAAACGCAGATCTAATTTCTAGAAAAAGTTGTTATCTCTAAACAATATTTTCCAAAATAAAAACATTTTAGAAATTCAATAAAAAAATTTATTTGCAATAAATTAATTGTCTAAAATATTTTATAATTTTAACTTTTAAAGTGGAAAGTCAACATTTCTAGAAGAGTCTCAAAATTTCGAAATTAAAATCAATCAAAATGTTGAAAAAAAGTCATTAACAATTTACTGTTCTAATTTAATTTTTTTTAGTAATTTTGAAGTTCCAGAGAAATTTCAAAAATCAAATATTCCAGCTTGAAGCCAATTTTTTATGATTAAAATTCATATTTTGCCAATTTATTTGTATATAAAATGCAACTTTTTTGGAAATTTATTTCAAAACTTAGCACAATTTTAAAAATACAAAATTTTGTTATTAACTTTTTCAAATTTGAGTGTAATTTCGAAATTTTTCTTGAAAAATATAAATTTAAAAAGAAAAATATTACCACTTTTAAAAAATAAAGCAAAAAAAATCAGAAAATGCGAATTTTTAAAAAAAGGCAAATATTTTGAAATTTTCATAGAAAGTCAAATTTTTAAAAGAAACCAAGGATTTCGAAAAGAATCTTTAATTTTTAAAATGGTCGACATTTTGAATAATTTTTTGAATATTGAAGAAAACTCAAAATTATTACAAAATTCGTATATATATATATATATATATATATATATATAATCAATTCCCTTATACCGTAAGGTGTCGGGATTGGTATTCTCTATTTCATTCACAAAATTGTTTCCATTCCTTTTTGTTTAGCGCTAAAATTTTTGCTTCGTTTAGGTTTAATTGTCTCTTTCTGATTAATTTATCAATGATGTCACCCCATCTTTCTTTAGGTCTGCCTCTACGTCTCCGGTCCGATGTTCTTGCTTCCCATATTTTCTTTACTAGCATGTTATCTTTCATCCTTTGTATATGTCCCCACCAACCTAATTGTTTTTCTTCGACAATTTCTAATACAGGCTTAGCATCCAGTTCTTCCCTCACTTTTTGATTTCTTATTCGATCTCTTCTACTTATTCCCTTTACCGCTCTTAAGAACTTCATCTCGACTGCTTGTATCCGGCTTTTCATTCTCTCCGTTAAAACTCAGGTTTCACTTCCAAATAGTAGTATAGGCTGGAAGATAGTCTTGTATACCAACATTTTCGTATTTTTGGATATTTCTTTCTTCTTGACTATGGTTGCACACATACTGTAATATGCTTTAAGTGCTTTCTCTATACGTTCATTGATGTCCCTATCCTGATTTCCTTTATTATCTATTATTACTCCTAAATATTTGAATTCCTTGACCTGCTGTATATCCTTATTTTCCAATCGTATATTTATTTTTTTTATTTTCATCTTCTGTTATCGCCATTACTTTTGTTTTGTTGACATTTATTTTCATTTGTTTAGATTCTAGAGCATTTTTTCATATTTCTAAGTTAGTTTGTAGGTCTTCGGGTGAATTGGCCATTATTACTATATCATTTGCAAATGCACATTCTTTTATAGAGACTTTTTCTAGATTGTAGTATCCTACTTGTAGGCCTGTTGTTTTAGTACATGTTTGTTTGAGTATGTCATCTATCAGGATAATGAATAGTAATGGGCTAAGTACTTCTCTCTGTCGTAAACCATCTCTTGTGTAGAAAGTAGAAGACTGCATATTTCGCGTTCTGACGTAATTTGCATTTTCCTCATATATGCTTTTTATTCCAGCAATTAATTTTCGGCTGACTCCTCGTTGTTCCAAACTTATCCATATTTATTTTCTGGGTGCTCTGTCAAAAGCCTTTTCAAGATCAATGAACGCTAGATATGCCTCTCTCCGTTGTCTTAATATTTTATCCATAAGTTGTTTCATCGTGAATATATGGTCCTGTATACTATGGCCTCTTCTAAATCCACTTTGGGATACACTTAATTGCGTTTCTATGACTAAACGGAGCCTGTTTGCTAACACCCTTTCATATATGTTTGCTACCGTGCTCAATAAAGTTATACCTCGATAATTTTGGCATTGTTTTCTATCTCCCTTTTTATATATGGGCATAATAACACCTATTCCCTAATCTTTAGGTATGTTTCCTTTTATCCATGCCTTATTACAAATGTTGTACAAGAGTTTTACACCTTTCTTCCCCATGTGTTTAATCATATCTGGTGTTATTCCATCATGTCCGGGTGCTTTTCCACATTTTGTTGCCTTGATTGCTTCTTCAACTTCCTCTATCGTAAGTATTTCAATTTCTTCATCTGCTATTGTGTCATTTGTTGTTACTTCTTTGCCTTCTTGTGTCTCTGTTTCCAGTGGATTTAATAGTTCGTAAAAGTATTCTTTCCATCTGTTCATAATTAAATTCTCATCTTTTAGCAACGCGCCTTCTTTGCTTATTATAGTCGTCAATTTCTTTTCTTTTCCTTTTCTTATTGTCTTCACTGCTTTATAAAATAGCTTGCGATCTCCTTTATTTGTCTCATCCATTTTTTTCCCAAAACATTCCCATGCCTTCTGTTTAGCTTCCAAAACCATTTTTTACTTTGGTTCTTCTCTCCTTACACAAAGTGTATTTTTGTGCGGTGTTATTATTTAAGTACTCTTTCCGCGCTTGTTTTTTTAATTTAACTTCTTTTTTGATTTCATCGTTCCACCAGGCAGTTAACTTTTTATTGGCGTTGGTTGTAATCGTGCCACATGCTTGTTTAGCTGCTTCTATTACTACCTCCTTAAATATTTGCCATATGTCTTCAATATCTTTTTGTTCAATCTCCTTTTCTATATTACTTATTTTTTCCTCAAGAATTTGGTGATAACTGTTTGCTATATCTTTTTCTCTTAATCTGTATGTTTTAATATTTTCTTTTTTTACTGGTGCAGTTTCGTGTCGTTCGTTGTCACTCCTACACCTCTTCTTTTTCCTAATTTTTGCTACAACCAGGTAATGATCACTAAATATTTTCGCACTTCTTTTAACTCTTACATCCGTGATCGATTTCCTATTATTTCTTTGCACAAGTACGTAGTTAATTATGGATCTTTCTTTTCTGTTTTCCGCTATTCTTGTAAATTTATGTATATCCTGGTGTTCATAAAACGTATTTGTTATTATGAGATCGTTCAATATGCAATATTCTATCATTCTTAACCCATTGTTGTTTATATTTGTTTTCCCACAGTTTCCAATCACATTTACATTTCTATTCTCTCTTTTACCCACCCTACTGTTAAAATCTCCCATTACGATAATTTTACCTTTACCTAGTCTCTGTGGCCAATGTTAGTTCCTCCCAGAATTGATCTTTATTACTCGCTAAATCATCTTCATTTGGTCCATACACTATTATTATGCATATTCGTTCCCCATATATATCATCAAATTCTATTTTTAGTATTCTTTCAGAAATGCCTTCCCAATTTAGTATATTATCTACTAATCCTTTCTCTATTATGCACCCAACCCCTGCCGCAGCATGTTTATTTTGTTCTACTCCACTGTATATTAAAAGGTGTCCATTTTCTAGCACTAGTTCCCCTTGCCCCTTCTTCTTTGTTTCTGTTATTGTTAATATTTGGATCCCTGTCATTTCAAATTCTTCTATTAGTTCCTCCTCTTTTCCCCTTAGTCCTCTAACATTCCATGTTCCCACTTTCCAAATTTCTTTTCCTGTTTTTTCCTTTTTATTTATTTTTTCTATTGTTGTGTTTTTATGTGTTTTCGTATCCATTTTCATTGCCTTGTTCGTCATAATACTATTTACCTCTTTAGATTTATTGCTCAGTTTTTTGAATTTGTATTTTCTAATTTTTCCTTGATTTTGTTCCATTTCCAAGTTTCTCCATCAACTATTATCTTGTTATATCCCATTTTGATATTCTTACTCATGCGTTTCTCCTCTTCTGCTTTATTTTTTAGTTGTCTCTGCTTCTCCCTTTCTTTATGCGTCAAGTCTTCATTTATGAAAATTTTTTCATTAATTTTTCTAAGCTTTGATTTGTTTTTCATAATCTGTTTCTTTTCATTTTCATTTTGCAGTTTCACAAGATATATATTTCTACCAATGTTGTAAGTTTCTTCAACTTTGGTTTGTATTTCTAACTTTTCTTTAAAGAAATTTTCCATTTCTGTAATTAAAATTGCATTGTCGTTTGTTTTACTGTTAGACCGTTGACAATTATGTTATTTTTCCTTTTATCTTTTTCGATCCACTCCAAATTATTGCTTATTATTTTTATATCCCTTTTCATTTTCTCGTTTTCTTTTATAATTCTCTCGTTTTCTTCTCTTAGTTTGGTGTTTTCGATTTGGATTTTTCTAATGTCATTATTGTATTTTTTCTGTTCATTTTTTATTTCTTGCATTTCTTCTCTTATATCCTGCATCATACTTAGTATAAGATCAAGCTTATCCTCGTTATCAATTGTTTTTGTTTTTATTGGCGTTCTCGACATTTTTTTTGTTCTCGCTAAGGTTTCTTCTTGTACAGTTTTTCTCTTGCCTCCTTCGTCTGTGGAGGACTCCTCCATGTCGGCGTCTCTCATATAATTCTTGTCCATGTTTATTTCTTTATTTCAGCGCTGATTCTTAATCTGATTACTATATGTTGTGATGCACGTCTTTTCCACGAAAGAAACCGTTCCCCGGACTATCTCCTCGAAGGTCACGGTTTCTTATCTCTTATCAGAGCTAATACAAATGCAGCGTCTTACCTTAAATTACTAATTATTGCACTAACCTGTTTGTCTCTAGTGTTGTTTTAATCACTACACTGTTCTTATTGTTTACACCTTTGGTTTACCACAATTTTCTGAAATAATCGCTCATTAATTCCCGTAGAATTTGGGTTTTTTAATGGAGCATCTATTTAGCAGCTGCTTATGCACGCACCCACCTCTAAATTTTCCTAAAAAATTCGTAATTATCGAAAAAGTTGAAATTTTGAAAAGGTAAAGTTTTAAAAAAAAGTCGAAAACTTCAATAGTTCAAGTTTAAGAACAATCTTTTCTTTTAAGTCGAAGATTTAATTGGAAAAGTAAAAAAAAATTTATAAACGAAATTAAAAAAAATAGAACTTTTTTAAAAAAATTCAAGTTTTCAAAAAGAGTCGAAATTTTGAAAAAAAATCGAAGTTTTGAAATGGAATCGAAATTTTACGAAATATTAGTCGAAAATGTCAATAAAAGATTTTAAGAAATGTCTGACTTGAAAAAAATCACAATTTTCAAATAAAGGAAAAGGCAAACCCAAGCAACATTGATTAGTATAATAAACGTTTATTAAATTAAAATTGTGTTTATTTTAACTTTAAAAAACGTTTATATACCATTCAGTGTTGCTTGGGAAGTTTCGAAAAAAGTCGAAAATTTCAATAGTTCAAGTTTGAAAACAATCTTTTCTTTTAAGTCGAAGATTTAATTGGAAATGTTTAAAGAAATGTATAAACAAAATTTAAAAAAAATAGAACATTTTTAAAAAAAGTCAAGTTTTCAAAAAGATGGAAATTTTGAAAAAAAAAGTTGATGATTTGAAATGGAATTGAAATTTTGCGAAATATTAGCCGAAAATGTCAATAAAAGATTTTAAGAAATGCCTGACTTAAAAAAATCACAATTTTCAAATAAAGAATTGACAGTTTACAAAAAATGTCACAATTTTAAAAATAGTGGAAATAGTCAAAATATTTGAGTTTGTCAAAATTTTAAATTTTGGAAAATGACTAAAATTTTGAAAAATTCAAACATTTAAAAAAGGCTGGAATTTGTTACAAAGTGGGAATTTAAATAAAAGGTTGAAAATTTCCAAAAAGTGCAGATTTAAGAAAAGGTTAAAATTTTTAATAAAGAAAGTCGGAGTTTGTTGACAAGGCCAAAATTTTCAAAATCTTTCAAATTTCCAAAAAGGAGTCAACATTTTGCAAAAGAAGAAATTTTCAAAAGAAAAGGATCAAAATTTATAGTCTTAATTAAAAAAATATCGAAATTTGCAAAAGATTTGGGAATTTTTATCGAATTTACGAAATTTTAAAAAAGTTTAAATTTTGAATAGTTGTGAAATTTGCACTTAAATATTTAATAAAAACCAAATTTTTCGAAACCGAAATATTGAAAACAGGTGAAAATTATCAGGTAGATCGAGGTTTTGAAAACTCGAAATATTCAGAAATTAAAATTTTGGAAAAACTTTAAATTTTTGGTAGTTATAATTTTGAATCAAAGTGGAAAATTTCTTAAAAAGTTGAAATTTTAGGTCGAAAACATTAAAATTTTGAAATGTCAAACATTTCATAAAATTTCAATATTTTCAAAAAAATCGAAATTTTAAAAGAATTTCCAAAATTAAGCAGTAACGAAATTTTCAACAAAAAATCAAAAAATAATCGAAACTTTGCAAAAAAGTCGAAATTTTGAAAAATAGTTGACCTTTAAATAAAAATTTTCAATAAAAAAATTATAAGTTTTCAAACAAAAATTATTACCAAAGATGAAATTAGGAGAAGGTCAAATATAAAAGTCAAAAGTCCAGTTTTAAAAAAATTTACATTTTCATAAAAAGTAGGAATTTTCAAATGGTAAAAATTAAAAAAAATGTAATAATTAATTTTAAAAAAATTACAAAAAGAAAGACAGAACATCGAAAAATCCAAATATTTAGGAAAATACGGAAATTTTTAAACGAGTATTCACAGTTTTTCAAAAACGTCAATACTTCAAAATAAAAAAGTCAAGATTACAAGAAAAAATCTAAATTTTGCAATACAGTCGAAATTTGGAAAAACAATCCAACCTTTCAAAAAACCCGACATTATCGAAAGTTTTCATTGTCAAGTTTTCAAAGAAATCTAAAATTTTCGAAAAGTAACGTTTTGAAAATGTCGAAATCTTAGACATTTTAAAACACTAAACATTGTAACATTGTCGCAGCACTCCCATTAGTTTTGGCTACGAGCCGCCACTGGTTATAAGGTATACATATAGTAAGCGACGTAAGCAAATTCGTGGTACATTAGATTGTTGGTTTACATTACTGCAAACGTTTGAGTTTATTGGACAGACATAGAGTACAACATAAGGTACATTTACTATACCTGTTATTTCGTTTTCGAAGTTTCATTACAAAAAAAAATTAACTTCTACTAACACTCGCTCCCTCTTTATTCTTAGATAAGAAAAAAATTGACCATGGCTTGGAATTGGCAGTTTTTTATTTTGTTAGTTTTATTTTAGTTAAATCGATCAGCGACATCTAATGTAAATTGGGTGAAGGTGAAATAATACTAATAACAACATTAATCAGCAACATTTGTTACACCTAATCACGCTAGATGGCCTAGCCCTAGGACTTGGAGTGTATCGATATCGATGTTCCGATTTTATTCTCATAACATCGATGTGTCAATATTATCGAAAACTTAACATCGATGTTAAAACATCGATGTTTTTCCACGAAACATCGATGTTCATTCACCATCGATGAATATCGATCATCCCTATATTCTATCCAGTTGTCAGTGTGTTTGGTCACTGACATTTTATTTCTTCGATTGTTGAATGAACGTATTTATTTTGTCTATTTATTTTAAAATTACACTGAAAATCCATAAAAAACACAAAATTACAATCGTAATCACTAACCTCAGTTAGTCAACTTGCAGTTGTATAAAAAACATACAAAGCATAGAATATAATAAATGGGCCCAACTGTCAACCCCAATTTGGACATAATGGCCGTTTTCTTTAAACTGTGCGTTGCCTATAAATTATTACTTAATTTCCCCCTTTGAATGCTTTGTCACAACATTTTAACTTTTGTGTCACTTAAAGTTGATATTTTTGATATAGGAGATATGACGCCAATTCATCATTATCGTTCAATTTTTCTTTTATTAGAAATGTTTTCACCAACATTTCACCAACAAGGCGATTAATCGGAAATCGATCTTTCAGCACCCAATTTTATCGGGAATCGATTATTTTGCTCACGATTCGAATCGATCCAAAAATCGATTATTTTAAAAAGGAATCGACATCTCTAATGAGCACCTGTCAAAATATGCACAACTGCGTTACGTAGCTTTTACTGAAGAGTGCTACCATCTTTACGTTAAGGTTGGAACTTTTCAGACCATCCTCGTGTTTTATTTGTTTATTCTTGATTGAAACAGCTTTTATTATAAGCAACTTTATTATTTACTAGTTCTTTATACAATAATCTATTTATGCTTGTGACGCTATGCCGTTCTACGCGCCATCTTCTTCTTGGTGCTTGGCGCTAAATTTAAATATACAACACGCCCCTTTTTTTTTAAATAAAGAACTAAAACTAAACTATACAATGAACTAAACTAAAAAATAATGAAGTTACAAACAAAACTCTTAAGGCTAATTGCTTAATCTAGTACATAATCTTCCAAAAAAGACGGTTGTGTGATTATACGTCCTTTAGAAGATACACGTGAATCAACATTGACAGTATCATTATTGCGTCATTATCGGGATCAGTTTCAAATATATTATCATTTTCAAAGAAATTGTTTAAGTTGTAAAAATCATCATCATTTAGATTAATATCCAAATGAGTTTTATTGATGAACTTTCTGTTACGCCTAAATTTCTTATTATGTTCATCTTTTATTATATATGATCTTTTATTAATCTTTTCTACAATTATCCCCTTTTTCCAAGAGTCATCCAACTGAAATAGCACTTTGTCATTTACATCCAATTGGGAAAGATCTTTCGCAGTTCTGTCATAATATGCTTTTTGTATATCAATTTTGTCCTCAAATTTTTTTCTTAATAATTCTGGGTCGATAATCGTAGTATTTAGATTATTCTCAGAGGTAGGTACTTTTGATTTTAAAATTCGATTTAATAGAAGTTGAGCTGGACTGTAACCAATTTTTGGTAATGGAGTGTTACGGTATTCAAGCAAATACAAGGGAAAATCTGAATTGTTTTTACATTTTTTTAACATCTGTTTAATAATTGCGACACTTCTTTCAGCTAATCCATTAGATTGATGGTGATGGGGACTAGAGAAATTTAATTTGAAATTTAAATCATAAGCAAAATTTCTAAATTTTTGACTATTATATGGTACATTGTCTGAGTAAAAATTGACAGGAATGCCAAATCTAGAAAATACATCTTTACAGTGTTGTATGACCGTGTCTATGTCCTTATTTTTTGTTTTAAAAACTTCAATCCAATTAGAAAATGAATCAACAAAAAGCAAATAATTTTCTTTATTAAATTCGAAGAAGTCTGAACTTATGTTTTGCCATGGTCGCGAAGGAATTGGATGTGGGAGTAGACTTTCCTTTTGGTTATTTGGTCTATTTAATTGGCATGTTTCACAATTTCCTATTAATTTTTCTATGTCCACTGTTATTTTAGGCCAATACATAACTTGTCTTGCTCTTAATTTAGATTTTTCTATACCAAAATGAGCTTGGTGTATTAAATTTAACATTTCACTCCTTAAACATGTTGGTACAATTATTTTGTTTTCTAAAAATAATAAGTCATTAGACAAATAAATTTTTTCTCTCAAGTTATAATAAAATTTTACATCTCTGTTTAACATTTTATTGTCTTTTGGCCATGAATTCATACAAAATTGTTTTATTTCAGATAAAACAGGATCGTTGTTTATGGCATTTTGAAAGATTTTCTTTTTCTCATCAGACATTTGTATGTTATTAGAAATAGCATGGATTACATATTCCATTTCATCATCATCCGGAGTTTGTTCATTTTCTATAAATCTTGACAAAACGTCTGCGACGTACATTTTGTCACCAGGTAAATACTGGATTGTGATTCTATATTTTAATAATTTTAGTAACATTCTTTGCAGGCGAGCTCTTACTTTATCCAAATTTTTATTCATAATAGAAACTAAAGGTTTGTGATCAGTATGGATTATAACATCTTTGCCGTAAATAAAATAATGAAATTTTTCACATGCATATACAATGTTTTCATTAAATATTGCTAAAATTGGTTTAGTTATTATTAAATTTTTTAGAATTTTAAGTTCTGTTTCATGTTTATCTTGCCATAAAAAAGGTATATCGTTTCTTATTAAATTTCGCATATTAGTTGTTAATTCAGATAATTTTCGGATAAATTTAGAAAAAAATTTAAACATACCTAATATTTTTAGTAAATCCTTTTTATTAGTTGGAGTTTTTAAATTTAATATACTGTTAATATTTTTATTGTGTGGTTGAATACCTGCTTCAGATATTTCTTGTCCCATAAATATAACTTTATTTTGTTTATATTGAAATTTGTCAAAATTAAATTTTACATTAAATTTTAAAGCTCTTTCAAAAACTTTATTTAAGATTACGTCATGTTCAGTTTCATTTTTTGCAGCTATTATTATATCGTCAAAGTATATATGTACACCATTTATATCATTGAAAATTTCTAAACATTTCTTTTGAAAGATTTCTGGGGCTGAGGATATTCCAAATGGAACTCTTAAAAATTTATACCGGCCAAATGGAGTATTAAATGTACAATAGTCTGAGCTTTTTTTATTTAATTTGAGTTGCCAAAATCCTTCTTTCATGTTAATTACTGTGAAAATCTTATTACCACTTAGTTTAGAAAATATATCATCACATTTAGGTATTAGAAAATGTTCTCTACAAATATATTTATGTAATGGTTTGGGATCAATGCATAACCTTAAGTCACCATTGGGTTTTTCAATAATCATTAAACTATTAACCCATTCTGTGGGATAATCCACTTTACTGATAATGTTACGATTTTCTAAGTTATTCAAAGCAGTTTTTAAACGATTATGAAGTGATAAAGGTACTTTTTTTTCACATTGTACCACTGGGATAGCATTATTTTTTAATTTAATATCGATTTCACCTGGAAGTTCACCTAATCCTTCAAAAACGTTTTTATATAAATGTAATACGTCTTTTTGGTCATCAGGAAGTGCTATACAATTTTTTACGGAAATGTCATTGATCCGCGTTATTAAATTTAATTTTAAACAATCATTTAAGCCTAATATCGGTTCAGAGTTAAAATCTACAACTATAAATTTAACATTACATTGTACATCTTTACACGTCAAATTTACTTCACCTATTGCTTTTGTTTTAAAATTTCCATAAGATATAATTGTAATATTCAGAGAGATATAAAAACCGTTAGAGCGAGTGCTGTGTTTTTTTTTAATCTTTCTTGGTTACAGGGAAAATTTGTATATCAATTTTTGAAAATAACCAACCCTTCCACAAAAACGTTATATTTTTGACAACAAATCACTAAAAAAACATTTTTTGTAAGACATTAGTGATAGATTAATGTAGAAATTGTATTCATTGCGCTGCAACTGATATCAAGAATAGCAAAATATTCACGATGTACTACTTGTCGTTTTTCGCTTCCGTTTACCACCTGTCGCCTCGGCAGGTTTATTACTCGTTAAAGTCTGCAACTTGCTCTCCAAAATTTGCTTCTAAAACAAACAATTTAGTTGAAAGTTAGAGATAATATGCGTACCAACCAAATTATTATTTCTTCTGGCGAGAAGCAGTACATCATCTGCCGTTATTGTACTGCGTTTGGCATGCCTGAAACAATCTCCTATTAACACGTGGAGCCACGTTGTGCGGTTTTTCGTCTTTGATGATGTGTCGGGGTAAAAAATCAGATATATTTTTCATTGGTCGGGTCACAAAAACGTATTTGTCGTCAGCTAGGGTCAGAAAAACCGCTAAGTCGAGGATAGTAAAACGGTAAAGTTTTGGTCAGTCGAGGAAAAATTCTCCGTCAATCTTGTCATAAAAAAAACAACATTTTTTCTTAACAAAAAAACTACAATTTTTCTTGACAAAAAACTACATTTGTTCTGAACAAAAAACTACATTTGTTCTGAACAAAAAACTACATTTGTTCTGAACAAAAAACTACATTTGTTCTGAACAAAAAATTACATTTGTTCTGAACAAAAAATTACATTTGTTCTGAACAAAAAACCACATTATTTCTTAGCAAAAAACTACATTTTTTCTGAACAAAAAAACTACATTTTGTCTTAACAGAAATCTACCTTTTTGCTTAACAAAAAATTACATTCTTTTTTAGCAAAAGAATTACATAATTGACATTTTTAACCCTTACTATGCGGAATTCCTCAATATTCATAACTAATAAATTCTGTTAACGATAAATACAAGAGATATAAAAACATTGTGAAATTTTTATTTCTCTTGTTGTCTCGTTAATTGAGTTTATCAGTTATGAAAAAAATTACATCTCTTTCTTAACAAAAAAACTAGATTTTTTCTTAACAGAATTATGATTCCGGTTCTCTAACGGTCAAACAAAAAGGGAAATGAATCTGGCTGTCTTCTCTTTTTCTTTGATGTTTTGGTGACTATTTTTACTACGGAGATGACTCATATTTTCCTTCAATGAATTAGACCGTTTGCATCTAAAATTAATATAGAAATACGTAGTCATATTCGTGTATCTCGAACTATAATGTCGACCGTGTATAACTTATGTAATATAGAAGCAATTAAAAGGTTTTCATTCATTGTATTGGCTTTTTCTTCACCAGTTACCCCTTCCACAATTCTAGATCTTCAGTAAACTTCTGTTAAGGATTATCTCTTATAAATTGCCCCAAGCAGCGATGGTGTTGGAAGAAAAAGCCAATAAAACAGGAATAAAAATAACACTACTTCGCAAAGGTACAGAGAATAATAAGAAAGTTGTATGGTTCTGCCTTGGGGGCAACTGACTGGTCCTTGGTTATCTTCAAATATTGAAATACAAATCTTCTCCCCTGAAACCAAGAAAGATTAGACACAACAAAGGTTGCTTTAATGCGTTTCGATAGCCAAATAGCCAAGCTATCGACTTTTTAATCTTTCTTGGTTTCAGGGGACAAGATTTGTCTTTCAATTTTTGGTTCTCTCTTTTTTTCTTATCTGATTAGCTTTAGGCGTGTAGCATACTAATTTAATTGGAAATAAATTCTTCCAAATCACATTTAACAACAACAACTGTCCAATTTATTCATTAAAAGAAAATGAGTCATTGCCAAAGAAAAAAAAAATCAGTCTACATCATATTAAACATAGTCGGTAGTGTCCACTATGCAAAATAACCTGAAATTTCGCAAAGAAGACTAAAACAACCTTATTCTTGTGCTATAACCTTTGAAAAGCTTCTAAATCTTCAGCGTAGCTCGTTAATTTTCTCCATGTAAGCTCTGCGATTAAATCCAAAGCATCCGGTTCAATATCCACGTTGATATGGGCTGCAGTTTCCCGACAAATTTTTTTAGATGTTGTGTAAATGGAATACTTGACTTTCTACAACAAAATGTACTTTGAAACCCCATACTCGATTTTTGATTTTGGTATACAATAATTTATGACGAATTATGCTAAAAATGGTATTTTTGTCTTTTTCCTTAAATTGACAAATGCTGGAGTGGGAGAATTATATTTAAAAACCCATTTTTGTAAAAATTTTAAGAAAAAACCAATATGTCGAGAAGGAATTGAAATTTACAAACAAAAAACCCAAATTTATCTAAAAATATTAAAATTTTGAGAAACTAATTAAAAGGTTAGGAAAAAATTTAAATCCAACTCTATTCGCATTTTCACATTTCTCTAAAAAAAAATTACACCGAAGTTTCGAGTTTTTACCTTTTTTGTTGAAAACATTTTTCTAGATATTTTGACCTTCTTTAAAAAATTTTGATTTTCTCTGCAAAGTTCATGTTTTTCCTAAATATTTTACTAAAAATACTCTCGAAATTTCTACTTTTCCTAGAAATTTCCCCCTTACAATTTCTTGAAGACATTTTTACTTTTCCAAAAAAAAACCCAAATTTATCTAAAAATGATAACGAAGGCTTCCACGGCCAGAGTCAGTACAGGATATACTTCTTCCGGGATTGGACCGTTTCAAAGAACTACTAAAAGTGTTCGACGTTTCGCCCACCATCGTAGGGGGCTTCTTCAGGAGCAAAGAAAGAAAAATAGATGAAATTAGGGAATATGCAAAAAAGAAAAATAAAAATAAAAGGCCAATTTCAAAACATCAGAGCACGGTAACTCAGTATGTCCACCATACCAGAGGCGAAACTCTTCTGAATTGAAACTTGGTACAAAGGAAAGTTTAGGCAGAAGAGTACGGTAACTCAGTATGTCCACCATACCAGAGGCGAAACTCTTCTGACAGGAAAGAGGGAAAGGGAAACTTTATATACCACGCGTCTGTGCGATCACTTCCGAAGATTTCCGATGGTTGGTTTCCAGATGGAGAAAAACATGTAACCTTCGTCTCTGTTGATGTTATTGGGGAATTTTTGGATTTCGATGGCCTCGCGTATCTTCCTATTATAGTAATTGGGAATATTTGATATAACTGAAATATTATCGAAGAGAATCTTATGTCCGGTCTCATGTTGATGTTCGGCAATGGCTAACTGCGAAAATAAACCAGACCTAAGACACCTTTGGTGCTCGGATATTCGCGTCTTAAATGATCGCCCCGTTTCTCCGATGTACACTGAACCACAAGAACAAGGAACCCTATACACGCCATTAGAACAAAAGGATGAAATTTTATCTTTGGGAGATGGAAGGAGCTGTTGGATCATTGAGGATGATGAAAAAGTGGGTTTAGTGTTGTGTTTTCTCAATAATTTTCCGATTTGATCTGTTACTCCGCGAACATAAGGAAGAAAGGCTTTAGAAGAAACTATTGAATTTTGTGAAGGACGAGGGGTAGGGTGAAGATGTCGTTTAATGACAGTTTCAATGTCGTGCGATTTGTAACCATTGTTGCGGAGGTTGAAACGAATATTGTTCAACTCGTCTGAAAGATTTATTGGTTGTGAAATTGCTACAGCTCGTGAAACCAGTGAATTTATGACGGAACGTTTTTGGGAAAGGTGATGATGGGACTCTGCATGCAAATAACGATTAGTATGGGTGGGTTTTCGATAAACGGAATGAGAAACGCGACCGTTTGGTAAACGAGTGATCAGTACGTCAAGAAAAGGAAGAGAACCATTGTTTTCGATTTCCATAGTGAAGCTAATAGAGGAATGTAAACTGTTTAGGTGTTCCAAAAATAAATTTAGTGAATCCTTGCCATGTGGCCATACAATAAATGTGTCATCTACATACCGAAGCCAAACCTTGGGTTTTAAATCTGCAGTTTCCAACGGAGTGTTTTCGAAAGATTCCATAAAAATATTTGCTACGACTGGGGATAAGGGAGAACCCATCAGGGTGCCGGAGAGTTGTTTATAGAAACTGCCATTAAAAGAAAAATAAGTCGATGTGAAGCACATTTCAGTTAAATCAGCTAGAGAATCTACATTCTCTTTGCCTGAGAGTAATTGACGAATTATCGTCATTGAGTCGGAAACTGGGACGTTTGTGAATAGTGAAGTGACGTGCTGAAGTATTATCTAAAAATGTTAAAATTTTGAAAAACTTATTAAAATCCTAGGAAAAAATTTAAATCCAACTCTACTCGCATTTTGACATTTCTCTAAAAAAAAATATACCGAAGTTTCGAGTTTTTACCTGAAATCTCAATTTCTTTTTTGTTTAAAACGTTTTTTCTAGATATTTTGATCTTTTTTAGAAAATTTTGATTGTCTCTGCAAAGTTCATGTTTTTCCTAAATATTTTACTAGAAATACTCTCGAAATTTCTACTTTTCCTAGAAATTTTCCCCTTACAATTTCTTGAAGACATTTCAACTTCTCCAAATTTGTTTTATTTTCCTCTAACTTGCTTTAAAAATATCAAGTTTTTTGCAACGTTTTTGACATTTTAAAGTTTATTTTATTTTGTAATTTTGACAACAAATTTTTAGAACATACTCCCTCAATTTTATATAAATTTGTCAAAATTTTGGGAAACGCGAAGAAATTTGAAGAAAAAATTGATTTTCAAATGCTTCCCCATTTTGATATTTTCGAAAAAAATAACACCCGAGTCTTTGTTTTCAGAAGATTTCAATTTCGACTTTTTTTGCACAGATATTTCAAATTTTTTCTGAAAATTTCGATTTCCTTTATAAAAAATGTTGATTTTCTTTCTAAAAAATGTTGATTTTTTTTCCCATTAAATTTGTGTTTTTCTCAAAACATTTTATGCAAAGAAATTTCTTGGAATTTCGATTTTTCTTTGAGAGTTTGTCTTTAAAATATTTCTTCTTATAAAAATTTTGTTTTTTCTCCAATTTGTTTTAGAAATTTTAAAGCTTTTCAAGTGTTACAATCTCAAGGTTCATTTTATTTTGTAATTTTGACAAGAAAATGAAGATTATTAAGTATAAAGAGATTCTTGCCGAAATTAGGTGGAAAAAAATTAAAATTTAGGAAAATTGGTCTAAATTTAGCGACTCCAAATTCCAAGTTTCCATAAAATATAATATATAATATAAAATAAAATAAAAGAAAATTTTGGTGGAACGGACTGGTCCTTGGTTATCTTCAAATTTATTGTAAAGATTGTATTCAAAAGTACGTTGGACAGACTAGACGATGTCTTAAAATCCGACTGAAGGAGTTTTTGGCTCATTTGAGGTACGGAAGAACTGAGAAGTCAAGTGTGGCTCGCCATGCTTTTGACTTAGATCATAGAATAAATAATAATATTAAACTGTTAAGAGTAGTAAATAAGAATTCTATACAAGATATACTTCTTCCGGGATTGGACCGTGTCAAAGAACTACTAAAAGAACACTTTTAGTAGTTCTTTGACACGGTCTTATATCCTGTACTGACTCTGGCCGTGGAAGTCTTTATATCAATAAGAATTCTATGTTAAACGCATGTGAAAGCTTAGCCATCCATAAAGCTGGAGACAACCAATTGTCTAAAAAAATTTTGAAAAATATATTGAAATTTTAAGAAAAAATGAACCTTTTAAATCTCAATTTTTTTGGGTTTTGATATTTCTCTAAAAAAATTACTACTCTATTCTAGCACCAAATAAAATTTTGAATTGAAATTTACTATTTTTCAAGTCATGTTAGATTTATTCTGGAAATTGTCAAATTCGAATTTAAAATTTAAATTTCGATAAAAAAAGATAACAGTTTTAAAGTTAAAGCTGAAAATTTAGAGAAAAAGCAGACAACATTTCTAGAAAAAGTTGAAATTTCTTATGTGAATGTAAGATTTTTAAAAAAGAACTTTGGATTCAAAGAAAAAAAACAATTGAAAAAATACCAAATATTCTCAAAATTTTGATCGTTAAAGTGGGAATTAATGAAATCTTCAAGAAAAAGAGTCAACATTTCCAGCAAAGTCCAAACTTTGAAATTAAAATTAATCAAAATGTCGGAAAAAAAATTAATCGACAATTTTATATTTCAATTTCAATTTTTATAACGATTTTGAAGTTCCCAGAGAAATTTCGAAGATTCCAAGCTTGACGTCACTTTTTGTGATTAAAATTCAAATTTTGGCAATTTCTTTGTACATAAACTGCAGGTTCCTTTTTTAAATTTGTTTCAAAACTTCGCACAATTTTAAAAATCCACAATTTTGTTCTTATTCCTTTAATTTCGAGTTTTAATTCGAAATTTTTCTCAAAACGTTTAAATTTAGAAAAAAATCAATTTTAAAAAATATATGTTTTAGGTCTAAGAAAATTTTTAAAAAAACAGATTAATTTCACCCTTCAATTACCAAAATTCCAATTTTTCCCCGAAATAGTCATAATTTGTAGGAAATCTCAGTGTCAAGATTGAAGTAAAAATTTTGGAAAAGAAACTGCAAAAATAAAAACATTTAATTAAAGACTTTGGAAAAAAGGTAAAAATTCAAAAATAAAGGTAAAATCTATCAACAAACACCTTATCAAAATTTGGATTTAAAAATTTTAATATTGTTAGTCAAATTTGGAAAAGAAATTTCCAGTTATTTTTCGCAAAGTTCAGAATTTTTGAAAAGTCTAGAGTTTAAACATAAACTGCTAATTCTTTTAAAAGCAAACGGCAAATTTCCAGTGATTTATTTTAGAAAAAGTCCCAATTTCTAATTTAAAAACGTGCAACATACACAAAATAATCTATTACAAAAAATCCAGTATTTAGAGTTTTTTTTAGAAATTTTATCAAATTGTCTAGTTTACACTTAAGGTAGTACTGTCGATTTTAGAATTACCGTTCAGAATTTAATGAAATTCAGCATATTGGTAAATTACAGTAAGATAATGATCCAGTTAAATTGTTAAAGCTACAGAAAACCACTTAAAAACTATTGACATTTGAAATGTTTAATTTTGAGCCTTATGAGAAACCACAGTTTTTACCATATTTTAAAAAAAGTACCGTTCATATTTTATTAAAAAGCGAGAAAACGATGGAACATAACATATAAAATATTGTAGGGATTTGAAAGTACAACTTCAAAGCGCGTGGTTGAAGAAATTAGCGAATAAATATCAAAAATTCATTTTTTTACCGTACTTTTCCTGTAGTTTATTAAACGTGGCAACGTCTTTTTTATACCAATTCTGTGACCAAGCATCGCCAATTAATCGCCATTGTTTATTCCCTTTTTAAGGTTATGTGTCAAATTTTGCAGAACTGCCCGTTAATTAATTTGCTAATTCAAACTACTTGAGCTTGTTCTCGAACGTTTTTGCTATGTAACTCTGCTACTTTTCCAATAAAATATTTCTTTAATTGTAACTAAATAATTTTGACTATAACACGCTTCGGTCATAGAAATTTCCCTGCCTCTTATTCATTTCGACGTTGCCTAGTCTAAATACTATATTAATCAAACGAGACAATGTATACTTTTGATGTGCTTTTGATTCGAGCAGTATCGACAGTACTTAAAAGCTTAAAAAGCTAATTTGAAAGATTAAAGCTTTTAAATTCGTGACTTTATCAAAATTTACCTCTTAAATAAAAGTTTACCAACTTTTTTGTCAAAAAATTAATTTCAAAGAAATATATCCAGTAATATGGGACAAGAAAAAGAAGAAAACTATCAAGTATTATGGGACAGAGGGAGTATTTTTGTACGTTAGAATCTCCAGCTAAGGCGACTTTTTCATTTTTGGATCTTTATTGATTCGTTTTGAATTGTTTTAAAATTTTTATTTCAGCTTACCAAGCCCAATATATTAAAATTATTATTTAAATATATGGAATTCTCTACTTTTGAGAACAATGTTTGGCACGTGAATGTAAGTTATTGAAAATGCTTAAAACGAGTTGTCTATTGTAATTTAATGTTAAATTTAAATTCATATTCAATAAGTTAATACTGGCGCCATCTATCGCGCACTAGCTTTG